>CM020978.1:557382-1143564 GCA_010134655.1 Fragaria nilgerrensis | reverse complement strand
TTTTTCCTGTGATGGGATTGGTGTGAAGCCTAGTTTGGGTGAGAGGCCTAAAATTTGGTGAGAAACCAAGGAGTGATTCCCAAATCCAAGTGTTTTGTGTGTGTTTAAAGCCCCAAGCTTTAGAGCTTGTTGATCCTGGTATCTAAACAGTAGGATTGCTGCATCAGTTTGGTATCAGAGCTGGACAAGCTCTAGCCAAGAATCCTCATTTAACCATGGATCTTGCGGCCTTGGCTAAAACAATTGAAGGCTTAGCCGCTCAAATTGGTCATCTTGAGACCAGAATACAGGATCAAGCAGTTGCCTCTGAGCAACGTTTGGCTGCAATTGAAGCTTCTATCCAGAACGAAGAAGAGAGTGTTGGTGGAGGATCAAGGATGCAGTCTAGGAGGAATGGTCGCAGGCAGGCTGTTCGAAACAACAATGGGCAAGATGGACATGATCCTGAGGAAAAAGCATTGAAGTCTATCAAAGTTGAAGCTCCAAACTTTGATGGCCAGCTGAATGCGAAGGTGTGTCTGGATTGGATATCAGACATGGACCACTATTTTGACTGGTACGAGTTGTCTAAAACTCGAAGGGTGCGGTTTGCAAAGATGAAGTTGGTGGGCAAAGCTAGAGAATGGTGGAGTGGTGTGGAAAGGCGAGCTGCAAGAGCCGGTGATGAACCTATCACTCATTGGGAGGAGATGAAAGAAAGGCTGAAGGAGAAGTACGTTCCTTTGGCTTACAAAGAGCGCTTTCTGGATCAGTGGCAATCTCTTCGTCAAGGGAACATGACAGCTGCTGAGTATATTGATAAGTTTGAAGAATTTATGGTGAGATGCAACATAAATGAAGATCCTTCTGTGACACTCGCTCGTTTCAGAACCGGCCTTCGTCCAGAACTTCAGAGGGAGCTGATTCCTCATGAAGTATATTCATTGGAGCGAGCATACCAGATAGTGCTGGAATTGGAGCGCTACTTGAAGACTCCTACAACTGTGCATAGCCGATCTGACCAAGAAAATCCTGAATTTCGTCCCAGCTCATCGGGAACAGCACCATCTCCATTTGTCAATAGCTTCAGTACTGCCAATTCATTGGTGAAAGCTGATACAGGAAAGGGAGTACAATCTGGTGTTCGAGGAGGGGGATCTGTAAAGTGCTACAAGTGTCTAGGCCATGGTCACTATGCTGGCCAATGCCCAACCAAAGAGAAACCTCGTAGTCTGTTTGCAGCAAGCATAGGAAAAGAGGCTCGAGAGGAATTGGAGGAAGAAGTTTATATCCCTGAAATTCCTGCCGTTGATGATGACTTGGAGGATGAACCTATTGCCCAAATTCAACCAAGAACGACGGTGGTCAGGTGCACTTTGACTCAACCTAAAGTGGTTGAGGATTGGAAGAGAACCAGCATATTTCACACTTATGTGAAGTATGGAGACAGAAGTTATAAGGTCATCATTGACAACGGAAGCTGTGTCAATATTGTCTCCCCTCAAACCATCTCTAACCTGGGGTTGACCCCTGCTGATCATCCTCAACCGTATCATGTGGCATGGATTGATAAGTGTTCTATTCTCGTAACAAAACGGTGTCAGGTTCCTATTCAATTCTCATCATACAAGGATACTGTTTGGTGTGATGTGGTGCCAATGGACGTGGGACGCATTCTTTTGGCAGACCATGGTTGTATGATCTAGATGTGACCATTTCCGGCCGTTCCAACTCGTGCTCCTTTATTCATGAAGGAAAGCACATCAAGCTAAATCCTATCCAGCCAAAACAGGTACTCCAACTACCTTGCAAGGGAGGGCAGCAGAAAAAATCGCTTAACATCATCGTTCCAAGAGATGTGGTAGAAAACATTGTGGATGAGCAGGTGGTTTCAACAAGACAAGGAGGCTACCAGAAGTATTCAATTAAATGGAAAGAAAAACCCGACTCTGACAAGGAGGAGCTGCAGCACACCAATCTAGATATCTTGGAAAGATACTACAGTTTTATCTCGCCGGAGGTGAGCTCTTCTCAGCCGGGGAGAATTGATAGGACATCATAGTCAAACCTTTCAAGGTTTATGAGCGAAACAAATGGAAGGAGAAAACACCTAATCATTCAAGATAATTATTACACCTGGGAGGGAAACAAAGTCTGATTCCTGAAGTCTCTAAGCTGTTTGTGTCTTTTCATATTTCCATTTCAGTTTAGAAGTCTTAAGGTCTCTTTAAGTTAGTCTTAAATGCGTCAGTTTCAGGAGAGGGTCCTAATGAGTCTTTAATGCTTCAGTTTTAGAAAAGTCTTTAAGAGTCTTTAGTGCAGTCCATTTGAGCTACTAGCTCAAGTATAAATAAGTGTAAGGGCTACCTAGCTAGGCTATGCTATGTTATATGAATAAAATTATCAGAGTGTTTCTGATTTTTTCCTGTGATGGGATTGGCATGAAGCCTAGTTTGGGTGAGAGGCCTAAAATTTGGTGTGTGTTTTGTGTGTGTTTAAAGCCCCAAGCTTTAGAGCTTGTTGATCCTGGTATCTAAGCAGTAGGATTGCTGCATCACAGGGGAAGCTACAGTTTCCTTCCAGACCTTTCAACCAATCGATACGGATACGATAAATTGGATTGAATTTTGCTGACAATTGCAGAGATGGGGCGACGAAGAAGAGAGAGAGAAAGAGAGCAGCGCTGGCGAGAAGGACTTTCCTGAGTTCGTATCGGACAGAGCGAGAGAGAGAACATGAAAGATCGAGAAGAATGATGCGGCACCAAAATAAAAGAGCATTTTATACCCATGCCCAAAACCCTGAGGGCACATGCAGGCCCAAACCCAATACTGTAGCAAGTGAACAGTAAGGCGGTTCGACGGAAAATAGATATATAGTAAACTAGAAAGTTGCCCGCGCGTTGCAGCGGGACTTACCGCATGTCTGATAACCAATTCAGGTAATTATTTGCTACTAACCATGTATGACAGTTAAAAATGAAGGAAGCAACATTTACCGCTGCAAATCTATCCAGAAATTAAAGTTGTTCCAGATCCCTTTGCAGCCTGAAAGCACAAAGAAAAAACAATTAATCTCTTTCATATTTAACCAATTTCAGTAATGTCTGAAATTTAAGTAATGTATGTATGGAATTAGTATTTATGTAATTCACTATTTTACTGCTCATGTTATCTGAAAATATATTATACTGATTATGTGCCTACCAGATGTTGATTGTAAGCAATGACACTGAAATACATTTTGGAGTATAGAATCCAAAATTTTAGTTATCAAAGACCAGTAAAAATTAAGGTGGTAAAGAATAGAATATCCTATAGGGCACAGTTTATCTACTGTTATACCGGGTACCGAAATAAATGACAACCAAAACTTTAAATATGAAACCTGGTGAATAACAGCAATGCAACCCACAGAACAGATGGAATAATGAGCATACCTGACCTTATATGCAATGCAATCAAGTCTATTGCTAACAAAAGTGACTTTTGACACAGCCTATTGCTAACAAAATTGACATGTGACACATAATGTCACAGAATACATCATCCGATCCAATTTTGTGAGGCTGACAAAATACCTGCAAATTCTTCCAAAATCTGAAAGTTTATGTCACTCGTGCCTCTGCAATTAAGAAGGCAGATCCGATGAAAATCAAACTCATGTGATGTTAAAAAAGATCAGAAAACACAGTATCAAACTATGAAAGTAACTAATTAGTTATCTATTGCTACTAAATGAATGAGCAGAATACAGCAAACGATCGCAGAACTATAGCAAGCCTCAAACTATAATGTCATAAGATCTGAAAAAAAAAAAAATTGCAACTCAATTTTTATTCTTTTTGCAAATCCGATTATGTTTTACAACAATCTGTTGTTTAAAGAGTACAGTAAAAATAAGTAGCCAGTACAAAATCTCTAAGTACACAAAGTCGTAAGACTGTCATATTTAATTAAATTACCTGATTCATGATATGTATGTGTGTGTGTATATATATATATATATATGTTAAGGGGATTGTATCTCCAATCTCATATGTATCACAACAACTGAACAGCTTAGTATAGATTCACAAATAGTTTAATTTCAAAAGACATGGATTCAACAATCCATTTTGAACAACAAATGAAAATATAAAGTAGCAAAGAAAAAGAAGAAGGGACAACCCCAGACTGAACCCAATCCTTTTAATTTATTTGACTTTATTGTGCAAACAATTCATCAATTATGTTCTGAATCATGATTCAAAAACAGAAAGAACAACCACAAACGAATAGCAACATACCATATTCACACAGAGTTCAAATGCCCAAAAGATCACTGATTGTTAATCTGTCAAAACAGAAAATTCTAATCAGTATTCAGAATTTAAACTTCAAACAATACCCATCTTAATAAAACAAACCCAAAGAAAAAAAAAATAGAGAATCAAAAACCGAAAAGAAAAGGAAAACAGATAGGGATTTGGTGTAAATACCAAGCTACTCCTCCAAGCTCAAATCTTCAGAACCTTTAAACGATGTCTAAAGGCGGCTCTCCAGAAAGACAAAGAGCTCAAGGCCTACAAACTTGATATCAGTGTGAATAATCAAAGTCAAGAATACACGAAAATTATATTCAATATTTGAATGTACTGGCAACTTCACATGCATCCCATCTCTTTTCATTTCATTGTTAACCTTTAATTTCCTACAAACCATAACGAAAGCATGGATGGTAGCAAAATAACTTATTGATGAGCACCGAACATCACAAACTCACCATGATTTATCTAGCTTATCAAAGGAGTACAAACCTTCCAGATCAGTAATACACACATAGAAGAATAACTCCATAAAATTTCAAGTCAAAACGGATTCTTAAATCCTAATCAGACTCGAGTTCAGAACAGCAACACTGCATAACACAGACACAATTCCTAGAGCACTCAACTTCAGAAAATCACTACAAATCGCCTACCCTATCAAATAGTACCAAACTTTCCAGATCAAGAGTTCACATATGGAAGAAAAAGAGTACAAAGTTTCAGAGCAAATGGAGTCCTAAATCTTGATCAAAATCGGACTCAAAAACAGCTGCACACATAACACGAATACAATTTCAGCACAATACACTTATCTTCAGAAAATCACTATAATTCATCTATCTTATCAAATAACACCAAAATTTGCAGACCAAGAGTACCCTCAAGGAAGAATAATGGTGCAAAATTTCAAGCCTAACGGAGTTCTAAATCCTAACCAAAATCGAACTACAACACAGCTTAGAAAATACACTGAACATGAACTAATCTTTCTACTCTAATCCTTAAGTTTACTCTCTCTTTTCTAACCCAAAAGTTTCAGACCCTGAGCTATTACCAATATGCAGAGACATAACTCAAGTCTAGAAGACTTCAATCTATTGTCTATAAGCATAAATTCAAGAGGCTTAACCCCAAACTAATTCGTAACCACTATACCTGGAAAATAAAACAGCTTCAGCTATCTCTATGACGAATCAAGGCCTGAAAGCTCCCTTCCAGCCAAAGCACTCGTCTCTGTATTTTCTTTTCTGCAGTTTCATCTTTAATTTCCAACTGCAGCAATATAGCACATGTAGTAGGATATTTAAAAGTTGCAACATCAGTACTTATGAAACGCAAAGCCAATAACAAAATTAGGAAAAATGATGGGAAAAAAATCTTGAAAAAGAGGAAACAGAAAACGGGATAACACAACCACTACCGCCGAAGCAAACAATATGCAGACCACTGAAGAAAATCGATTTCGGTGTGAAGTTTCGAGAGATATCATGAAAAGCTGGGAGAACGAAGAAGAGAGATGAGGCGAAGAGAGTTTGAGGGAGAGGTAGAAATTTTGGGCGGACAAGAATTATAGATTTTTTTTTTTTTGAGAAAATATCCATTTACTACTAATTTATCTTTCATTTAGCTCATTTGAATGAATCTAATATTAGATAGCCCATTCTAATACAAGGTGTTCTTTTTTTTGCCTAAATCATCAAATCTTATGTGTCTGACCCATATATCTATTATTTTCAAGACCAAAATGCCCTCGTAGCTTAAATTATAACAGATTCTCCGTAGATTTCAAATTTCTGTTTCGAAGAGAGAGAAAGCTACAGAGCGAGAGATCGATCGAGCGAGCGAGAGCGCGACAGCGCGATTGTCGTCGACGTTTTTCGACGAATATCCGGCGAGATCGATCAGAATCGCTTAGTTTATGGAGCGAGATCGATCTTTAGTTTGCTCGTCGCTTCCTTCTCAGTTTGTTTCTCCTTTCTTCTTCTTTCGTTTTGTTTGTTTTGAATTTAGTTTATTTTTTTTTTATCTGTTTTTGAATCGTATAGTTTTGGTGAAGCTGTTTGTTTTGAATCCTTTTTGTTCTATCTGCTAGGTTGTAGTCTGTTGTTATGTTTTACTAGTTGTCAATAATTGTTGATTATTTGTGTTTGCTGAACTTTGCTGATCTTTCCTTGTGCTCATAGACAGTTTTGGAATATTTCTGGAAATTGTGATATGGTTACTGGGGGTCGGTAACCAGTTCGGATGGTCAATAATTATGTTTGAACTATGTTTAGGTGTGAGTAATTGTTTTTATTTGTTTTTCAAGCATCATGTTTCAGTTTTCAAGCTATCTAGTAGTTGTGACCTAAGTTATTGGGGGTTAATAACTGGTTTATTTTGTTTTTTATATGTAGGAATGTTGGTGATTCTTTGATTGCTCAGTTTATCTATACTGGAAACGGATTTTATCTTCAACTGAATGATCTTATGAGCTTTTCTAACTTGATCAACACCTTCGTCGACGATTTAGGTTTTCTTCCAGTGATGTTTTTCATCTGCAATATTCCTCTCCTGGTTGTCCTGTCATCTATTTGTACAGTGACCTTGATTTTAAAATGTTATTTTGCTGTGCAAAAATATATAAATTGGATCATGTAGATGTGAATGTTATTAAGGATCTTAGCAGTAGCTGTTCATCTAAGAGTGTTTTATTCGATAAAAGCTTTTCTGAAATCATTGATGAGAATGATTATTTAGATAATGGATTTAAAGATGGACCTACAAAGTCATATTTGTCAGATGATTGGGGTTCTTACCTTTTACACAAGGGGCAGAAGCTTGAAAGTGTTCAGGATTTTCGAGATAAACTTAGGAAGTATGCGGTTCAAACTGGTTTTTGTTATGTGTTACCTAGGAATGATGCACTCTATGTCAAAGCTGTTTGTGAAAATCATGGAACTGAAAAATGTGGCTGGGAAGTAATTGGATATGTGGCTCCTATAAATAATTATTTTTATATTAAGAGTTTAATAACATACATACCTGTAAAGGTGTTCTTAGGAATCAAACTCATCGGCAGTTAGGTTCCAAAATAGTTAGGACATGCATTGAGTCCAATGTGATCCTTAACCTTGGTTTGAAGCCTGTTGATATTATGAGTAATTTCAAGTCTACTTATGGTTTTGAAATTAGTTATAACGTTTCTTCAAGAGCAAAGAAAAGGTGTTTGGAAAAGATGTATGGCTCTGATTCTGATTCCTTTTCGATGTTAAGTTGGTATAAAGATGCTGTTTTGGAGACTAATCCAAGGTCTTCCTTTGTCCTTGAAGTTGAGGAGAATACTAATAGGTTCCAAAGGTTTTTTATAGCTTATGGAGGCCAAGTTGAGGGTTTCAAGTTCAGTCTCCCTGTTTTATATGTGGATGGTATATTTGAAAAAGCATTTACAAGGGTCAGATTCTTTCTGCCACTGGAAGAAATGGAGACAAAGGTACCCCCAGTAAATTATTACCCCTCAGTAATTGTTTTTCAGCTTTATGTTTGTGTTGAAATTGTTTTCATTTATTACTTTTGTTTGTTAAATTCACATTTTGGAGCGGAACGCTCCCGTTGGCGGTGCAACGACACGCTGCTTTATAAGTTATTGACCCCCAGTAACTTTTTATTTTTTTGTTGTGCAGGTTTCTTCCCTTTAGCCTTGTGTATCTGTGACTCAGAGACTGAAGACAACTGGTTTTTTTTTCTTCAAGCACTTGAAGGCTTTGCTGGAACCGCAGGGAAGGGTAATCACCTTTATGAGTGATCGTGGTGGTGGGTTGTTGAAGGCTTTTAATCAAGTGTTTTCCTGGTAATCCTCATCTCTTTTGTTTCCATCATTTGAGATATAATCTTACTCAAAAGTACATGAACAAAAGGAATGATGTTGTGCTTGCTCAAGTATTGCAAAAGTTTTTTAAGATTGCTTATGCATCGACCGAGAGGGCTTATTACCATCACTTACAAGCTCTGAGAGATGAGGGCGGTGCTGAAGTAATTGATGAGTTTATAGCTGAGATCCCTTTGGAGAATTGATGTCGTGTTTTCTTTAAGGGCTGCCGGTATGGGATCATGGCAAATAGTATTGCTGGGTCTTTTAACAAATGGATTGTTGTTGAGCGTTCAATGCCTCCACTTGCAATGATAGACCAGACTAGGATGAAAAAAATGAAGTTGATGTCTGAAAGGAGGGTTGAGTCCAAATCTTGGACTACTCAGCTTACACCTGAAATGGAGAAGAAGTTGGTTGAGCAGATGCATAAGGCGTGTAGTTTCAGGGTTATTGCCTCCCAGGAAAGTGTTTACGAGGTTAGAGATGATGAGTACTTATATTCTGTGAACCTTTCTACTCGTACTTGCTCTTGTGTGAAGTGGCAGATCAATTGCTTTCCATGCCCTCATGCCATTTCTGTTATACAAGTTGCAAGATTGAATGTTTATGATTTTATTGACTCGTACTTTAGTGCCGAATATTTTAGGATGAGTTATATATTCCCTATTCATCCAGTGAGTAATGTTGATGCTTGCACTGAGGAGTCCATACTACCTCCTATTACGAAGAGGCCGGCAGGGAGGCCTAAGGTGAAGAGGATTAAATCTTCTGGTGAGAAGAAACCTATTCGGTGTGGTCGATGTCTTAAGTTGGGACATCATAATAGTCAGAGCTATACTGAACCTTTAAATGGGCAGCAGTAGTTTCTTTTGTGTTGCAGTCTCTACTTTGAGGAGTTACAGGGTGTCAGTAACTGTGACATCTGGGCTTTGTAATGTCTCTTTTCCATGTGATTTGAATTATACCATCTTAATTTGATACTGTAATGACAATTATTTTGTATTCCTCTTTTTTTTTTTTTATCACTGAATAGTATGTACTGAGATTGAATATGTACTGAATCATAGTTTTGTTTGTATTTTGTTTTCATTTTGACAAGTCTGGTTTATGTTATGTTATGTTTTAAACTGTAAATGAATTATCATGTGTCAATACCAGTCAGTGGCCAGTTACTGATATCCAGTAACCAGTTACTAGGTTAGTAACCAGTTACTAGGTGTCACCCGAGTGATTGACCAGTTACTGACACCTAGTAACTGAAGTGATTGACCAGTTACTGGGTGTCACCCGAGTGATAGACTGGTTACTGACTGTCAGTAACCAGTTATTGACACCAAGTAACTGAAGTGTTTGACCAGACAGACCCCCAGTAACCAGTTACTGATACCTAGTTACCAGTTACTGGGTGTCAGTAACTGCATGATTGATCCCTTAGAGTAATCATCACTAATAGTTCAGTGTACCTGTAACTAATTATTAAGTTTTAGTTCAACAACAAAAACCATCATGACTAACAGAAACCATATCATAAACATTTACATTTGTTTGCATCACCATTCTAAAAGATGTTCTTGAAATGAAAAAATGATCATACTTTTTACATAAATGGATGATATCAATTTGTACACAACAGTAGAAAAAAAAACCCAGAAGTTCAATACGGAGCAAAATTCTAATTGGACAACATTGATTTTGCATCTACTGGTTCAAGAAACCCATATGGCACAAAACTCCCTTCTATGTCAATCTTTATGAATTGTCGCAGCAACTGCTTTCTCATGTTTTCTCCACCTTTTCTTGTCGGCTTTTGGTTATACATTAGGCTCTCAATGTTGTGGAGCATGTAAGACCCACAATCCGACCTGCATTCAAGTGACCAGTAAACTTGAGTTTCCTTTCACACCACACATAATACAACTGTTACTGACCCCTAAGAATTAACATATTGCTTTCTATAAGAAAAAATAAGGGATCTTTGGTACTTACGAAATTTTTTTCTGCTGTGGGCAAGTGAAGTCTTCTTTCAGCTCATACTGTTCTTCATTGACATTGTTTGAGAGGACCCATTGTCTTGTTTCCTTCTCCTTATCAGTCATTTTTACTCTAGTTTCTATCAATCCATGTTCATCCTCGCCAGTATTTTTATCTCTGAATTCTTCTAGGTCTTGGCTCTCAAGGTATGTCGATGCAGCTAGACGCATAAATCTCCTTATGTGCTTGACCTGTGAGAGTAATATTGCAAAAATTAACATCTACTCAATCAATATTTCAACTTCAACCAATTGTACATGAATTATTCACTTACCACATTCATTGCATTCTCGAAGTATGTATCATCTGAGGTGTACTCATTTCTGGGCGGCAGCTTCGTGTTCATATGCAAGAAACATTTTGAACAGTTGTTAATGACTAACAATGTGTAGTGTTTGTTACGGACATGATGTATTGGTATAAACACTTTGTCATTGCTGAATATTGACCACATCGGTTTAATGATTTTGTCTTCAATCTACAGTTCGTAGCCGTTAAAATTACCTTTCTCCCCTGCTTCCTTGTATTTTTCCTTCTCTTGCTCATGTTTTATTGCAACAAACTGTATTTTATTGCAAAAAGAAAGTTTTGTTAGCATTAACTCAATAAATGAAGGGAATTACAAGGGTGTGGTAGTTTTACTTACAGCTGCTTCCACATCAAGGAATCCCACTCGGATGCCTGACTTCTTTGCTTTTTCCTTTAACATTTGAATATAAATTTTGAGAACCTGCATTCAATTATATATTTTCAGAAAATCACACATGAAATTTAAGGACAGAGACATTTTTGTCAAAAATAATTGCACCCAGTTTTGATTATTGGGTGTCAGTAAGTGGTTATCCTTACATCAGTTGTAAGCTCTCATTCCTCTATTATTGTCATCAAGTCCTCCTTTGTTATCTGAACTATTAAATAAGGATCTTGCCAATATACATAGTTGTTCAATCCAAAACAATTGAAATAAGAAATAAGAAATAAGATACTCAAATCTTTATAAAGAGGGGAAGAAGTAAAAACAACATACATACTTACTCTTTGTTTTCATCTTGATTTGTTTTGAACCAGCTCTCATAATGCATTGCCACGTCGTTCTCTAGAGTTGTCCATGTCGGCTTTGTGCATTGGACTTTATCGATAACTATGTTGTGATTTTTGGACATGTTCCTTTGTGCTGGTTGATTCTTCTTGGGCTTAAGGTCTTCAGGTGTGCCATACTCTCATTCTTCTTATTGTTTTTTTGTTGCATCCCTTTTGTTAACCTTCACATTTCTCTGTATCGAAAGGGGCTGAACAACTTTCTTCTTTGCTCGTGCTTCTTCTTTCTCAACAACAGCAACAAAATCGGTCATAGAAGAATTGATTCTTCTTTAGTCTGTTCAATGTAGACCCGCGGCTTCTTCTTATATGTTTTCAGACTTTCATTTTCCTTCTTCTTTTGTTGTTGTTGTTGCTGCTTCACTATGTCCATGACCACTGTCTGAATTATTTCTTGACACACAGTCGAATCTTCTCGTTCTTCACCATATCCCATCACAATAGTTTGGATTGGTATTGCAGGTGTTGCTCCACAGGACTGCACATATGAAAACAAAAAAATGTAATTACTATGGGTTAGTTATTGAATTATTATGGGTCAGTTATTAGGTTCTTACATCTTCAGGTGTTGAAGTCTGACGAGCTCGAGAATGTGTGCATCAACTGTATTTGGTTCATTTTCCTCAAGGTGTTCTTTTGGAGCTGCTACTACCATTTGCATCTTTAAGGGAATATTTTTCTTCTTGGTCTTTTTGGCCTTTGCTTTTTTAAAGACTCTCGAAACTCCTTGTTTTCCTTTTGTAGCCGCTCTATGTGGTTGTCAGCAGCTTTCACCTTATTCAACAGTTGTGAATTCTTCTCAAGGAGCTCTTCATTTGTTTTTAGGCATGTTTTCTGAGAAACTAACTTTGTTATCGATGCCATAGTTGATCTTGGTATTTTTTTAGTTCACCTTTATATTGGGATGATAGAGTTCTTCGTGAGGCTTCAAAAGTCTTATTATTTGACATTGTAAACGATTGTACTAAAAGCTTCTTAATCAAATTTGTTCTTTTTTTAAGAAAGGGAAAATCTGAGTCCTGTCCTCTCTTAACATGATGTAATTGGCATATATATAGTGAATATACAATAACTTTCCCAACTAATATGGTCTGATTCTGATTTTTGGACTTGATCAAACCTTTGTCTGTCTATTTACTCGAGCAAAGCCAAAACTCTAAGACAATAAGCCAAGACGCTTGCAGACAGATCACCGTTTTTCTCCTTTTCTCATGGCAGACAACTCATTTTCTTGTATAAATGCTCCCACACACCTCCATGTATTAAGAAAATAGATAAAAAAAAAAAAAAGAAAAGAAAATTAGCAAATAATCGCTGCTTAATCTCTTTGATTAGTCCCACTAAGCAAACAATCAAGTAAAACGTGGACAACGCATCCAAAACTAGCCCCCTGTCATCTTGGCTCCGTACACCAGCTCATACTCTAATACAAAATTTCTACAAAAAAATGGAAAAATTAGAAGAAAAAAAAATTTAATGTGTGAATTTAAAAAGAAAAAGCCCAAAATTTAAAGGAAACAAGTCCCAGATAATCAAATCTTCTTCTTTCTTCTTCCTCGGTTTGGTCCGAAAGCGAATTTGCTCAGAGCTGTGGTGGAGCTGTTTCCGAGGGTCGAGGGTCCACCAGCTTCGATCTTGCGTGACGTTGAAGCTTTCGCAGCCGCGCAATTTTGACTCGGGAGTCTTTCATTTCGGAATTTTAGCGAATTTTGGAGGTGGAATTTCTAGGGTTTTAGGCGAAGATGAAGAAGGCGATAAGGAGCATAGAGGATCTGATCGAGGAGGTTCAGCTTCGCTTCGTGTGGTGGGCGCTGTTCGTCTTCGCTGTTTCCTACTTCTTGACGCGTAAGCACTTCTGTTTTGAATTTATGAATTTTGATGTGATTAGGAGAAATTGTTGCTTTTTGTGGAGGTTTTGATGATTAGGAATCAGCAGCTTAGTGATTACTCTTAGGTTTTTGCTTGTGGGAAAAGTTTCGAAATGGAATTGGATTAAATTTCAATGTTTGGGTTAAGCTTTATGTTTGAATCTTTGTGATAACAGTTCTACATGTTAGCTGTTAAATGGAGGTTAGAATTGCTTGATTAACTTTGAAAGTGCTGCCGTTTTCATGTTGCAGATACAAGCAAATCAATGTGGATGAATCTGCCCATAGCAATCTTACTTGTTGCGGTATTACGCATGCTGTTAAATGAGGTGGAGTTTCGTTGGAAGGCTCCTAAGCCTGTTCGTCCGAAAACTTATTTGGCTCATTTGGAGAAGAAGCAGTTGTCTGTGAATGATTCGCGGCTTTCTACTTCACTGCCACCGCCGAAATGGAAACGGAAGATTGGTTCTCCAATCGTGGAGGAGGCCATGAAAGATTTCATTGACAAGATTTTGAAGGATTTTGTGATTGATTTATGGTATTCGGATATAACACCGGACAAGGAGGCTCCGGAGCATATACGCACAATTGTCATGGATGCTCTTGGTGAAGTATCAGGAAGAGTTAAAGAGATAAACCTTGTTGACTTGCTAACAAGGTAGCCTTCTCTTTCAAGTTAAATTCAACTAGTTGCAAGTTTTTAAGAAGCTTCTGTCAGTAAAGCAGCATAAATAATGACTGCCTATTGTTTCAGGGATATAATAGATTTAATAGGAGATCATATAGAGCTTTTCAGAAGAAACCAAGCTGCCATAGGTGTTGATGTTATGAAAACATTGTCTTCAGAGGAGAGAGATGAAAGGTTAAAACATCATCTTATGGCTTCGAAGGAGCTTCATCCTGCGTTGATATCACCTGAGAGTGAGTACAAGGTGTGAGTGGAGTGTTTTTACAGAATTGAGCTATCTCTTTCGATCTTATTTGTCGGATGCAGGTTGATACTTTTTATCTTCTACAGTTTCTTCAGCGACTAATGGGTGGAGTGATAGCTGTGGTGCTCAGACCACGAGAAGCTCAATGTCCAGTTGTTCGATCCATTGCCAGAGAACTATTAACAAGCTTGGTGATCGAACCTGTTATGAATTTTGCAAGCCCTGGGTATGTTATTGAATATTTCATTCAACTATCCTGTTGCCATTCTTTTTCTTTGTTCTGTCTTAAGGTTATTATTGGTGTTAGACGGATTGCAACATATAAAACTATGTCAAAGGGTATTGGTGGTGTAAGAGGGATTTCCTTATGGAACTGTTCAAAAGCATTAGAATGTGAAAAAGCTGTAAAGAAATCTTGTATTCTTCCCTTTAAAAAAATAAATAAAAGAAAAAATAGAAGAAATCTTGTATTCATTATAATTATAATAACTAGTATAATCAGTGTTATAATTAGTATTAATTTATATATGGTCACATTTTGTGCGTCATGAAATAGGCTCAGTTTGGTGGGGAAATATGTGTAATAGATTCTAATAATGAAATGTGTCTCCAATGTCATATGAAGATGTTATATAATTGTACAACCTTCTCTACTCACACGGTGATAGGCGTTTTAACTTCCAATTTCTCTTTAATCAGGTACATCAATGAGTTGATTGAATACGTTCTGGAAATCGTTAAAGATTATATCTTTAAAGATGTAGTTGGAGACCAGTCTACTTCAGGGGGAGTACATGATCCGTTGAGGAAATATGCTACCTTTAATCAGACGACTGATATGACCTTGGCTAAAATCGAAAATCAGGGAGAAGCATCCTCGGATTATGACACATTCCAGAATGATCCTTTGCAGCCGCGGCCGGCTGTTTGGGCACGAGGGTTGGAGGCTGCGACACAGAGAAGGACTGAAGTTCTTACTCCTGAAAATCTAGAAAACATGTGGACAAAAGGAAGAAACTATAAAAAGAAAGAACACAAGAGAAAAATAACAAAGGGTTCAGGAGCAGATAGTGGTATACCAACTGGAAAGTTGGGGAATGAATTGCTAGCTAACAGGCATGACATTTCTACCGGACAGGAAGATAGATCTAATGTAAAGCTAACCCATGAGGCAAGTGTTGACACCCATTTTAGTGATGCAACTAAAAAGGAGTTACAGTTCTCTTCAGATGTCAAGAAGGAATCAATTTCTAAGGAAGAGGATTTTGTTGATGAGTTGGATAAAAATAGAGATCTTGCTTCTAATGGAACTAAAAGTAGGCTTAAACGATCAAATAGCACTTCCGCTTTGAGAATCCAACCTGACACAAAAAAAGCATCATCACAAGGGGGAGGTTCCATCATTTCAGAGTTTTATAGTCCTGAGTTTGGCAGGCATGTAGAACGGCGTACTGGTAAGAGTACCTCAGATATGGTAGTCCGCAGTGTGGGACAACAAGTTCCCAAGCTGAGGTCCCGGGTAAGCATTCCTTCTGTGAAATTGGAATATGAATATTCTTGAATGTCTCTCGGTAATCTTATTAATTAAAGATTCAATTTTCTTATTTTCAGATTTTCAATTGCTGAATTATTGTAATACGCAGTCTATTTTGCATCCATAATAGTTTTTTTGTCCAATATGTTTGTACAGGTTATGGGAGCATACTTTGAGAAACTTGGGTCAAAATCTTTTGCAGTTTATTCAATTGCAGTGACGGATGCAGAAAACCGAACTTGGTTTGTGAAACGAAGGTTGTGATCCATTCAACTATGCTCATTCAAATATTTGATCAAATTAGATATTATTTATTCATTTGGTTATCATGATGAAAATTTATATGCTGTGTTTGTCTGTCTAGTCAAATAACAATTAGAATTAAGTGATTAAATATTTGTCGAATTTGTAGGAATGAACTGGAGGAGAACCTAGAAAGTAGGCAGTTCACATCATTGGACAACATGGGGTGATTCCCCAGTGTGATCACTATTTATCTCAAATGGAGACATCATTACTGGATAACAATAATAGAAAAAAATAACACGTGTGTCTTAGGTCCATATATGTATATATATAATTTGTTTTTTTTTTCCTGGTTTTGCTCTTAATTTTTTTCAACTCTATCTACAGATATAGGAATTTTGAGCGACTACACCGCCATCTCAAAGAAATTCCAAATTACACCTTACATCTGCCCCCCAAAAGGATATTCTCATCAAGCACTGAGGATGCTTTTGTTCATCAGCGATGTATCCAGCTTGACAGATATCTCCAGGTATACTATAGATTCTCACAGTATATCTCTCTTCCCTCTCCCCTCCCCTGTCCCCCATTTCCAAATATTCCTCTACTTCAACTTTGCTGTATTTTCCAGGATCTTTTGTCAATAGCGAACGTTGCTGAACAGCATGAAGTTTGGGATTTTTTAAGTGCTACCTCAAAGGTATTCATCTTCTTAACTCTGATGTATATTTTAGTGTTAGGCCTCAATTGCACCTATGTCTCTGTGTGTGCGTGTGTGCTTCTAAACATAATTAAGCCTTGATGCATGCAATTCATCCCAGTTAAAACTGTTGACAAAGAGAACCTGTGAGTTGAATGATTAGTTAAAAAGAGAAAGTTCATTGTTCATTAAAAAAAAAAAAGGTAAGCATAGGAGAGTTGCTTCAAAGCCAAAAGCCAGTCTGATGAAGGCTTATTTGAATTTTGTGCTTAATTTTCTGAACTATTTATCTTTGTCTTGAATCTGCATCGTATCTGTATATACTGGACTATTCTTTAATATATATTTTTTGTGTTTTAGAATTACTCGTTTGGAAAATCTCCCTCGGTGATGAGAACTCTTGCAGGTACGTGGTTCCTGTGTTGGCTTTTGCGTCTTCACTGTTGATAGATTTGGCTCGAAAGTTATCAGTTGATATTGGTTCTTTAAGTTCTTACTTTTCAGTTTTAGCACCCGTGGACACTTTCACTTTGTACTAGTTGCGTTAGAAGTTTGTTGACAATTTTTTAAGTTATTTAATCTAACTAAACATCAAGAGTTAGTGAAAATTGTATAGTATCTACCCGAAAAAGATAAAGAAAAAAAAAATAGATGTAAAGAAGTTGCAAGCCTGGGAGACTTGAACAATTTGAGAGAGGCGACTCCAAGGAAAAAACAGTTGAAAGAGTTTCCAAGTTGATGATGTGTGGTTTGTAGTGAGTATAAAAATAATAAATGGAACTTGGCTGGAGGTTCTATTAATGTCCACTGTCCAGTATGATTCAGTGTGTTTTTGTTTCTTTCCCTTTTTTGCTGTATTTAGCTGTTATGTAGTTGCTGTGTCAAGGCCTTTGGTTTTCTTGGTTTTTATGGTGGTCTTCTTATTTGCTACTCCACTCTTGTTTCTAATAAAGTTATATCTCTTATATAAGTTATAGTAAAAAAGTAGTACTTCAAATTTTCAACTGCATTCCTGTGGTGGTTAATTTCAGAGACTTTATTAGAAAGGCACATGTAAAAAACTGCCAACATGGAAAATTATGATTCCTTCGGAACTTATGCTTTGTATAATGTTATGGCTAATCACATTTTTTCTTATTGTTCCTCGTGACTTTATAATTATTCAGTGAATGTGGATGAAGCTGTGGACGATATTGTTCGCCAGTTCAAAGGGGTTTCAGATGGCTTAATGCGTGCTGTTGCTGGTCCATCCACTTATGAGGGCTCATCTTCAGTTCCTGGATTGAACTTAACCTGGAATGGAGAAGAGACAAGTGAAAATGTTTCTAGACAAAGTACTGGGGAAACACTGAACAGCTTTTCTGATGATGAGCCTGCTGAAAAAGATGCAACTTGTGACCCTGTGGGAGTCAGATTTAATATCCAGGATAGTGGGTGGCATTCAGACAATGAATTGGACTTTAAGGGTTCTTCCCCTCAAATTAAGCATTCAAAGAGCTTAGGGTTGGAGAAGAAAGATGATTTGGTTTTAAGATCTGGGGCTGGTAATTATATCTTTCCTGGAGCAATTGGTCCAGTGACCTCCAATCCTTTGGAACTAGAGGATCCAGTTGGAATGCCACCTGAGGTATTGTTACGTTCATTTTAGTTCCTTCTCCTTATGCGATTATATGTTCTCTGTTATGATACTTGGTGTAGATTCAAACACTTTAGTTAGTTACAATCAATACAACATATGATATCTTCGTGGTCGTTAGGTCACTTGTGTCATGTATGCCACTAATGCTAAGTTAAGCCTACATAATATTTTTTTTGGCCATTGTCTGATTAAGAAGTGTCTCAGTGAAAAGTTAGTATCACCAATTGATTACTAGTGCGCTATCTGTCCCAGGATTCTTTTTCCTTCATGTATGCTGATAGAATTGAGTACTATAGAAGAATTTATCTTACCACTTGTAGTATTTTAGGAATAGGTCAGCTTTTTAGGAATAGGAAATTTGCATCTGATTCAATTCTTTTTTGAATGGTTATGTTAGTAGTCTCTGGACTTAGGTCACCATTCCTTATCAATATCTCATTGGTGTCTTATTCACCTTGGTTGCATCTCTTCTAAAAGTAGTACTATTTACCTGGTACTTTCAGCTCATCCTTACTTACCTGATTTCTCCATCGGTGTCATGTTTAGTAAAACCATTACTTTGATATCTATGATTATGTCTAGTATGAATGTTACAATTTGGTTTCTTTCAGTGGACTCCACCCAATGTTAGTGTGCCTCTGTTGAATCTAGTGGACAAGGTATTTCAGCTTAAGAGAAGGGGATGGCTAAGGTGTGTTGTCCAGTATAATAAAACTTGAACATGTTATCGTTTATATCATTTTTAATAGATAGTAACATGCTTATTTTGCTTGTGCAGAAGACAAGTCTTTTGGATGTCAAAACAAATACTACAGTTGATGATGGAAGATGCTATTGATGACTGGCTCTTGAGGCAGATTCAATTGCTTCGTAGGGAGGACACTATAGCTTCAGGAATTCGATGGCTTCAAGATGTAAGGACTTCTAACCTGGCCTGATACACAATTTTTATTTATATTTTGTTTTTTTGTTTTTATTTCCTCTTACATAGAAAAAAATTGAACCCTTTGTTCCTAACCTATTATCTGATCCCCTCACCATTTTGGCTAACCCTAAGGGATGAAAGATTATAAACATCTGCCTTTTAGTGAATTTGCAACTTTACACTAAGCTTTCCGTGAAAAATTACATTTAGTCTAGCTTTTAAATAATTATTTAGAGCACTAATTGTATGAATGTCATGCAATCTTAACACCATTGTGCTTATTGTTAAATAGCTGTAACTGTAAGTGGAGTCACCTCTTCCTGGTAGTCTATTGTAGGTTCCTAAAATATGTGTGCAGTTCGATATCTGCCTTATTCCATATGTACTTATATTATTCTGTGATATGAGATTGCTCGAGGTTCCAAATTTTGACATTAAATCTTGTATCTATCCACAGAAATACTATTGTTGAGCAATAAAGCAGAACTGCACGTTAACCATTTTCATGTTTAAATTTACTATATGCATATGTATAAACATTATATACGAAGGTTTACATCTTCTTGAATTTTTTCATAATTCTAAATCTTCATGACTTTCTCTGCTGGAGGTTGTAAACAGAAATGTGAGGAAATCATATATCGTGTATGATGTATTTAATCTTGTGTAGGTCCTATGGCCCAATGGCACATTCTTCCTTAGAGTTGGTAATGCTAATGACGATCAAGACCCTCATTCAAGTATGAACCAATTTGGTGGAAGCAAGGTTGGTAAACCAGGTTCTTTTGAGCAGCAACTAGAGGCTGCTCGCAGAGCTAGTGATCTGAAGAAACTGCTCTTTGGTGAGTAATTCGGTGCCAGTTCTTTATTGTCAATGTTCCTATTTTTGCTGTTGTGGCCACCTCTTTTCATTAGCCAATGATCCATGGTCCAGAAGTGTCTCAAGTGAACGATATTCTCTGTTAAATTAGGGTGGTAAAGAAAGTACTATGTATGTGTTGCTGTAAATTTATGTGTTTGTAAGTCTGTTTTCTTTCTTTTGGTTGCAAGTTTGCACGTCTGTTTTTCTGTGTGCGCTTTTTTATTTGTTATATCCATTTTGGGGCTAATATTACATGCCTAGGATTCAATAAGGCTTCCTGGTCTACGTAACACTTCCACAGTACATTCTTAAGAGTTGTAGGATTTTGAGAGTTCATTTTTCTTGTAGAAGGTCATAATACGCTAAAACCAAACTTAAGTAAATGTAGGAACTTTTGCTGTTTGAAATTGGTTAACTGTCACTCGTGTGAACCCACACATGTGATTTGAAACAATGAATTAAAAGAACGGCAATAAATTTTCTACATGGAACAGAGTCAGTTGAGTTATAATTTTATATGCACGTAGATGCAAGCATACATCCAGGAAGAAATATTTGATTAGTGTGAAGTTTAGATCTATTTGTGTCATTCTGAAAAGTTACTGTGCCTACTCCCATGGAAAAGAACAAAACTAATCCCTAATTCTGACAGATGGAGCTCCAACAGCCTTAGTCAGCTTAGTTGGATATAACCAGTACAGACGTTGTGCAAGAGATATTTATTTCTTCACTCAGGTTGGTCTCTTACTTGCTTCCGACTACTGGTGCAAATTAGTTTTCTTAGCATGCCTTTACTTGTACAATTTCAATTTGTTCACTCTAGTAGATTGAAAATTTATTGCGTGGTGCAGTCTAATATATGCGTGAAGCAACTCGCGTATGCGATACTCGAGCTGTGTCTCGTATCAATATTCCCTGAGCTTCGAGATCTTATTGTTGATATTCACGAGAAGACGCACTTTGATCAAACTGTATAGTGAACTAGTATATACTCGCTGCATCCTGTTTGGTTGTTGCTGGTTTTCTTCCACGTGATCACACATCTTAAAAGGTACCCTGGTACGTGTCTTACTGAGGTAGATGGGACAAAGAAGCATATGATTCTATTTTCGTAGCACTACCTGTGGTCTTGGTTTTAGATCAGCAGGAATTGTGACCTCAAAATTTACAAATTCTTTTGGAAATGTGAGAAGTAGCTTCATGTCTTTGGCATTTCAACTGTACAAAATTGTAGATGGTAGGGAGAAGGGTGTACAGGCATCTGTCTTTTTTGTGTATATGTCGGT
Source organism: Fragaria nilgerrensis (assembly GCA_010134655.1). Classification (NCBI taxonomy): domain Eukaryota; kingdom Viridiplantae; phylum Streptophyta; class Magnoliopsida; order Rosales; family Rosaceae; genus Fragaria; species Fragaria nilgerrensis. The sequence continues at coordinate 1,122,305 of CM020978.1, read as the reverse complement.
GAATGTTGCAGAATGAAGAAATGTAACCAGTAGCTTTCAGTATCAGATCTTTCATCCACTTGGTCTCCATGTATTATTCTTAATGATGCAAACTACCAACAGTTGAACAGTAGAAACTCGTCAATGGTACTGAGCCATGGAATTAGATGTCTTTTCCATGACATTGCAAACAAAATACAAGGACAAAAAATGAAATTACAAAAAAAAAATCACTACTAAACCCCGAGGGAGGATTTAAAGATGACCTTCTTACTTTAAGAATTTGAGGATTTTTAATATTTTACATTAGTAGATGACTTCTTTTAACGATCTCAACCGTTGATCCTCTAGATTCATATGTAAGAAACATGTCTACGAAATTTCAACTAATTCCATAATCATTTGGTCATTTAAATTGATGTAAACAATTGTAGGCCGTTAGATAAAATTAAAACGAATATTATTCTAATCAAATGGTTAAATGTTTTTCATTTTGACTAATGTTTTGTAGGATTCATATGTGGGTAAGTAACTAGAAAATGAGTAGTTTTGATTGTAAAAATACATGTTAGAACTAAAAACATATTTACTTTAAGAGTTTAAATATATACTCTCTAGATCCGGACTCATATACCCCTATCTCAATTATATATAATCGGCACCGTCTCACACAAAGATTAAAATCTTTGCAATACAACTGATATATTTCCCGATATCTTTTTTCTTTAAAATGATTGATATATCTAGAAGGATAAATATCTTATATTTTACTATATCTTTCATATTTCTCTAATATCGTAAAATATCTCCGATATTTAGAATAGATATATTAAAGAAATATCTGTATTTTTTTTTATTTATCTCCAATGTATTTTTGTTGATCGGAGATTCTGAATGTAGATAAAAATAATGTATGTAATATTTATATGCAAATTCAATAAACTAAATGTTGAGTTTAAATATCAATATTTTTTCTCCGATATCTCTCGTGTATCTGATATATTTTTTTTAAGTAGATTCACCGATAGTCCGATACTGATATTTTAATCGTTGATCTCATCTGTCTCCGCTTCGGTTGTTGCAATTGCACCTTTATTTGCTCCGAGTCTTCATCTTCTTCTTCCTGCGACTTGGCCTGAAAGAGAGCTTATTCCAAATACCTACGTGGAGTAAAACAAGAGGACATCCCCAGGATTGTGGGTTTCGGAGAGAATGGAGGATGACGGGTCAGTAGTCCCCAGACAGTCGTGCTTAAAGCTGGAACCCAAAGAATCCCAACCCATCTTCGTCAAGGGCACATGGTTCCACTCCCGCTTCGACCTCTCCATCACCGACGGCCTCAACGCCTGGGTCTGCCACGCCTCCGAAGACGCCGTTAGAGACCGAGCCGCCCAGTGGGACCAGCCGGTTCCCGACTACGTCTCATTAGCCGAGCGTTATTTAGGGTTTCAGCACCCCGATTCCGTCTACAAATTCACTGATGCCGGCGACGGCCACAAAAGAGTGAGTTGCTTGTTTAGGCTTTGCGATTAGTATTATGTTTTGGGAGATTTTGATTTCGACTTCCTTGGTGTGATGATTGGCAGTTGTCGTGGACTTTTGACAAGGAAGGGACCAAGCTAGAATGGCGGTGGAAGTGTGAACCATCGCCCAACAGTAAGGAAACCACGGCGGCGGTGCTGGATTTTCTGATGGATGCCAATGTTGGGCTAAGTGTAAGTCATTGTTATATGAAATGTGATGACAGATAAGATTGAATTTCATCTTTGTTTTGTTTATGAAGAAACCCATTTTATGCGCATGTGTGCCTATTTGACGAAACTTACGCTGGTATGCTTCATTAGACTCGGTTTCTTAACCTCAGATATGCTGATTTATAATGCCTAGGAGCTGAATGTTTCAATAAAAACTTTTAGACTCCTGATTTTTCCTGGAAGAGATAGCAAGATCAATCATGAAGGAGTTTTTTTTTTTTTTTTTTTTTTTAAATGTAGTTGATGAATCCTTCTCGTGTAACATTTTACTTTGGAGATAGTGATAAGTTGGCTTCTGGTGTGGCAAACTCTCTTAAGAAGTAACGCTTCTTCTGTTTGTGAAGATCGTGCATACTTAAATCACTGTTGTCAGTTGGTGCATTTGAGAGTGCAACTGGTTTTCCTGTCTCATTCATGTATGTCTGTATAGGAAGAAGTTGTGAGAAAAACTCAATCATTTGAAAGGTTGAAAGTGGAAGCTGAGATGTGTCTAATACAGAGTGAAAGGATTGCCAATGAGAAGATCGAGTTTGAGTCCACAGTTTATGCAAAGGTTTAGCTTAAGTCTTTCACATCTCTGATTTGTTGTTGATATTTCTCACTTTATGTTCTCATAGTGTTTACTTATTCTGTAAATAGAGCTTCAAACTTCTATTGCCATATAAAACAGTTGAATGTCGTCAATATCGCGAAACATGTTTTGCCACAAGTCATGAAGATTTTTAATGAGATGATAAATAGCACTTGTAGGTAAAACCCTGAGGCTGCATTAGGTCAAATGTTGAATTTTTTTCTCTCTTTATAATCATTGCAGTTAAAGACTTCTTCTTATGTCTGCCGAGTTGAATGGATAGGATACTTAAGCACTAGGAGTGATCATTTCGTCAAATATTTACTTCATTTTTGAATTATTAACTTAAGTCTTTATGCAAAGGTTTACCATAAGTCTTTCATATCTCTGATTTGTTTGTTGATATTTCTCACTTCATGTTCTCATAGTGTTTTACTTATTCTGTACATAGAGCTTCAAACTTCTATTACCATATCAAACAGTTGAAAATCGTAAATATCGCACATGTTTTGCCACAAGTCATGAAATATTTTTAATCAGATGAGAAATTGTACTTGTAGGTAAAACCCTGAGGCTGCATTAGGTCACATGTTGAATTTTTTATTTTTTTTTTACTCTTTATCATTGCAGTTAAAGACTTCTTATGTCTGCCGAGTTGAATTGATAGGATACTTAAGCACTAGGAGTGATTGTTTGGTCAAATATTTACTTTTGAACTAATAACTTACCGTTCACTATGTGCATAATGTGCATTAGAATTACAATTTGATCAGGCATTAAATTGACTGGAATTTCAAATACTTGAGTGCTTTTCTGCAATTTTGTCTCGAAGACCTTGACTGACTTCTTCATTTTTATAGTTTCTTGGGGTCTTGAATTCAAAGAAGACGAAACTAAGAGAGCTTCGGGACAAGCTCTCAAAACAAGAAGCGGCTGGGAAACTGCCAGAACAAGAGGAAGAGAGCACAGACAAAACTGAAACTTATGTAAGTGATGATGAGAATAGTGATGTAGATTCCTTAAAAGATCCTCCACCAACCTCCAAGGATATTCCATCTAGTAGGTCTCAAGGTCGAAAGAGGGCATTCCAGAAATAATCTCACTTGTCCATTCCACATTTCAGCATGTTTCTGCTCCTTGGAGAAAGGGGATAGTGGAATTTTAGATTTTTTTTCCTCTTAGGAATTTGTATGCATTCTGATTCTCGTTTAGTTCTATTCGGGGTAGTTACTCAACCTATGGTTTTTTACAAGTTCATGAACAAATTATTGTCGATATAGTGATTTGGTTTAATAATATGTAAATGTGTAAAACAAAATGTGGTACATTCGTTGTCAATGTTGTAAATTTGGTTCAAATAATTTGCAATATTTGTCCAGTAATTGTAAATGAAGGTACGAGATACATCTAGGTACTATAAACAACCTCATATTTTGGCTAGCGCGCCGACGGCATGCAATGAGCTTACATATAATTCATATTAACATACAGTATACAACATTTTTTTTTTTTTTTCCATATCTCAAAGCATAGTTTTACGGTGTTATCGTCATAATTATATGACGACCATAAACACATAATTAGAATGGAAATAGTACTCAGGTGTCTTTAATAAGAAAGTCATGAACTAGTTCCTCAAAAAAAGAAAAAAAAAGTAAGTCATGAACTAGTATTGTAGAGATTTTTACAAGTCAATAACTAGGAAAATTTGTGCTCAATATGAACTTGAGATATTGAAAGAAATTAATATCAGTATCATCACGTTTACTCTTTTCTTAATTCGAGTAAAACCTCCGAAGTTGGTATCCTTATCAACATTAACCATTGGAAACTTGCAATAGGAACATGGGTTCTGGTTTGACATGAGATTTTGATGCTTAATGAGTTCAAAGAGAACAAGGTTAGTGGTGCATGAAAGTTAAAATACATTTTCAATTTTACTCTTCTCAAACTTCATGTCTGTGTTCAGTACCCGGACCACAACTCATAGGCAATGCACTCTCACAACTCATAGACTATCTAGTATCTACACGCGCACACATTTTCGCACGTGCACCAAATCTAGTGGTTTCTCAACATAATTCCTTTTATTTACCCTCTTTAGTAAAAAATTAGAAGAATAGGTCTTAAACAGGAGTAGTGCTAGAGACACCAAAATTTTGTACCAAATTTGATTACCAAATGACTTGGCACATGGCATATCATCAGATTCTTTGAAGTTTATTTTGACATGGATTTTTTTGTTGGATATAAAATGAACCTCTATTCTTTTTAAGAATTAAGAAAAACTCATATTCAATAAAAAGACACTTAAATAAAATACCAAATTGATTTAGAAGATATCCCCGTATCTGGGTTGTGGCTCTCTACATTCTAGATGTCAAGATTTAAGTATCATAATTCATAACAAATCGGTATCTGTTATACTAAAATTGATGTCTGTTATGCCAATAGATATGGGTTATGCCAACAGGAGCCAATTTTTTTCCCGGCAGACTTCTCAAATCAATGTCTGTTAGACATGGTCATCGCTAATTATAGAAGCTGCAGAATTGTTCCATGCCATCAAGTGATCAGGTGGTGTCAATTTCTATATTAAAGTCTCATATGAGAGATTGGGAAGACAAACAAACAAATTTATTCATAATTGCACTCATATGAAGAGATAAATTTTGGTGAAGCCTTTCTGGTAAACAAATCCTAAGTTCAAGAAAAACATTTATTTTTATTTTTTATTGTAATTGCTGATTTTCATTTTAGCCAAAGTTACTTTATCAGGTATACATGTTGGAAATTACTAGGATTAGAATGGATGAAGTGGCACATCCACATCATTTGGTATAGGTTTTTTGTATAATTTTTTGGTGTCTTTAGCATTTTTCTTTAAACAGAGTGTACTGTATGAATGATTTTTTTTTTAAATAATTGAAAACATATATTATTGTAATTAGCGGCTATACTGTTTCTATCAAAATTCAAAATTGAGGACACGTAGTGCTGAGGTTTAGCCAAGTTGATCAAGGTTTGAATGATGCCACATTAGCCCCTAGGATGTATATATATATATCAACACGCATTAACAAAGTAATTTTTCAATTATTACTTTGCTCAAGTTATAGAAGATTGTTTGCTGGTGTGTTGGCAGATTTGGAAGGCCCGAACCAACTACTCATGTTTCATCACCATCCATTATTCATGCTGCTGCCTCGATGGGATTGTCTTATCGTCAGTTTAACAGTATAATTTCATCCATCAACCCGGTTAGGGGTGACTTGGTTAAGAGGATTCCTCTTGCCCTGAATTGGGTCAAGTTAAACTTCGACGGCTCTGTTAACCATTCTTCTTCTGTTGCTGGTTTTGTGCTAAGAAATGAATTAGTTCCCTTTTAATTGTCGGTGCAAGAAAGATCCATGGTTCTAAAGTTCCCATAGCTAAATGCACATATTCAAGGATGGCCTTCTTTCTGCAAAAAACGCTAATTTGAAGTTTATCGAAGTCGAAGGTGATTCATCTCTTATTATTCAGTGTGTCAAGGGGTGTGGTGTGGTTCCTTGGAATCTCTTTGGTTCGTGATATTCGTGATATCAAGTCTCTTTCTCAAGCTTTTGATGGAATATCCTTCTCCCGTGTGCCGTGTGTTTAGAGAAGCTAATTTTTTAACGGATGCTATTGTCGAAGTTGGTCATTCTCTTAATATATGGGATTGTTCATGCCCAAGTTTCTAATGCTCTTCATTTGGATTGTATTCAAACCGGGGCTGTCATAGAGGCGCTCTATTTAGTTTTTTTCATTTTCTTCTTAAAAAAAAAGTGATTTTTCAATAAAAAAAAATCAAAAGTTAAAAAGAATTGAAATTTACACTGCTAATTTTACAATTTACATTCTCACTTTCTTCTTTTGATAATTTAAATTTTGTCTTTAATGACAAGTGCTTTATATTTTTGTGAAAACTTTACTAAAAAAAAGAAGATAAAAGTAGAATCGTAAAATAAAGAGTGTAAATTTCAATCTCTAATTTCAGAACAATTTTATAATGATTGTATCGGAGAATGCAGCACCCTCCCGCCAATATAAACCCATCTTCCCGCCAATACAACCCATCTTGGAGACTCCCCATATCCTCACATTTTCACACGCGCCCAAAAAACTCTTTCATTTCCTCCGACCGCCAAAAATGGTGGCCCGAGCAACCCGAGGCTCCATACCCGCCGACGGCGGCGACGAAGAAACCGCAACCGGAGACAATGCAACCGCAGAGGTCTCAGACTACGAGCAAATCAGAGACCAAAGAATCAAAGCGAACAAGGAGCGAATGCAGAAGCTGGGCCTTTTCGACCTTTCGCAGAAGCTCAAGTCCAAGCCCTCCGCCGCTTCAAAACCCCGCCGTGGCCGTCCGTCGAAAGACCCCTCCGATCAGACCAATCCCAAACCCCCTCTCTCCCCAGCAAGGCGCTCTTCCCGGTAAAACCCCAAATTTCCAAGCTTTTTTGTTCAAGATTTTGGTGAATTGATAAATTAGGGTTTTGGATTTCAGGTTGAAGACTATGGCTCCGGTGAGCTATGTGGAGATTAGGCCCAAAGGGAAGAGGGAGTCCACGTGGAACGCTGAGATTAACATTAAGGAAGGGAAAAGGCCGGAGATTTATACAGATGAAGATGAAAGACTATTGGTGGATTGCAAGGAGACTTGGGAGCTCTCGGTTGATGGGTATGGAGAAGACAGGAAGCGGATTTATGATCCGGTTAAGGGCGAAACTTGCCACCAATGCAGGTAGCTCAGCTCGATTTCTCGCTTTGCTTTGATTCCAATTATTGAATGTGTTAACTTGATTTGGTTGTGTTTTGATAATGTGGACTGTGGATATAATGTCGAGTTAGTATAGGCAGTGTGATTAGCTGAATCAACTTAACTGATTGGCTAGTATTGGTCTGATGAACATGCCAAGATTTTTCATGCTAGTTATGTAGGATAACTATAGTGCACATTACAACGATTCTAGTGAAAAATTACTTTATGCTAACTACAGTTAAAGTCTGTATCAGAATTCTTTAGACATGAGTCCGGCAAAATTTCACTGTGATAGTGTGATTCAGACAAGAACCGTAAACATCTAGTGTGTTATGCTATTCTTGGATTTTGTTTGTTAAATTCATGCTATATGCAGAGCTTTTCCCAAACTGTTCCAAAACTTTATAAACTTGTCTCAATTTCCAAGTTCATCCTCTTTCTACTCCACATTGATCTTAGATTTATTCCTATATGGTTACTGTGTGGCTATAAGCTTGATGTAATAAACCTATACACGATACTGTGTGGCATTTTAACATGGTTGTCCAACACTCTTAATTCATCGACTAGTTTACATGGATAGACATTAATGTAGCCTTAAAAGCTGTTTTTTTTCCATCTGAGTCTTTCAGTTTATTGATTCCTTGCAGTATCTTATTCATGATTTATGTATATTTCATTCTTGTACGTACGCTCAACAAACTTTTCTTCTGTGAGTTGAGAATGGAAAGAAACTTGCAGATCCATTGACCATGTTTTTGTGCATTTGGGCATTTTCCCTTTTAACTATAGCAAAAGTAAATATATATTCCTTTCAAGTCTTTCTCAAAATCCCATGACCATATCTTTATATTGGCTAATTATTTAATGTGCCTTTACCTGTGTGTTGATGAACTTTTAAATTAGTTGTTACTCAAAGGTGACCCGTCTCTTGGTAAATTTTGCTTTGACATGTCATGCTTTCTTTCAGGCAGAAAACTCTTGGTCAGCATACACATTGCTGCAAATGTAACTTGGTTCAAGGGCAGTTTTGCGGAGATTGCTTATACATGAGGTGACTTTTTCTATATTGCTTACACTTTAAATGAGATCATGCATTAAACTATAGCAAATTCCACAGGTATGGAGAGAATGTGATTGAAGCCAACAAAAATCCTGGTTGGGTTTGCCCTGTTTGTCGGGGTATTTGCAACTGCAGTCTTTGCCGTAAAGAAAAAGGTTGGGAGCCCACTGGTAATCTGTATAGGAAGGTTAGCACTATCAACTATCAACCTTATGCATGCAAGTATATATGGTTATTTATTTGTTTTGAGTTATATTGTTCTCTTTTCCTTTGTTTTCGGTTGAATGCTTATAATTTGATTACCTGATATCCCCATTATTGCTTTTTGAATAAAGAGAGAAAATAATGCATTACAAGTTTACAACACACAGAGCCGCACACACACACAATTGAAAAGGAAAAACCAAGTCAATATTCAGCATGGGAACTAATGGCTAAATTTATGCTCACTTATCAGGTCATAAATCTGGGTTACAAGTCTGTGGCACATTATCTTATTCAAACCCGTCGTTCCCAACCAAAATCAGAAACCTCAGGTGCAGAGGAATCAGTGCAGGATGATATGAAACAAGAAACAGAAGATGGACAAGTAGCAGGGGAAGAAGAAATGGAAGAGGTTCAGCCTGTTGCTGCCAAAGATATGGGTAACATACATGATACCGGTTCTGGAGTTGCTGGGGATTCTGTTGAAGGTGAGACAAAGGAAAAGTCGAGAAGGAGGAGCACAAGGTTGAGGAAGAACTAAATAGTTCTGGATCATAGCTCGACTGACATGAAGCCTGTCTTCTTGCAAATAGTTAATCAACTAGCTGGTGAAAGTTTGACATGAAGCACATCGTTTGGCCCCCAACACCTTTTGAACACAATTATTCCTGTCAGCAGGAACAGTGCAGCTATACTGGGGGCTGATATTTTTGCGGAGAAAATGTTACCTTGAATTGTAATCGTATTCATGGAAATATGGCATTATCAGTAATATGACTAATATCTAGTCTTATATGTTGCAAATGAAAAGAAACAGGTATTTCTATTTTTCCGTTGCTTGATTATCTTCACTGAGTTGCTATTCTTGAAACCTGCACACAAGCTTCATGTGATGCTTGAGCCAGAACTGTGATTTACCTGTTATTGAGTTGTTGGGCAAAGAAGTGGCTGAGTGAAACCTCTCATACTACGCCAGGACCAGGGAAGGAATTATCAATTTTGGGGGACTCTATTGTTAGATTTCATGGCATATGTGATATGTCAGAGCAAGGTCTATCCCAGCCTTCCACGGTATTTAACACTTACATTTGCTTTGCTTTTGTCAGGGCTAGGGTAATATCTTGGCTAAGGCAGCCTATGTGACATGTCCGCTCACTCAATCAAAAGTCTTAATTTCAAAACACTAACATTTCGTGAGTCAAACTCACAACTTCCCACTTACTAAATGAAAGACTATGTCACTAGACCAAATGGTATTGGGTCATACTTTTGATACTTTTACCCTTTTAAATTTAAATAGTTTTAGGCTCGCATAAGAGTAACTCTAACAAATGAGTCAATTAACATGTAGACACTTAAACAGTAACAATTGACACAATAGCTCAACTCCAACAGTATGACAAACTTGTCAAATCTCACGTGGTGCTACATGGCTTTGACCTATCAATCTACCATATCAAATTTGACAACATTGTCAATTTTTTTTCTTTCTCTCATGCCTTCTTTGGAATCGACATATTAACACAAAGAGAAGACTAATTCACCGGGGAGAGGAAGTGTCACAAAAATGACATTAACATGTCATGAGTTGAATTTTAAATTTAACAAAACCAAATGACAACATCATCGAAGTTGCTCTAAGTTGTCTCAGCTTGACCAAATGAGGTCGAATCCTCTTTCTGGGTTTTTTGGTACCAAAACAATAATAATAATAATAATTATAAATCCGCCACGCTGGCCTTACACGTGTCACGCTCACATTCCTTTCCCGCCAAAACAACCCCTTTCTTTACCCGAGACTCTTCCTCTTTCTCTCTCTCACACGCACAAAACCACTGTCGTTTCGTTTCCACAGTAACCCAGATCACGATGGTGGTTCCCAGAACCAGAGGCGGATCCGACGACGGTGCCGAGAATGGAACTGCGGCGGTCTCCGACTACGAGAAACTCAGAGAGCAGAGGATCAAAGAGAACCAGGCGAGAATGCAGAACATGGGCATTTTCGACCTTTCGCGCCAGCTCCACTCCTTCAAACCTAACCCTCCCAAACGCCCTCGCCGGACTAATCCTCCTTCCGATCAGCCCAAAGCCCAATTCCCCACACGGCGCTCTTCTAGGTAAAATCCCCAATTCCCCTCTTTTCATATGTCATGAACGTGAACTCGTTTCGGTCCAGTAAAAAAGTGAAAAATTTCAAGTAAATTTCTGCAGAGTAACAAAATTGGGCTTGTATGGTAATCACAAAGTAGGAAATAATTGCAAGGTGATTGAAGAAAGTAGTTTGTTTTTTTTTTTTTTTTTTTGGGGTTTTTTGAGAATTAGGTTTTGGGTATGTTTATGGATTCAGGTTGCAGAATGTGGCTCCTGTAAACTATGATCAAACTGTAAGGAAGGTCTCACATGAACCGAAAACAAGAAGAGTAAGGAGGGACCGTTCTGAAAATGTAGGAAACCCCAATAGGAAGAGAAGGTCCTCAGACTCTGATTCTGAAACTGATGACTCATCATCAGACTCAGGCTCAGACTTGGACTTGGACTCTGACTCTGACTCTGAGGTGAAAGTTCGCGTACGAATTGCGAGTTCTGGGTCTCCACCAAGGCGCTCTTCTAGGTGATTCATCCTTGTGTTGGTTCAGTATTAGATAGGAAGATTTGACAAAGGATTATATTTGAAGAATTGGTTGTTTTTGTAGGTTGAGAGATGTGGCTCCGGTGAGTTATGTGGAAACTACTCCCAAAAAGGAGAGGGAGCCCTCAGACTCAGAGAGTGCCAAGGGAGAGTCCTTGGTGGATGACTGTGGAGAAGATGATGGGGTGAAGGATGAAACTTGTCACCAATGCAGGTATAGGTTATGCGGTTTCTTACTTCTTCTTCTTTTCTTATTGTGTTTGGTGTTTATATACAGTGAAGGGCAATGGTGCTCATTTGAGTATCTCTTGTTGAATACTGAAAAGAATTGATATTTTAGACAGATTAATTGATGTATTAACTTGATGATGATGACAGATCTTGTATGATGTTTTTGAACATCCATGTCCAATTTTAACATGATAAATGTTGCAAAAATTTCTTACAACTAGTTTAGGTCTCAAGTCTTTTGAGCTTTTCCGAGTTGGTACATAGACTTGACAGATATTCTTTCCACTGGCTTGTTTGTCATATGTAGTATTCCTGTAAAAGGTTTCCCTGAGCACCAGGGAAAGCAACTTCAATTCTGATTCAAATCAGAACTCGAACTGATGTATATCTCTGAGATTCTCTGTGCTAGCTGTTTTGTTGATATATAGTCTGAAGCATTGCATTGAAATATATGTTGGAATGAATGTCTATATTTTTTCTTTCCGCTCGGATATTTTATTATATTTGAGGCTTTATATCCATAGATTGTTCATAGATGTTCCAGATCTCCTTTACATATTGTTTTTTTTTCCCCAAAACCTATCAAGGGTTTAAGCTTTCAATTCTACAAGTTACTTGAGCCAACAATTAAAAACTCTTGATTATCCTTCCAACTGTGATTTGGTAATACAGTTGACGGTCTTTCCATAATCTTGTTCCTACTTGTTATTCTTGCATAAGTATTGCAGTGCAGTGGTTGATTCCTGCAGCTGACATTTTTATGTATATTATTATGAGTGAAACGAAGATGAACCAACTTAAATCATAGTAATACGCTAGGAACAATAAGATATTTCCTGTTATGTAGAACATTTCACGGGTTTAGAAACAACTTACTGCACATCTACAAAGCATAGCCTCGTCATGTTACGTAGGCAGATTCAGCTCGGTCAAGTGGCTTGTCCAACAGAGTCTTCTTATCATCACATTTAGTTCTTTTCTGGAGGAATTTTTTCTTCCTTCTTCTTCGGTCTTGCAGTTTATTGCCTGGTTCTGCAAGTATTATTCTTTTGTACTGGAGTAAATTTATTTTTCTGAATCTAAGATTGCCAAAAGACTTGAGGATCCCTTTATAATCCAACGAATGATAGTATCCCTCCAATTATGTAGCAAAAGAGCTCATTCTATTGTTAATTGGGTTCATCGTACTACATATCTAGGGTGTTATACAAGCTTGCCTTTGCTGCATAAATGAGTCCTTTCAATTGATTAAATTTGCTTGGTCAAGCTTGCTTTTTAGTTGCTACATAAAGTTGTAATTTCACTTGGTAAAATTTGCTGGACCATGACATGACTCCTTTCAGGCAGAGAACTCTTGGTGATCTTACACATTGCAGCAAATGTGACTTGGTTCAAGGGCAATTTTGTGGAGATTGCTTGGATATGAGGTAGGTTTTCTTATTTCATTTATCTCTTTCTTTAAATTTCTTAGTTTCTATTTTCATTTCAATAAGAATGAAAAGTATTACGCATACCTTGAGGACAAGTTACAACAGGCTTCCAAGACATGCCACTAATTCAGTTGTTAGCACTCATTACTTTTCAATTTCCACAGATATGGAGAGAATGTGATTGAAGCCAAACAAAATCCTGATTGGGTGTGCCCTGTTTGTCGAGGTATCTGTAACTGCAGTGTCTGCTTGAAGAGGAAGGTAAGCCACAGATCCTTGATGCCAGATATGATGGTTTCCTTATACTTTTTTGAAAGAAACAAATGGAAGTGATAATGCATTATAGTGCACACACATATGCATGTACACACACATTCATTCAGTCCACAGTTTGGGTATCATATGTTTTGTTTACATAGTGGAAGGGAAAGACCAGACGGTTAAAAAAAACACCTGACTAGTGGAACCAATGACAAAATTCTTTCGTGCATCAGTTCATAAAACTGGGTTATAAGTGTGGCATACTTCAGACGTATGATGCTTATACAGAGACTATCCTTGAGTGCACTGGCATTAATATGATTCTTATACAGACACAGGATTTAATGCATGATGATATCAACAAAGAAATGGTGGAGGGATACCTCATGGGGAAAGATGTGAATTTCTTGGGTAGTGAGCATGTTCCTGCAGAAGACGTGGGCAAGCTAGATGCTGCTACTATTGCTTGTGATGTTGATGGGGAGACAAAGAAAGATCCAAAAAGGAGTACGAGGATGAGTGGTACACTTGTTGGTGGAGAAGACATAGGCAAGCTAGATGCTGGTGGTGATGTTGATGGTGAATCATATAAGGAACCAAGGAGCACAAGGACGAGTATTGCACATGTTGTTGCAGAAGACCTGGGTAACCTAGAAGCTGGTGGTGGTGTTGTTGATGGTGAGACGATAAAGGAACCAAGAAGGAGCACAAGGATGAGGAGGAACTAATCGTTTCTAGGTGACAAATTTGACATGATTCCCTGAAGTATTGCAAATAGTCTTGGAACAGTTGGTGAAAGGTAGTAAGAAACCAAACACTTATTATGTCTGATACTCCTTTTTTGTTAGCAGGGCGGTTTAATGTTTTGTGGATAACTGATATTGCATATGGAAAATTTTCTTGAATTGCAGTTCTGTGATCTCAAAAGAAAAAAAAAAAAAAACAAAAGAAACAAAGTTGCAGTTTCTGTAGTACATGGGAGTATCAGTAATATCTAGTCTTCTGAAGCATGTATATTTGTGATTCTGCATCCAGAATGAGAAATAACATTTCCAACCACATAGTTCATTACATACTTCAAAGCAGTCGCAAACAAAAATCGTTTTATAAAGTCAGGAACTTGCCAAAACGGCAACCTTTTTTCTTGTACAAATCGAGTCATTTTGTCCCATACAGGTTACGAGCTTGGCTGAATTGACTTTACTTTGTTAACATAATGTTATCAGCCTGTCATGTGCTATGTAAGTACCATTCATGATCTGCATAACTCTTCACTGAATATAATTACATGCTTCAGTATAGGCTTCCGTTAGGAAGAATTTTCCCTCCTAGTACTATCACAATCTTACCTTCATTACCAGCGGGTTGGTCATATCAGAAAATCCTTGAATAGGCTGTAGAGCGAGTAACTTTGTAATTTTTTCACCTCATACCATGAGTTAAGAACTTGAAGATGTTTATCTGTTCCTGAGAAGGTTAACTGTATGCTCAGATTGCAGTCAAAACTCCCACCATTGCTTTTGCATTTTGAATTTGGTACAGCACAGTCCTCACCATTAAGGCAGACAGAGTAATCCCCAGAGCACGCTTTGCACCCAAATTTCTTCCAGTACAAGTTTTGAAGAATACCCCTGTCGAATTCAAGTACCTGTACCGAACAAAAGTCAGAGTTCAAAACTGCTTCAAGAATGGAAGCAAGAAATACATCGATATTGGCTAGAAGGGTGTACCAAGGTGAAACTAGTTATGGTATTCAAGTCATCAGCAACCAATACTGGGGGTGATCTCGCTGCATACTTGCGTCCAGCAAATGCCACCATGTACCCGACTGCCTTGGCCTGAGAACTCATGAGATTTGCCTTTAATCTAACTTTAATCTTGAAGAGAATTTGTAAAAATACTACTAATATGACAAGATATATGACTAGTTGCGCCTTGCTTCCAAGTTAGAAACACTTGAGTGCTTTCTGAGGAAGAATCTTGAAATGTGTAAACACATGAAGCACTATATATGCTTTCAAAGAAAATCTCATATAAACTTGCTTTTCGATGCATCATTTTTTTTTTTTTTTTTGTTTAACAGCTATGCATCATTAGTAAGTCCCAGAAAGTCTAAACCGTATGATATGAAAATCATTTTCAATATATAACTTCTATGCAAATGCAATGGATTCTGGCACACTCAAAATCTCTCTATGCTCTAATTTAAGATTAGTCTCGCAAATCTATGCGGAAGTGGTAGAATCAAGTTAATGAATCTGAGTATTGAGACTGCAAGTTCAGAAATAGAGCATGATCTCATAGGTCATAACATACATGAACACACACAGTTAAACCTATCTTATATTTTCGACTAAATGATGAGCTAAGTTTTCATACCGGATTGAAGTTGCTACTGTTGATGGAAAGGAGAGAGATCTCATCGACTTTGGGTCGAAAGAGAGCAAGTTGTGCAGTTGAGAGAGATAGACGCTTGTCACAAGGCGAAAGCTGAGTCTGATTGGAAAAGAACGAGTCTTTGGTTGAAAACGCAAGACCAAATGTAAAACCGTCCCATCTTTGGATTGTTGCATCTGAGCAAGGATCAAACACACCATTTGTATCACTTCCAGCATCCGCAACAAACATCATCATCGTCATCGTAACCAACAACACCATGATCACGATCATCATCTTCCTCTTCGATTTCGATTTCGTTCCCATGATGATCTTGGAGACTTCACCTTCACCAATCTGAGTCAATCAAAATACAAACCATTAACCATTTTGCACATACTTAAACCTTTCCTGGCGATCTATACAATGTTCATAACAGTCGGAGATAATAAATTAATACACAAAATAGACGACGAAGAGAAAAACAAGAATTATATGGCAACAAACCTAAAAGACGAGACGAGAAAGAACCAAGTCTCAAATTGACTCGATTAATTAATCAAACCTAATAGGAAGATTATAGGGATGGTGGTGCTGTATTAATTGCTAGTAATTATTCATGTGAGACGCGCCAAAACGGTTATCCAGGCATATGCGTTGGATCTTGTCCAAGAAGCGGTTATGGAAGTTGATGTTGCTTACGCGGCAAGTTTTCAAGAAGTATTTACCTCTTTAAGCCATGTTGATTGAGAAATTTTATGATGCTTAAGGACCTATGGGATTGATTGTTAAAATCAATAAGCCAATGTTTGGTTTTGCAAAATTAAGTGGTTTCTTATAAAAAAAAAAAAAACTTTATAAGTTTAAGAGAAATTTTACTAACACATCCCTAAATGCTAGATACACATCTTTTTTTTATACAAATTATATAAGACTTTGTGCGTACGTAAAATTACCAAAAGAGACATTCATATCAAAAGTAAAGAAACTTATAGTTGAAATAAAATATCTCATTTGAGAGTGTTCTTCTCCTCTACGAGTAGCTATTGTACTTCTAACACTTTTTAATTTTTAGCTTGAATCAAGTACCAATATTTGGACACCACATAAGAATATTATACAATGGTTTCCAATAACCGATTAATTTAGTTTTACACATGATTGAACATTCTAACACTAAAAGTTTCGTTAAGAACTTTGGTGATGTATTCTCTTGTTTTGTTTTGATTCGGTTGGTGTCAAGAATTCTTAAAATCGGTTTGAGTAAGAGGCTCCTTAAGAATAAATTTTGAAGAAGATGTCAATGAGGTGAAAATTATGTGTATTTAGTGAATAAGTTGTGTATTTTAAATGAGGGTATTGTTAGAAATTTGGGTATGTGTATATAGTAAAATGTTAAAACAATAAAGTTGATAGGTGATGTATTAAGTATGAGATGTGTATCTAGTAATTAATGATGTGTTAATAAAATTTCTCTAAGTTTAAATCATTTTTTTTTACAGGTAAAGCCATACGACAATTTCATTGATTTTATAAGGTTAAATCATTTGAAACGCTCTCTCTATAACAAAAGCTATAAGATCTAATAAATTATAGGTCAAACAATGGTGGGTCAATGGTCAATGCTTCCATCCATAATTGTGGTCAATGGTCTAGTGTGAACTCATCTCTCAACAAAAGGTCGGGACTTATCTCTTTGTGCGTTTTATCCATTCTAAGCAGCGTATCTTTTGTTTGGTCAAATGGTCGCAACAACCTAGTGACAGAGTGAAACCAAGTGTCGTTGAGATTTATTTTCGGCTGCAACATGGTAGGAAAACTGCATTTTGCAACATAATGATTTTTTCATTATGTTACCACTATGACAAAGCAAATAGAGTCGCAATTAGAGTAGAGTCTCTTTGCTAGTTGGTGCTTATTTAAATACATGCATGTACTTGAAGATATCAAGATTCTAGAATGAATTGTTTGATATATTATTCATCTCACATTTAAGGTATATGTGGAGGATTACAAGTATACAATTGGTAAGTATTAAATACCATAATTACAATATTGAACAAAAATAAAGGGTAGAGACAAAGAGATTTAGTAAGAGAATAAAGAATCATCATCTTATTTATTGATATGAGCCCTTTATATAAGGAATTACAGAGTACAAATATGATAATGATAAAGAATACATAGTCATATTCTAACTACATATCTTAATGGCATAAGGTCAAGACACACATATGAAATATCCTAGAATACTCCCCCTTGTGCCACGCGCCTGTATGCCAGTGGTGCTGATATGTCACCTCGTTAAAAACCTCGTCAAGGAACAAAAACCCTGTGGGAGAAAAACTAAACCTTGATCGTAGGAGAAAAAGAGTACAACACACCCTTCACATTTGATAATGACATGTATGTGCTAAACTCCCCCTAAAGTTTGCACCTCCCTTGATCTTTACATCAATCATAAGGCTCTTCCTGATTCTTACTAATTATGGAAATTTCAATAACTTCTTTAACATGTCTTCAAATATGACATTAGACAATGATTAACTAGATCATGCCGTATTGTCCTCAAACATGATCTTTTACACTTAGATCTTGAGGAGAAGGCCGCTTGTGAACTCAAAACATAAATTCGTGCAGAAAATCAGATTTCCGCGCAGCATGACCTTCAGTTACTAGAATAGCCGTAACTTCTTCTAAGAAATACATATGAACGAATCGTAAACAGTTTTAAAAACTAGACTCATTTAGCTTTCCAACCGTATATTATACATATTTCGGTTCATCAGGATCTGTCCATAAAGTCCCATCAAAGTTGACTATTTTGCCAAAATCAGATTCTCAGACAGATCCGTCCTACTTTAAGTAACTCACTAAATATGATAGGTATGATCAAATGGTTGATGTCCCTGGAAAGTAGACACATAGAACTTTTCCAATAGTACCAATTTCACTATTTTCCAGTGAGTGAGATTTCTTATAGATCCCGTGGAATTTGACCTACGAAACTTGGCAGATTCTGATTTTGCTTTTGATGTGTCTTTCTTATGTAGGGATAAAATAAGCCTCAACCTCTCATACCATTAAGTATTGAAAAAGGAGTTACTACCATTACATTGGCGTTGCATGGGCATATAGCTACACTTAGCTTTACAACTTTTCATAGCGAATGAGATGTCAAGTCTTTTTTATTGTGTTGAGTACATTGACGCATCTTATTGTACTTAGATGTGAATTCCATCTCTTAACACATATTTGTCATATTTCTTTAGACAAAACAACGGATCTCTCTTTAGAGCAAAGACTTTGACTAATCATGAGAGTATATGTAGGCCTTACTATTTATAGAGCGCCTAAACCGATTGATGGAAAATCATCATCAATACAGTCATCGAGTGTCTTACCGAGACCGTGTCTTCCTAAGATCTTTTCTATTCTAACTTCGGATGTTGATACATATCGGCATCTCTTGATCCATCAAGAGTCCATGTAAATTCAGAATGAACACGCAAATGCATAATTCACTATATCCCTTCCAAATCAAGTAGAGTCCATATGCGTTTCAATATCTTTAGCAAACGCGTGCTCCTATGGTCTGGAGCAACTTGATTCGGATGAATGAAGTCCGTTTAAGATCTTCATGTATATCTCTGATCCTATAGAGATGTTATTATGATCACATTTATAAGCTACATGTTCAGTTATTCGGAAACTACCAAACTGACAAAATAGTGGAGTGCAATGACATCCATTATGAGAGCATATCTCATCGTAGTTGACCCCAGTGCGTGTTAGTGAGAGACCTTACGCCATAAGGTGAGTCTAAGCTCTTGTTCTCACTATGCTATCTAACAAAGGCATAGTTCATAGGGTTTAGCTTGCTGTTTCGGCATCACCTACCCAAGGACCTATCTCTTTGTTAACGCTAGATCGCATCTTTTTATTAGACTAATCAACTAAGTTGATATCCATCAACGAAGGGTGGTTCGATAGTAGACTCATTATCCCACGTCCTCATGTACACTAGTGTAATACTTGTAGAGATCTCTAAATGATTTGGATTTGACATTGAGGCGTCCCCTAACGATAATCACAATTCAGACTTCATGAGACAGATTTGAATATCATTGATCAATAGATCAGGTTGTGCCAAGCTCGTTTTTTCCTAGTGCGAGAAAATATCGAACCTAAGGGCCTCCCTCCTTTTGGGGAGCCACACGGCCTTGTGACACCAATTTGCCACTATATGGTGTCATCATTTCACCATCTATGGTGATGGCGCCAAGACCAACTTCTTTTGGTCGCACCATGTCCTCTCGATAGGACATCAATCATTGTAGACATATTTTCAACTTGTGATCTCGTCACTTTAACACTTTAAGCATTTGAGATCAAGATGAGACTTAGTGGGGTCAAACCACGATAATTCACGTCGTTCCTCTTGAACACTTATGTTCTTATCTCCCCCTAACGGCGAAAATATTTTCTCATCAAAGTGACAATCCGCAATTGAACGGTGAATGAGATCGTCTGACAAGGTTTCTACATAAGCAGATTATAGGTGGAGGTTCATATCTAACCTAAACTTATTCATCTCAAATGACATATCATTGTGCGCAGTGGCATTGCGATTTGACACCTAGAAATAACATCTAGCCGAGCTTAAGGATTGGAGTTCCGTTTCAATCCTGCCAAGTTCAAGGATTGCAATTTCATGTCAATCCTCGTACACAGTCACGAGCTGTAGTACAAAAATATTCAATGATAATGACCTATCATTGTGCGCAGTGGCATTGCGATTTGACACCTAGAAATAACATCTAGCCGAGCTTAAGGATTGGAGTTCCGTTTCAATCCTGCCAAGCTCAAGGATTGCAATTTCATGTCAATCCTCGTACACAGTCACGAGCTGTAGTACAAAAATATTCAATGATGGTGGGTCGTAGATGAATAGTAAAGCTGCATGCAAATATTGCATAGCCCCAACACGCAATAGAAAGATCAGTGCGTATCAATAATGTTCGAACGACAAGCTAAAGTTGCTTGGTCGTAGCCTCGGTGAGACCGTATTGCATGTGAACATGGGGTACATGACACTTCAACTTATATCCCGATAAACTTCTTTAAAGAATGGGTAGTGAGCTCGTAGAAGTATAAGCAGCATAAGCAGTAGACAATAGTGTAACACGTGACCGTTGTGTTAACACTTCAACGAACACCATAAAGCATAAAAATGTGTCCGCAAGTTGGTTGAATCGATCTACATAATTTGATGTAAGAATGAAGTATTCTCTTTTGTGTCATAATTTAGCTAAAAAATAGGCTCTCAAAATGAGCAATTAGTATTGTAGGGGGCCAATGAGACATCGAGGGAAGGCCGGTGTAACTCAATTACTTGAGGAATTGACCGGACGGCCTTCGGAAAGTTGGAGTCGGGTTCGGGTGACGTCAATGTCCCCAGGGTGCCGCCATTTACAACCATCATGCTTCATGGAGAAGCTAGATCCCCAATGTCTTCATTTTGAGCGGAAGAATGGATGTCCATGAGAATTTCTCAAAATTTGGACCATTATATCACTTTCAGGATGACCAATTTGGTCAAACCAAAGCCTATATGAGTCGGTGTCCCAAATATCATGTTTGGCAAAACATGTGATTCGATATTCGAATCATATTGACATACAGTCCACTAGATTGACTCATAAACTTTTCTAAGATGTATTTTAGTCCGCATTCATGAGAAGGTATACACAAAAGAACTCTTGTTCGTTCTCATAATGTGTTTTCAAATGAAAATCATTAGCAGGAATGTCTTTAAAGCTCAACATGGTTTGGTTGCTTCTCAATGCATAGAGGGCATCTGTGATGTTGATCATGGTACCATGAGGCATCAAGATTCAAGCTAAACCGCGTCCCTAAATGACCAGTATGATTCAATTATTGTAGTCACAGAAGATTTATAAGGCACAAAATTCAAAGATAATTGTCGGTTTCTTAGAATGTTATGGGACGTTCTACTATCTGCAAGACACTCATTGTCTCTATGAGACATATCTATAAAAATGGTAGATAGGCGAGTAAATAGTTCTACTTGAACCATTTAGAAGGATTGAAAGAAGCTACAAAAAGCTACAATCCCGAGAGTGCATAAAAATTTCCGCGCAGAATGATATTTGCTTACTAAAACAGTCATAACTTCTTCGTTAAAATATATATGGACAAACCGTGAAAATTTCTGAAAACTAGACTCGTAGAGCTTTCCAATGATATAAAGCTCACTGTCTGAATCGTCCGGAGCTGTTCACAAAGCTCGAACGAAGTTGGTTGTTCAGAAGGGTCAGATTGCTGTTTTTCCCAGATTTGGCATTGACAAAACATTGAAGCATGCGGATGGCGTGTAGGCATAAGCCGAAGCCAAAATGACGTGTATATGATCAAAATAAAGTTCTTTTGGTTTTTCCAAGGTCGTAAACTCTATGACTAGTTAGCGAAAACTAACTCAGAAGACCTAGAGGATTCGATCATGATGATAATTGTCCCGTTTTGATAAGTCTTCAACGTCTTTTACAAAACAAAATTGGTTTAATAATGGGGATCCAAAATCAAAACTTTCGGTAACTTTAAGTCAGTATGATCAGGCATGTCCATGGAGGGTTGGTAGTGCGAGACACACTTGAAACCACTATCTCCTTAATTTCGAACAATTCTAAGACATCACATTGAGCTTGGATGAGCCTAGTTGAACAGTTGATGATGAAAAATCCGCTATAAGGTAGAAGACTTAACCGAAAAAAAAACGTGGGTGATCCTCCTTGTGGATGTGGTGTTGTGAGTCACCTTCAAAGGAATGGACCAAAATTGGCACAATATGCCATGTTTCTAAGGACGATGTAAGAATGTACATCTTTTTTGTAAATCAATA
The DNA here is from genome assembly GCA_010134655.1 of Fragaria nilgerrensis. Lineage (NCBI taxonomy): Eukaryota > Viridiplantae > Streptophyta > Magnoliopsida > Rosales > Rosaceae > Fragaria > Fragaria nilgerrensis. The sequence goes on along the minus strand of CM020978.1, from coordinate 1,100,096 downwards.
TGAACCATAAGAGGAGAATAGTTTCATAACTTTGAAAAAATTCTCAAGGCATTCATTATTGCTAATGTGAGTATATATTGAGGTCTGGAGTAAACAAAGGACATCGATATGACGTCTTGTTACATATAGTTTGGAAAGAAAATCAATGTCTAGCCAATGACGTCAAAGTTAGGGGTAGCTAGAGCTGGATCCGAATATTTGAAATCCGTGATCATGAGGATGACGTTATTGTCCTCATATTGATTTTTCATACCTTTTTGTATGCATTCACAATTTGAGGATGAGCTTGACAATCTTGAACCAGTGATCCAGAGATCCAAACGGTTGCATTGTCCTAAGCGGGCGTGAGTAGTTTTGACATATTGGTGTCTAGATCGGGAGTGTCGCCGGCCTTAATAGTGTCGCCATTAAGGCCGGCGACACCTCTCCCTCTTTTCTAGACATCGGCGCGGCTTTTTCTGCCGTTGTCATGACCCATATTGTTGTCCCCACATTAGGGGACAATCCCAAATACGTGTATCGCATTAGCATATATACAATTCATGTTTGCAATTGTATGATCAAAATCAAGTATCGTTGGTAACTCCAAACTAACTTGGAGGGCCTAGAGAACTTAATGATGATTGAATCCGCTAAAGATTATGGATCAGGATGCCACAGAATATCATCAATGATATGTAGTCAAATAAGGTGATAAACAATCCACTTGACTTAATAACTCAACGAATTGAGTTAGATGGACGTTTCAAGAAACGCTCCATAAGTGCATTCCACAGTATTTTGTGGTCATTAGTTTTTGCACAGATTGTCATTGAAGGCTTTTGTCGATGTGGCGCTTCAAAACTTTGAGCGCGTGAGATGTGAAATCTTTGCATCTAGGCTTGTTAGCCTGGGGTCAAAACATGTGGTTTAATTCTTTTCAATAAAAAAGTTCCATAGATACCAAGCGAAGATTCGCCTTGGGCATTGACTACGTCAAAACTCAAATAAACAGAATGTTACGTTGCTCTTGCTTACAAAACCAAACTGTTATGAGACTTGATATGTCACAAACGATGCTTTTAATGGTTTGTCCTATGGATTGATCACACATAATCCGAAAAAGCTGCGAATTGATCAAACACAATTTGAAAAAAGGCCTCGGATTGATCAAACACAATCCGGAGAAAGGTCAGGGTTGATCACACACCACCCGGACAAGGAAACAAGAGTGATCAAACACACTCTTGACCCACGAATAAAATTCTGAGATTTTGGTACCTGCACGCACAAAATCTCAAACATAGAATTGAGATGGAGAAGGGAGGAAAATATTTTATCCTCCTCGAGTTATTGAACTTGAAAAAGTTTAGGGTTTCAAAACATACCTTTTGAAACTTCAAACGCTTGAAGAAGTCGAAAATTATAGTCGGAAGAAACCAAGAATCATCGGCGGGCGGCGACCAAGGGATTGGCAGCCGGTGATGTTGGACATAGGAGCCGAAAAACGCTTTTTTAGGGTTTCAAAAAACAAAATGGTGGGCTATTGACTCTCGGGTTAGAACAAAATGCATGATAATATGAACAAGAATAAATGGTAGAGACAAAGAGATTTAGTAAGAGAATAGAGAATCATCATCTTATTCATTGATATGAACCATTTATATAAGGAATTACAAAGTACCAATATGGTAATGATAATGTATACATAGTCATATTCTAACTACATATTCTGATGGCATAAGGCCAAGACACACATATGGAATATCCTAGAACAAATATATGCTACTCTTGATATGACACTCCCTCTCAAATTGGCGTATACACATCAACCATATGCCTTACTTGCTTAGTGAGTCATAAAATGCCTTCCTGGATACTTTTTTGGTGAGTATATCTGCAAGCTACTGAAGAAGAGGAGAAAAAGAAAGTGGCAGAACTAAAGAGTAGGCAGACAGGTTGAAGAATAGAGGAGAGTTGAAGCACAATTGGTAGAAGCAAAAAGGTCGGAGGATCTTGAGGCCACAAAGAAACAGGTGGAAATTGAAAAGGAAAGACAACGACTTGAAAATGAAAGACAACGACCGGAACAAACCCAAAGACAAAGACAAACTCCAGCGGAGTGTGCTACGAAGAATTTTATAATTTTCAGATTTGAGTATTGTATTGTAGACGTATTATTGAATATTGTAGACGTACCGACGTCGTTTATGTGTGGTTTCCTTATAAGATCATAACAACATGATATATGAACACGTTATAATCTGCATAGTGATAGAGATACAAAGTATATATATGTTTGATGAATAAGAGTATATACCTATGGCGTCCATCGTCTTCTTGCAAGGATTGGGAAAGACAAAGTCTTCTGCTCTCTCCAACTATAGTCTGTTCTATCTCTCAATGGGGCGAGATTACTTTACGAACATGTAAGTATTAGGAGAACAGGGACCTTGACTTATATAGGTGCTAGGTGACAGAATCCACCCATCAAAGAGAATATGTCACTTACCATATGCATCTCCTTAGTGGTTAAGTCACTTGATTCCATACATTTTAAAACATGTATAATATCTTTAGTTAGGCTCATAATCTATAATATTAATCATAATATCATAGTTACCGATTTACTGCATATATGGTCTTTTGTTTCATTTACAATATATCACATAAATATTGTGTAAACTTTATTATTAGATGATATGTCCAATTAGGTTCTTACATTCCTTTCCCAACTGCGCTAGTGAAGGCAAAGGAGTAGAGGGAGGCTTGCGGGTGACAAAATGGAGGTTGTTGCTGCTGGCTGTGAGGTACCATACTGCTGCACACTCAAAGAAGTCAAGTTGGCATTTTAAGTCGATGTGATCATGCTGGCTCCTTGGGTTATTGGGGAGGGCAATATATACATGCGGCCTTTGGAGCAGCTTGGTATCTTTATTAAGGAAGATGACAGAGATTATTTATGAAAAGTGCCTCTTTAAATTAAGGGAAAAATGTCATTTGCACAAAATAGAAAAAGTCAAACCCCATTTCAATGATAATTTTTTTTATTATTCAAGGTATTTATTTTAAGCCCAAATACACGAATCTTTATTAAAATATAATAAAATGATATTTTAAAAGACTTTTTTACCCTTAACTTTTATTTAAAGAGAAAAAATGAAAAAGAAGAAGGGAAGACTTTCCCGGAAGCACACCGGACACCGGCGCCGGTCGCTGGTTGCCGAATTCCAGTCACCGGTCGCCGGAAAATTGATGGTGATCGGAAAATCGCCGGAGACGCCGGAGTCTCACTGGATTTTTTTGAAAAAAAATGTCACCCGAACCCACCGGATCTTGCCGGAAGCATACCGGCAAAAAAATGAAGTTTACTACCCCTAGTAAACTTTTACTGGGGGTAGTAAACTTGCAAAACAATAGCTCCAATGCCATAATTCACATTACAAATGAGAAAAATCAACTTAGATGCGAAAAAATGAAGTTTACTACCCTTACTAGGGTAGTAAACTTGCAAAACAGTAGCTCCAATGCCATAATTCACATTGAAAAAGAGAAAATCAACTTAGATGTGAAAAAATAAAGTTTACTACCCCTAGTAAACATTTACTGGGGGTAGTAAACTTGCAAAACAGTAACTCCAATGCCATAATTCACATTGAAAAGGAGAAAAATCAACTTAGATGCGAAAAAATGAAGTTTGCTACCCCTAGTAAACTTTTACTGGGGGTAGTAAACTTGCAAAATAGTAGCTCAAATGCCATAATTCACATTGAAAAGGAGAAAAATAAACTTAGATGCGAAAAAATGAAGTTTACTACCCCTAGTAAACTTTTACTGGGGATAGTAAACTCGTAAAACAGTAGCTCTAATGCCCTAATTCACATTAAAAAGGAGAAAAATCAACTTAGATGCGAAAAAATAAAGTTTACTACCCCTAGTAAACTTTTACTGGGGGTAGTAAACTTGCAAAACAGTAGCTCCAATGTTATAATTCATATTCAAACGGAGAAAAATCAACTTAGATGTGTAGTAAACTTTTACTGGGGGTCGTAACCTTGCAAAACAGTAGCTCCAATGCCATTATACACATTAAAACAATGAAAAATCAACTTAAATGTGAAAAAATAAAGTTTACTACTAGGATTTCAACTTAAATGTGAAAAAATAAAGTTTACTACCCCTAGTAGTAAACTTGCAATACAATATTTTCCTAGTCAGTATATACATTAAAACACACAAAAAATCAACTTAGATGCGGACAAATAAAGTTTACTGCCCCTAGTAAATTTCTACTGGGGGTAGTAAACCTGCAATACAATATTTCCAAGGTCAATATACACTTTAAAACAACAAAAACCCAACTTATACGCGAAAAATTAAAGTTTACTACCCCTAGTAAACTTCTACTGGGGGTAGTAAACATGCAATACAATATCTCCATAGTCACTATACACATTAAAATAGAGAAAAAAATCAACTTATTTGCTGAAAAGTAAAGGTTACTACTCCTAGTAAACTTCTAACAGGGGAAGTAAACTTGCAATAAAGTATCTCCTTGGCCAGTAGACACAATAAATTTACTACCTCCCAGTAATAAATCTATTACTTCAGTAAATCATCATTTTCAACCAAAGAAGTTGCTCTGGGCACCCAAATCTAGCACCCAAGTTGATTTTGACTTACCCCGGAGCTGAACCGCCGTATTGGTGGACGTAGAGGGTCTGATTCCATGTCGGAGATCCCATAGAGGAGGGAGGAGGGAGGTGGAGGGTGAACTAGAAGAGCTTATCAGAGCTTGCCGGCGTGATGCTGCAGCAGATCGGTGAGGAAAGCTTCGAGGCAGCAAACGTTCTCGATAGAGAGAGAGAGAGAGAGAGAGAGAGAGAGAGAGAGAGAGAGAGAGAGAGAGAGAGAGACGGTCGGCTTCGATGGCTCAGTCACCAATTTTCGGCGTCGAGGACCGTGCGTCGACGTTGAAGTAAACTTTCAGTGGAAGCAGATCAGCACAGAGAGAGAGACATAGAGAGAGAGAGAGGATGGTCGGCGTCGATGGCTGGGTTGCCGATTTCTGGCGTCATGGACCGTGTGTCGACGTTGAAGTAGTTCATCAGTGGCAGCAGATTGGCGTAGAGAGAGAGATATATATATATATATATATTATCGAAAGGAAAGAGAGAGAGAGAGAAACAGATCTGATGAAATTTATATATTCATTAGTGAGAATTCGCGTATTTCTATTATTTTATAAATTTAATAAATTATTAATTTAACACGTTATCTTTAACTTAAGACTGACAAAAATTATTATTTTTACAAAGTTATTAATTAATCGAGTATTAAATAACACAACTCTGCTGTCCAAAAAGGTAACACAACTCTTCTTGCTATGCTATTTTTCGATCCTCTTCCTTCTCTTGTTCAATTTTCTTGCATGTTAGTGAATCTCGGTTCCTGTTGCCAAATGAATTTCATTGAAACACCAATTTGGAAAATGGTGAGAAGAACATCACTTTTGGGAAGGGTCCGAAGAAAGTCAATCGATGTCCATGTTTTTACGTTCTCCACTGTGCTGGCCGTTGCAATCTCAGTTCATCATGTCTATGTAATTTGATGATTTTGGAGGGGCGAGAAGATTAGTGATGGGTGTGGAGGGGAACAGATGGCCAAATGGAAAGCCCCAAAATGTAACAGCTCCTATATTGGTATGAACTTTGGTTGGCATCCCTATACCAAAACTGGAATACGTGCTAAGTGGTTAAGGCTATTACTTATGGCATCTTTGATAATAGCTCACATGATTTTGTGTCATTATTAATTGAGAAATTGTTTCATGATCATATCGAGCTAATATATTGCAGAAGTTGTGAATCCTAGGTCTTTAGGATTTTCATGTTGATTATATGATTAGTTGATCTTTAGTTGAAAGGAAAGAATCCTATTTTGATTAGGTTCTATGATCTTTGAATTGGATTATCATATAGTATTAGTAACACGACCCACCCCGAATTTCATCATGAACCCGGAGTAAATCATGCGGGGACCACCTCCAAGAAAAGATTTACCGCAAAAATCGGTACAACCTCCCTTGGAAATGGACAACCCTTCCAAATCAAAAACCTGCAAACACTCCTAAAATTCCCAATCCACCCTTAACTTCTGGAGCATTCGTGCTTCCCAAATACAATCACCACCAACAAGATAATAAACATCAACTAAGATAATATACATTCTCCGTCAAATATTTTAAAATGTCAACATGCCTTCACCCACAACCAAAAATAGTATACATTAAACCCAAGTATTCAGAGCTACTAGACACTAGCGGAAGTAAGAAAACACAGGTAGGTTAAACAGGTAACCTACTGGTGAAAGGTGGTGGAAATACGGGTGACTATGCCTCGTCTCCTACTAGATCCAATCCGAACTCTGCAGACTGGGCAAACGAAGGGCCCAGGGGAAGACATTTAATAACGTTAGAGTGAGGGGACAAAAATAATTTAATAACAAATATTTATGCATTTCTATTCTAATTTCATAGAAAATATACTGCATGCAGCAGCTCAAAAGCGCTCAACTCATAAACTGGTAATTTCACAACTAACACTAGCTAGTCACCAACTCAAATAAAATGGAGCCTCTTAGGCTAAACTATATATAAACATATATTCGTATGTATTTACACTCGTCAGACTCCTTGTATGAATTCTAGAAACAATTTAGAAAAATAGAGACTCATACAAGGCTACAACGCTGGCGTCACGCTCACGTTGCGCCATAATGGTATTTTTCCTCATTATGACCGAAGAGGATGGTGTATTTACGTGTGGACTCCCTATATGAAAACCTAAATAAACAGAAAAAGAAAGTAGTTTTCATATAGGGCTATGACGCTTGTGTCTAACACTCACGCCACGCCATAATGGTATTTTACCTCATTATGACGGACCAAACACGTATGGCTAGCTAGCATTTATATACATACTATACTCATAATATCCAAAATATATATATCCACCGCAAATCTCATTTTCGGGAAACTCTCCAAAGGAGGAAAATTGCCAAATAACCGAGGAATCAATAAGTCTCATCAGAAAAAAATAAATGATCAACAAAATCATTCATCGCATGCTTTTCAATTAAAAACAAAGGTCCACTCACAAATTAGGCCTAAGCCTGATGACGCTCCGAGGCTTCTTCTGCTCGGGCCTCCTCACGTCTTGTTCCAAATATATAATTTAGTTCCCAACTAAAATCCAATATTTATACAAAATAGGCAAAATTAACCGAGAGCCATAACCGCGCTCATCATTGCCTAACTTCGATATTCTTAAATCGAAACGACCCAAACTTTAACAACATACTCGGCAGCCGTAAATACAACCTTTCTTAGAAATTGACTTAAATCTTACGGCCAGATTTTACATTATTCAACCGCCAAAAATACCAAACTTCAGAAATTCACAAACTTATCCAATCTCATCCAAAAATTCCATAATTCATATCAATATACTCCTCTAATTATTACACATTTAAAACCATACAAAACTCCCAAACAACGGCGGCTCCGTCGGCAGCGGCGGCCAGAGGCCGATTCCGGCGACCTCCAAATCCTATGAAATTTTAACAGAATAATCTTCTCATCAAAATCTACAACTTTCCTAACTAGCACAAACCTAAAATCCAAGCCTAGCTATGCCAATCGAACAAAACATCATAAAAGCCCTAGAATTTCCTCCTCGAATTTCTCCATACCTAGCTCAAGAGGGAGTGAGCCCTTTGGAGAGGTTGCTGCACGGGAGGAGAGCTTTAAAACGAGCCAAGGATCGCCGGCTTTGGTGGCCAGAGGAGGGAGTTCCGCGATGGGGAGCTTAACACAGTCGGACCTCTCGGGCCCGATATCTTCTCCACGGCGGCGCTAGGGGAGCTGTCACCTGTCCAGGAAGGTTGCTGGGTTGGAGACCGACCGAACGGGACTGGTGCGGCGGCGGATGGTGGCTGGACGACGACAGGCGGACGGCGAGACGTTTCCGGTAGGGGTAGGGGCTCAGGAGGAAAACCGGGGGAGTGAGACAAAAGAAAGAGAGGGAGATGGTTTGGGCCTCTCCAAACTGGTCCAAAACCCATATATCAACCCACTCCAAAAAATAAAACACCCCGAAATAATACCCTAATAAAAATTACCTTTTACTAGCTAAAATTTATCATTTTTACCGTCGTCACGTTTTCTTTTACGAATAACTCTCCGAAATAATCGTCCCCCAAAACCCCTCTAGGGACCAATTAAACTATATCTCAATGCCGGAGACAGTAAAAATTCTTATTATAATCAAGCTGGTAAATAAGGTAAAAATTTAAGGGTCGGGATGTGACAATTAGTGCATGGCAATAAGATCTTATGTCATTGATCTTAATTGTGATATGCATACATGTGCTCTTAATATAACTCTTTCTTATGCTTGATTGTTAGATATTATAATTGGAATGAGTTATATGCAGGTGCTATTTCCGTGGGAGTAATTGAGTCCTAACTTGGTTAGGATCTCAATATGTGATATGATTGTGGAATCAAATAAAGGAAAGAAGATCTATTTTGAATAGGTCTCATTTGCTAACCGTGTGAAGGAAAGAAAGAAATCCTATTTCATATAGGATATTCTTTTATGGTTTAAATAGCTAAATATCTTGTATTATTACAAGGTCTTTAATTCTGATGTAAATTCCTTTTTGAGACAGGGATTAGAGTTGTTGGCGCTAGGTCTTTGCTCCTGTATAAAAGAGGCGTATGACATATGAAAGGTAGTTCTGCACGCTTGGCGTTTGAGAGGAAATTGTGTTTATTCCGCTGCTCATCTGAATATACAAGTTCAACTGTTCCTTGTTGAGTTGAACTTGTTTATGTGTGATTGTGATTTTCTTGTGTATTGAGAGAACATCATTGAAGAAATTGAAGAAAGAAGAAGAAGACGTTCTGCCTAGAGATAGAGATTTGTAATAGTATAGGGTTTACAAAGAGGTTGTAAGACTCTACACAAATTCATCTAGTTGAGTTCGTTTTCTGAGCTTGTGCTCCGCTGTGATTTTTCCTCTATTTTGAGGTTTTTACACAGCGTCAAAAATCTGATGTTCTTGTTAACTTTTTGTTAGTTCGAGGATTGAAACAGTCGTTTCAATCCCTGCTTCACGTTCCAGTACGTTCATCCTAGCCTCTTGGTATATGTATGTAGTTAGATATAGTCCTGAGGTTATTTTGATATAAGTTTTAGATTATGTGTTGAACTGTTAGATAAAGTTCATTAGGTTGCATTTAGATGTAGGCATGATAATTGTCATGGATGAGGCATGTTTATAACTTTATATATTGAATTCTTTCAAGTAATCCAAAGGGAGAGACCTAGAGAGTAAATGCCATCTTCCATTTGAATGCACTAATTTTGAGCTGGACGGACTTCTTTTGGCATGGTAACCACATCAAGCACCGGGTGAATCCTAGTCCTTGTGAATATAGACAAGATTGCGGTTACACTTTCAAAACAGCTGAGGGAGACGTCTAGAATGTACCCAGAGGGTGCTGCACTCAGATGTTTGTCCACGTGTCGACGAGACAGAGGCCACATGTGAGTTATCTGATACGTATAGGGTTGAGGTAAATACGGGGTTAGTATTTGGGGGTTAGGGTAAATACGGGGTAAGAGAATATGGGTAAATACACAGATGTATTTTGGTTTGGATAAGATTTTATTTTTTCAGCAAACCCATATCTCTCTCTAAAAGAACAAAATAGCAGGAGGTCGTTGGCTTTTAGTAAAATCATGACCAGTCATGTTCACCGCCATAATCATGGCTTTTAGCAGAGGACGCGATGTCTATCCTTATCGTTGATGTGGGGGTGGCTAGAATGCTGATCGATCGAGCATAGAAGAGTAGCAGGTCGAAACTGTCGTAGAAAGAACCAGAAAGATGTAACTTGGATTTGGATCTGTTAGGCTGAACAGTGGTTGGCCACCAATTCGATTGGTTCGTGGAGGCCTCGGCGGCACACTCGCGGGATCACTTGGTGGTCTCAGAGACTGAGTCGGAGATTCGATGGAGGCGGAGGAGGTAGTGATGGTCTGCGATTTCTTGGCGAAAATCTTGGCTCCCTTCTACGGGTTTTCCATTGTTTCATCTCTTCGTATATAAATTTCGTTGATTTGGCGATTTCTACTTAGCTGCTAGCCTGCTACTCTGGTTCTAAAGGATTGGCACTTTGGCAGAGAAAGAACGATAGGCAGCCTATCATAGGCTGTGAAGCTATGTTTATTTTAGATATTAGAAGGTCAATTCGCTAAATAATAATTGTGGCACAGTGGTAAAGCCACGAATCTATTATCTTGGCAAGAGGTGTTCGAAACACCTAGACTACACTTGGTTAGAAATTTTTTAATTTTTTCACTATTCTTTTCAACTTTTTGAAAAAAATTATCAGATTTTCTTTTAGTTTAGTTTTTAATTTTTTTTTTATATAATAAACAAGTAGAATACTTTTTTTTTGTTGGAAAATAATCATTATTATGAGAGGTAAACCTCACAAGTAATATACAATGGATATAAGTATCGTAGTAGACCCAAGTGGTTTATCTACAAGCGTGATGTCAAAAGCGTAATCCTACAAAACTCAAGGTGCGCTCGCTAGCCAAACATGTCAAACAAACAAAAAAGTATATATATCGTCTGATGTGATAAACATACTTAAATAAGTAGGCACGTTGTGGTTCTTATAAATGAATTTATGATATAAAAATTCAACCGTATGATGTGATAAGTATACTTAAATATGGATATAGAAAAAAATTCACTTATTTTCGACAACGTTTGGGTCTCGATCGAGGGAGTCAACTATAAATTTAAGTCACTTATTACACAAAAACGCTCATACATATCCCCTTGTGACTTATTTTGGTCGTTTCTTCAACCTACAAACTCTCACATATATGTGATGTAGTAGCCCATATAAAAATTTAGGGAAATTCACCTCCCGACGATAGGGTTCCCCATAAGGAAGCATAAGCATAGAAATAGTTGACCGCCTTGATCGGGTTCCAAACATTATCAAAAATATTTGAATTTTCTACGATAGTTGTATTTCACTATACCGATCACATCCTACGGCCAATTTTTCAAAATTTTATCCCTATATATAGTTGATTTATAAAGATGTACATTTGTATATACCCATTAAACAAGTTACACCACATTAGTAGACACGTTATGGTTCCAATGACTAAAATTTATAAAATAAAAATTTGACCGTCTGATGTGTTAAGTACACTTAAATATGTCTATGGTAAAAAATTCACATATTTTCGATAACATTTGAGTTTCAATCGACGCGGTCAACCCTTAATCAACATCACTTATTACATGGAATCACTCTTATTTACCTCTTTGTGATTTATTTTTGTCGATTGTTCCGCCACACACTCTCACGTAGATAAGATGTAGCAGCCCATATAAAAATTAGGGGAAGATTACCTCCCGAAAATAGGGCTCACCATAGGGATACATAAATGTAAATAGTGTTGACCGCGTCGATCGGGGCCCAAACATTATCGAAATTTGTGATTTTTCGACCATAGCCGTTTTCACTATTTTGATCACATATTATTTCACGAGATTTTTCAAAATTTTGCTTCCTCTATTGTTGGTTCATAAAGTTGTACACTTGTATATAACCTACTAAACAAGTTATACAACATTAGTAGACACGTTGTAATTCCAATGACTAAAATTCACATAATGAAAATTTCACCGTCTGATATGATCATTATAGTAAAACATAGCTATGGTATAAAATTCAACTCGATTCGACAATGTTCAGGGCTCGATCGAAGGGGTCAACCCTAATCTATCGTCATTTATCACACAGAAACGCTCTTACCTACCTCTCTGTGACCTAGTTTGGTCGATTCTTCCGCACATTAAACTCTCATATAGATGAGACTTAACCACACATGTAAAAATTTAGAGACGTTTACCTCCCGAAAATAGGGCTCTCCATAGGGAATATAAAGCATAAAAAAGGTTGACCGTTTTTATCGGGATCCATACGTTATCCGAAATACGTGATTTTTCAACCATAGCCGTATTTCACTATTCTGATCATATCTTATTTCATGAGATTTTTGAAAATTTTGCTTCCAGTGTGTAGTTGGTTCACAAAGTTGTATACTTGCATATAACCTACTATATAAGTTATATCATATTAGTAGGCACATTATGATTATGATGACTAAAATTCAAAAAATGAAAATTTCACCGTTTGATATGATAATTATAGTAAAACATGGCTATGGTATAAAATTCAACTTGATTCGACAACGTTCGGGGCTCGATCAAAGCGGTCAACCATAATCTATCGTCACTTATCACATGAAAACGCTCATACCTACCTCTCTGTGACCTAGTTTGGTCGATTCTTCAACACGCTAAACTCTCACATAGATGAGACATAACCACACATGTAAAAATTTGGAGACATTTACCTCCCGAAGATAGGGCTCATCAAGGAAGATTAAGCGTAAAAAAATTGACCGCTTTTATCGGCACTCAGACATTACCTGAAATACATGATTTTTCAACCATAGTCGTATTTCACTATTTCGATCACATCTTATTTCATCAGATTTTTGAAAATTTTGCTTCCTATGTGTAGTTGGTTCACAAAGTTGTATATTTGCATATAACCTATTAAACAAGTTATACCACATTAGTAGGCACATTGTGATTCCAATGACTAAAATTCATAAAATGAAAATTCCACCGCCTGATGTGTTAAGTACACTTAAATATGTCTATCAAAAAAAATTCACATATTTTCGATAACGTTTGAGTTTCAATCGACGCGGTCAACCCTTAATCAACGTCATTTATTACACGGAAACACTCTTATTTACCTCTTTGTGATTTATTTTGGTCGATTCTTCCGCCACACACTCTCACGTAGATGAAATGTAGTAGCCCATATAAAAATTAGGGGAAGATTACCTCCTGAAGATAGGGCTCACTATAGGGATGCATAAACGTAAATAGTGTTGACCGTGTCGATCAGAGCCCAAACATTATCAAAAATTTGTGATTTTTCAACCATAGCCGTATTTCATTATTACGATCACATCTTATTTCATGAGATTTTTGAAAATTGTGCTTCTTGTGTGTAGTTGGTTCACAAAATTGTGTACTTGCTAAATAAGTTATACCATGTTAGTAGGCACGTTGTAATTCCGATGACTAAAATTCACAAAATAAAAATTTCACCGTTTGATATGATCATTATAGTAAAACATGGTTATGGTATAAAATTCAACTCAATTCGGCAACGTTTGGGGATCGATCGAAGCGGTCAACCCTAATCTATACGTTTTGGGAATAGGGTTGACCGCTTCGATCTAGCCCCAAACACTGCCGAATCTAGTTGAATTTTATACGATGGTCATGTTTCACTATAACGATCATATCTGACAATCAAATTTTCATTTTTTGTATTTTAGTCATTGGAATCACAACGTGCTTACTAATGTGGTATAATTTGTTTAGTAGGTTATATGCAAGTGTACAACTTTGTGAACCAACATTTTTACATGAGTGGTTGTATCTCATCTATGTGAGAGTTTAATGTGTGGAAGAATCGACCAAACTTGGTCACGAAGGGGTACTTAAGAGCGTTTCCGTGTGATAAGTGACAATAGATTATGGTTGACCGCTTCGATCGAGCCTTTAACGTTACCGAATCGAGTTGAATTTTCTACCATAGGCATATTTCACTATAATGATCAAATCATATGGTTGATTTTGATTTTGTGAATTGTAGTCATTGAAATCACAACGTGCCCACTAATGTAGTATAACTTGTTTAGTTAGTTATAAACATGTGTATAACTTTGTGAACCAACTATACAGAGGAAACAAAATTTTCGAAAATCTCATGAAATATGATGTGATCGATATAATGAAGTACGGCTAGGGTAGAAAAATCACTTTAATTCGACAACATTTGGGACCATATCCAAGCGGTCAACCCTATTTACGCTTATGCTTTACTAAATGATGCCCTATCCTTGGATAGTAAACGTCCCTAAATTTTTACATGAGTGGTTGCATCTCATCTATGTGAGAGTTCAATGTGTAGAAGAATCGATCAAACTAAGCCACGAAGGGGTAGGTAAAAGCGTTTCCATGTGATAAGTAACGTTTAATTAGAGTTGACCGCTTTATCGAGCCCCTAACATTACCAAATTTAGTTGAATTTTCTACCATAACTGTATTTAACTATAATGATCACATCATATGGTCAAATTTTGATTTTGTAAATTTTAGTCATTAAAATCACAACGTCCCTACTAATATATAACAATTTTTTCCTTCTATCGTCATGTGATTTGTCATTGTACAAAAGTTTGTTTTTCATATGTTGCGTGAATTGTGACTTGCTATATAGAATGCTACAAACCGTCCACTGATTAGTACTTTTTAGGTAATCTGAATTGCTGGTTGCATAAACTCGGACAAAATTTGCACAAACAGTTATTTCTTCATTGTGCTCCGACTGTAATGTTTGCCTTAATCAATACGCGATTCACATTTGTATCAAATTAATAATGCTCCATATATCCTTGTTAAACAGTTGGCACCTTCACATCTGTATTGTATCTTAATATGTATAGTACAGAGTTACTGACTCATTCCTCTGCAACTCCTCCTTCACAGTACGACGAAATCCCCAAACCCTCAATCCTAGTAAACACACTGCAACTATTAGAAACAAAAGTGTAAAATAATTAGAGGTCAACAAGATAAACAAAATTAGTCCCCACTGCTGAGCTGAACAAAGAGTAAAACAAATTAAATCCAACTGATTTAGTATATTTGCGGTGGTTTAGTCATTTTGACGTCTAATAGCTTATGTGGACCTTGATCACATTACTTGAAAAAGAAGTAACGTCATTATGATTATCAATGTTACTGTTCTGATGTGCCATAGTCCCAAGCAATCTGTTAAGATGTGGAAATTATTTTCTTCTGTCTTATAGCCTCAGTAATTGCACCTATCACTTATACCACTTAATACTCACGCAAAGACAACAAGTCCTGATCCCACAGAAACATAAGAAGAATGGTTGTGCTCACTTTTGTAACGAACACCTAAAAAATTGAAGTAGATAATATGGACATTGAAAAGTACCAGACTGTTGTGAAGTGTTTATGAGGCAACAAGAAAGCTAGGTTGCCCTATGAAAATGACGGAAACAGAAACCATATGCATTTGTACAAATTAAGTCCATTCATTTGTTTCTACCATAAAGAATTGCAAATCTTATATTCATAGATGATTGACATCTCAAGTGTAAAAGTTCTAGTGGTCAATGAGATATTAAAATCCAAACATCCATAAGTGAACAACTATGAACTAATAGTGTTTCCTTTAAATAACTCTTCCAAATCAGAATGGCCTTTAGGGTGGCCGGAACTGCCTACCAAGGATCTTAAACCAACTACTTCAAAAGAAAGATGTTAACTAAATTTGTTTATTTTGGATAGCAACATTAATAGACTAGACAGAATGCAGCAACAATAATTTGGAATGGAATGGAAATAATATTGTTGCAAATGGAACCTAGCAGCAACTATATATATGCTTCCATATCAATAACAGCAAAACATCTCCAAATTTACTAAAAGAATACTGACCCTGCAGAAGCCCCCGAATAGCTTGCACTCGATGACTCGAACCTGCACATTACAATGATCAAAAAGTCAAGCATGGAACCGAATTGCACAATCCATACTACCGAAATGACAGTAATAAAGCAATTATGAAACATGTATCTTCAACTATGTCGCACTGATCTATTTGAAAATAACACCCACTACTTTTTCTAAAGAAGAATCCCACAATTTCTGGTTACCATATATAACACCTACTATCACTATGAACTCACTGAATGATATTTTCCATCTATTTGAGCTGTGTAATATGAACATTAAGTAAGCCAAAGCTCTTCTTCTTCAATGAAGACAGAAAACATAGTCAATTCTTAATTCAAATTACTCAGAAAGTAGCGTTCCCTCAATTCCATTTATATAAACAATGCAACATCTCACCTTGCATCCAGGTGGGGGAGGAATTAAACAGTTAAACCGCTTTTTAGGAACGGGGCTGGCAGTGTCTCTCATAATGTTCCATCAAAGACGGTCCAACTTCAACCTTGTCTGGTAAATAAGGTTTCTGTCCAAGCAAGGAATTAATTCTGAATGTCTAGCATCACAACCTACATCGCAAACAGACAAGAAAAGATGGAATTAGTTTGGAATACAAGATTACTCAATTAACTCAATGGTAAGTAAAGAGTATGTAAATAGAACAACTTAGACAAGATGGCTCACCGGTATGCTCTTCAGTACAACACTATCATCTTCATCTTCACCAAGTTTGGTAGGTGTCTCATCAATCTCTTCATCCCCACCCAAGTAAGTAGAACCAGATTTTCATATTTTACTGCTATACTCCAAAGCGGTGGAACCATTTCTTTTAGTATATACATGTACAACCCTCCACAAATAATCACCAAAACTAGAACCAAGGTTACCGATCATTTCTTTGAGCCCCCATCAGCTCACCCACGCGACATGGTTGGGACCAACAAGACAAACCACCTTCTACTTTGACTTCAACATACAGAGTCCAGAATCAAGCTATCAGATGCCAGCTCCAAATGGAAGATCAATCGATGCTTCTCTTCTGAAATGCTTCAATCAACAGAACAAGATCAAACCAGTCAGTTGGAACTCATTAACTACGCACACTAAGATTATACATGGAATGTAGAGGTACCAAAAGAAAACGATCCATGATGCATCAATAATCCAAATACGATTATTTCAAATCAGCACTTCAACTCAACTCTAGTTTAACTGCAACAACGAATCAAATCAGACATACGTATTAGCATCGATACTACAAGATAATCTCAAGTTCGTAAAAGCAAACAAGAAAATGAAGACAGTGCCATACATACACAAACCGACACCACCCAGAACAACTAAATCATTCACAATCACCCTACCATCTATCCGCATCATACAGCAAAAATCCAACGCCGACGCCAGAATCCACCGCAAACTCGGGAAACCCACTAACTACCATGAACTCTCCCAATTTCCGGGCATATTTTGGATCAGGTTCGAACAGATGAAATGAATCAATCGGCTCGCTCTACTTTCCGTCGACACTGACATACCCTAGATTTGATTTTAGTGACATCGACTCCACCCAATCTACAATAAAAAGGTAAGGCACGGGCGGGACGCGTGCTCCAAGTACACGGAAAAAGTATGAGTAAAACCTGAGATACTGTATACATACTAGCCAACTACAAACCGTATGAATACAGATTCCAAGGGGACAGTACCCAGACAGTAGACCGGCAGCTGGGTGCTGGAACCTCTGGGTGCATTCCAGAATTCTTGACAGCTGAGTTTGTAGGTATATTGACAGTATGGTAATGTACGGGGTGAGGTTTTGAAGTTTTCTTTTCATTACTAGTACTTGTAGTCTTGTTACTTCTCAATGATGTACTGGACCAAGTTAACATATGAGTTGATATACGGTTGAAGATTTGGAGAAGTTCTATTTTGATAACATCAAATATGTGATTTTTATTTTTAGACTTGTGCTTACCTTTATAGTTGGAAGTTGTAAGTGTCTTGGACAAATATTGAATTAAAAGTTTTTCTGTGTCCTGATTAAGATGATGGCATGGCGTATCTGTTTCTGATTAGAGGATCTTTGCTGACTAGAAATGTGCCCCCGCGTTGCTCGGGTACATTTGATTGATCAGTGTTGTCTATTTTTATTTTTCATTTATATTTTGTGAAATTATACATCCAACAGCCATATCGATCACAAATGTCATCGAAAGTTCATCAAAAGTATTTTAATTCCTGCTATAACGCAACCAATGGTTCCAAACTTCTACCGGCAAAATGCAGAACTTGGGAATTGTTCTATCTACTTGTAAATTGCAACCAACCCAAAAAGTTCAATGCACGTAGTCACCAGATGTCAGCATAAAAAAAAGGGTAGGAAACAGCAAGCATTTGAAAGCTAGACTAATACTTCATGGGACAACTACTGTAATATAAACTATAAAGTATGAGAGAAACGTAGTCCCTAAAGATACAACAAAACAATGATACATGGTTCCCTGAAAGTTACAAAATCTCCACCAGAAGGAAGCATAGACCACTTAAGAGATGGTTAAGATGAATTAAGTGAAAGATTAAATAAGTTCTATCTACATTGTTAATCTGAGGATTGAATAGTATGTGTATGCCAAACTGTTGGTCTAGGCATATTCCACTTCCCTAAACTAAGATAATAAACTGGAAACAAATTAACACAATTTGAAAAACTAACGTTAACAACAAAAGTTCATGTAAATATTTTTTTTCTCTACCTTCTATGGAGCATAGGGTTTATCAGAATAAAAAAGGAAAAATAAAGAGAAACCATAGAACATTTAACATCTTATTCTAATTCTGTTGTATTACCTAAGCAAAAGCCTTACCCACTGGCTTTGAGATAAGAACATCCACTTTCTCAAGTAAGTCAAATTCATAGATTCAGTGAGGAATCTACAGTTTGAAGTTCATAGATTCAATATCTGAAAGCTACCAAACAAATATGAGATACAAATAGCAGTTTTTTAGGGAGATGACAAAGGCATGTTTTGAGGGTTGGGTGATGAAAACTGAGCAGAGATTTGACACACTATCGAATAATTAAAACCATGCGGGGAATAACGCATGGGGAACAGTCTTGAGTGTTGAAAGACGTACGGAAGTTATAGACAGATGGAAAAGTTTAGCAACACACATTTACATAATGTATTAATAATGACCAAGGAATGCTAAAGAAACTTACATACACTACTCATGGCACATTCTATAAGTGCAACAGAATATAGAGCATAGTATATATCAGACCAGAAAAAATATAGAGCATAGTATATAGAAAATATCAATCTGAAATTGTATGAAGGGTTGCTATTGCACACTTCAAGTTTTCCACACAACGAATCAGTTTAGCAAATAAGCCTCAAATTCGAGTAAACATGATAATTCTTGCAAAATTTTACTCCCCTCAAATCCAAAAGTCATTCCAGAAATTGGATCAATCTCCCAAGTCTTTTATTATGGATAATTCTAAAATGCATTATGTACCTAAACTTTCATAATCCATGAGCACTTGCTATTGAACAGAGCGAGTATCAAATCTCTATGCTATGTCGATCCAAACAGCCTTTCAAGTCGCTGCAGCAACAACAACAAAGGTGTACAACTTACATAAATTAGCAGCAACATAATATATCTCCTTTCATGAAATCCAAACAAATCAGATATCACTTTTCAAAATAAGGCTCAACAAGTTGAGTTTGGAAAATAAATGCAGACATCAAAGTATATTTAAAGCATGCGTATTAAGTATAAGATTAAAACGGTGACAATGCATTGTTTTCTTCTAATATCTTCTCCAACTATTTACTTTGGGTAAAGGAAATCAGAGGGCCAAATATCATAATTTCATACTCTAAAGTTTAAAATGAAATCGTGTTAGAGAGAAACAATTTATAAAGGAAAAAGGAAACCAAATACATTTCTAAAGTGGTTCTTGATCAAAAATATAGCAATCATATCTCATAACTAACAAAATCGTACCAGTAATAGGCAAAATTTCAAAAATTTGACCATCTTAACTTTAACTACCTGGTCTTGTGGGCTTTGGCTATCTTTTTCTTTCTTTTCTTATCAGCCTTTGGAACTTTAGTTCTCCTAGCTTCCCTCTTCTAATCAAAAGAACAGGGAGGGAAAAAAAAAAGAAAAAAAGAATTGGAGCTGCTTTACTCTATCCTGCTTAAACTGGAATCTTCAAACCTTCAAATAGACGCTTTCTTGTCTGAGTTCTATCTGTTCTATGAATGGTTATTGGTCACATTGTTCGAATCAGCAGACATCTGCCTTTTCATGATCAAATCCTCCCCCATCCTCTCTAAGTGTAATATCACACTTTCATCTAATTAATCCCCTTTGCCGGGCCAAGACTACCATCAGTTCCATATTTAACTAATCCATATGTAAAACAACAAATTTGATTAGCATAATTCATATCAAATTTTTTTTTACTGCATTTAAGAAACCAATAATAAAAATAAAAATAAAAACAAATCAAACTGAAGGGTACTATAGAAGTTAATATCTACCACATCCAACTCTTGCTCCTGCATTCCCAGTAGATTTACTGAGTTCATGTCCTCCTATTGCATCACTGACATCACTACACTATATGAAACTTCATGTCCTCAATACCAAAATAGTCAGCATTATAAAATCAAATTCCAATTCCTATTGCACACAACAAATTCAGACTTAGACTGAAAATTTCATCAATTCGAGTCTACCTGAAATTCACTCTCTGCGGCGAAGCGACTTTAATACTGGAGCGGACGAAGAAAACACCGTCGGGAGGGAAAGTGATGACGTTGTTGAGGACCTTCCGGTCAACATCGATGAGAAGAAAAGAGAAGAAGATCGACACACACATATATAACAAAGAAGAAGAAAGAAGATCAGGAGGCTTACACGTCTTTGGATCGCACTATTGCAACGAATTTGAGCTCCGAAACAACCTGCCCTTCCGTGTTCTTCTACTATGTCTGCTCTCTCTTATTGTACTGTAAATTGTGTAGAGGAGAGAGATGGGTTTGATCACACTTTGTAGGAGGAGACAACCAACAAAGACAGAGAGAGAGAGAGAGAGCAAAGGAGGATAAGAGAAAAAAAAAAGAGAAGGTCTCAAGATCTCTGGAAGGTCCTTGTACTGAAAAAGAAAAAGAAAAAAAAAAAGGAAAAGAAATGGACCTTGTACTGATCAATACGCCTCCTCAATTTCTGGTTATTGAGATGATTATCTTTGATATCAACAGCCTCATCTTGACCGAGCTCAAAGTCATCAACAATGTCAGGAGAGTCGACGGAGTCCACAATAATATCATCCTCCATAGTACCAATCATGGTCAATTTGAGAGAGGATTTGAAAGGGAGAGAGGAGAGCAAAACGGCGTCGTCGGCGAGTTTGGAAGGGAGGAGTTTGGGGTAGAGAAGCTTTTGGCGTTTGGGGAGGACGGTGGTGAGTTAGCAGATTCGGCGCTTGAGCTCGCCCAGAGTGTCGTAGCCGCATACTTGAACCGTGTACTCCTTTCCGCTCCACTTGATGCTCAACGTTAGCTCCTCCTCCTGCTCTTCTCCCATCTTTGATGAAGAGCTTCCTGCCGCCATTCCCACCCACTAACCTACTTTTTCCCCGTATTCTGGAAGGTTCAAGAGACGGCGAGCGAAGAACAAAGGGGACAGTCGGAATAACATAGGAAAAAGTAGGGTAAACATGGAAAAAGTAGAGGTCGAGAGAGAGATATGCAGCCCGAGCCCAAAACTGTTTTTTACTGTATATGAACAGTAAAATGAACAGTATTCAAGCAATAGATGTATAGTAAACCAGACTAGCCGACAACCCGCGCGCTGCTGCGGGAAAAAAAGTGTGGGTAATAATTGAATATTGAAAAAGATGTACGAAAGTTATAGACAAATGGAAAGAGATGGAAAGATTCAGCAAACACATGTACATAATGTATTAATAATCACCAAGGAATGCTAAAGAAACTTACAAACACTACTCATTGCACATCCTATAAGTGCATCAGAATACTGCTTCCACATATAGAGCATAATAGATTAAAATATCAATCTAAAATTGTAAGAGCGGTTGCTATTGCACACTTCAAATTTAAGCCTCAAATTCTACTAAAAATGATAATTGTTGTAAAGTTTTACTCCCCTCGAATTCGAAACATGATTGACACTGCATACTTTGTTTCCCAAAAGTCATTCAATCTCCAAGTCTCTTTTATTGATAATCTAAAATGCATTCTCTACCTAAACTTTCATAATCCATGAGCGCTCGCTACTGCAGGCATACCTCTCAGTGAGGTAATCGATCAGATTTGATATCGACACCAGCTGAAGAGCAGTATATGTACTTGCGAATCAGTGAAATTGTTTAATAAGCTTAAAATTGGCTATCTTACACTGGTGGAAGTAACATTTTAGCATAAAAACATCAGTTCCACCACTTTAGTATTTGAGCAAATCTAAGAACTATCTATTTAATCAAAGCACCAATAATTCACATTTCCAAAATTCATGGTTCATTTCTTTAGTTCCATTTTGACTCACAACCAACACCTATACCTATAGAGTTACCTGATCTTCTCTAAAATAACAAATGTGTCAGCTAACTTCAAGGGCTGGCATTTCATTTACTCCTCTGCATGATCCATGATAGCAGTCTTCATCCTGTAAATACATATCATCAGTTCAAAATTCTCAAATGTAAATAGGAAAAAAAACAATTTCACTAACTCTTCAGAGGTTTCCTAACACCAAAAACATGCGGCGAACATAGAGTACTTGATTTTTAATCCTCAATTCGTTAAAAACTTAAAACAATTCAGATTAATCGTGTTCTCAAATATAGGCCAACAATTTTTCATTCTTCAAACATAGTATTATATCAGGAAATGACTAAATAAGAAGACTATCAAACAACATTATCTCTTTCAAATAGCACAATGAATTCAGCTATTCAAATTTTCAGCATAATATCTAAGCAATTGAGCTGATACTTATATCCACCATTTCTAGTATAGCAACCAATCGTAGGAAATTACTAACTGAGTCAAATAAATTACTAACCAAGTCAAAGAAATTGTATTAATCTCTGCAAGACAGTGATCAAAGAAATTTGTTCACTTGATAACTGGAATTTAAAACTATCAAATACCATAACCAAAACTATCTCATATCCCATATCTGCAACACATGATTCCATTTGATCAATCACCCTACTTGTAGCAATCTGAAATTTGATTAGAATTCCTAATTACTAACTAAGTGTTTGGGTTGTTAATTTTTTAATGGCACATATCCATATCAACTCTAAGTCTTCAGGCTTCTCAGATTTCCTAATAGCACATGTTTCTGCACTCTAAATTTAAATTATTCCCCTCAGAAAGCTTTGAAGCTACCATGTTTTACATATCCTAAATGCAAAACAAACAGTTTCTACTCAACTATATGTTTCTTTAATTTAACAACAACTTTCGCAGTTTCACCCACATAACTATTCTGATTTTTCTATAGGCAGATTGATTTGCAGAGGTGCATGAAAAGTGCTGACTAAAAGCAAAAATAAGGATAGTAATACTGAAAGAGATTCAATCTATTCAGAGCAAAGGAATAAAAATTGTGAATTTGCCAAATAGTTACATGCAACAGTATCATACTTATTAAGTGGATAATAAACCATCTGATTTATATTCTGGTGAACATGAGATTCTAAATGCAAGTTTTGAGGACTGATATTAACGTGGAAGGAGAACAAAGATAAACCAATGTATGAAAAAAAATACATAGAATATCACCAGTAATTGCAACTCATAACATGAGACGGATTCTCTACTCACCTATGTTCTATTGCTGTCCAGTTCCAGCTCTTGTTGCGAGTTTGAAACAGCTAGTTTTAATTGATGGATAGAAGCCTATGGCAGACGAAACAAAATTATATATACATGAAGATGGAACTACAATGGATTTATATTTCTATAGATAAACTAAAATAAACTCCATATCAGACAGAAACAAAAAAGCATATTGAATGGAAGATTGCAAACTAATCTAAGTACACTAAAGGTCAGCACATATAAACTAATTTTTTATATATATTTATATATAGATATATGTATATGCACATATATCCAATTACTTTATTATGTTGATCATCTCCTGGTAAACGAAAATCGATCCTCTCGATCTATATATGCTTATAAAAGATAGGAACGGCCAACCATGCATATCCAAAGCTATCAAGTATCAATAAAGCTGTCAAGTTTTGATTTCAAAGTAATAAAGGATCTTAATATCTGTTGCAGCAAGTCTTGAGAGCTATTCAATTGGGGGAGCCATGTTTTTCAGTGGTAGATCGCTGGGCAAGTTTTACTGGTGTAGCTGTATCTTATTTCAATACAGAACCATATATGTATAGCAATCGATCAATCAAGTTCGTCTATAGATGAAGATGAAACATTAAAGAAACCTGAATTCACCAAAAAACCTTTGATGCTTGATTGAAACCCAAACCCGCAATAAGCAATAAAAGTGATCGGCGAAATCAAACCTCGAACACCTTCTGCATTAAAATTTCCCAAAAATCGAACAAAAAATTAAGGCGCATGCGGACAGGATGATTGCTTGCAGAAAGAGAAAGGGGATAGCTTACCTAAAGAACGATCGTCTTGCTTTGCTTTGCTCTCCCTCTCTCTTTCAGTCTCTCTCTCTCGCGTTGTTTTCGATGAGTTTCAGTTCCTCTGTGACGAAAACGAAAGAAAATAGAAGCAAGAGACGCGGTGGCAAGAGCGACAGGCCCAAAACACAGACCCAATACCTAGGCCCATCAGTGTTAAAAACTGTATATGACGTCATCTCAAAGAATAGATATATAGTAAATTCGCAATCGCCCAATGTTTGGTAGATATCCCTCTAAGCGACGACCCTCTCTTTGAAGCTTACCTTGATTCAGAAATTGTTTTTTTGTGTAATTGGAATCCAGAAAGAGCGAAAAAAGAAAGAAGTGACCTTTGTTTTTTGGGAGCAGAAAAGAGAGAAGGGAACGACTCTCTCTCCCCCCATATACTCTCGTGAATTAAATGAAACCAAAAACCGAGCTTTATACAGTGAAGTAACTGAGTTTAACCATATAATTCGCAGCCATGCATTTCTAGAATCTTTTTTATCTTCCAGCAATGCATTTCCATCTTGAAATTACCCATTGTGTTCATTAACTCAATCTTCTAGTCCAAGGCAACGTAGCTGCAAAACCAATGTTCAAAGGAAAAATAAAACCAACATTCATTAAAATTACTTAATAAACTCTCACGTTAGAGGCAAATTGGACAGATCGAGTTAGACACTTGACAATTACAATTTTTTTTTTCCAGAAAAAACAGAGAGCAATTTCAGTACTCTATCATGATGTAAGACGTAGATTCCGATAACAATACAAAACATATTAACAATTGAATTAACCGTACCAGGTACGTTTCCATGTGCGAGCCTTCACAATCATTTTTAACAACTCAAAGAGGAAGTGCGTCCTTGAATCTTCTCTAATGAGGCATTGCAACCGTGTTCACAGTGAGACAACCAAAGATTGGTAGCCAACAACTATCCAAAATACAACACAGTCAATTAAAGTATCAAAAACTGCTGATTACTTCTAAAAACCCAAGCAATGAAATGCTGCAGAACATAGGACCCTGAAAAGATACAGAAACATAAAGATACAAAAGAATGACCAATACCACACATAAGGAAACAATAACTTCAAAGAAAGAGATGCATCAGCAGAAGTATTCCATTACATTTTTTTCCCATGATCTTATCATGTTTCTGTCTAACATATATATATCACCTCTGTTTCATCCTGTAAAACCCCATGGACTCCATCACTTACATATCAGGCTATAATTCGCTAAAATTTTGCTTAGCCCTCTTTTTTTTTCATTCCTATGATCCAAACAATAACAGATATAAACACAATTACTCAGATACAGGGCAAGGGTTTTATAGACCATCTGGAAAAAAAAATTTGATTTTGAAAAAACCCAACAATTACAAAGAAATTGAGACTTTCTTAGTATTGCTAGACATTTAGCTATCCAAGAAGTAAAACAATGGAAGCTATTTCCAAAACTGGACAAAAAGTAGATGAAAGCAGAAGGAGAACTTACCGAGATGTACACAAAGGTAGGTTCAAACTTGAATATCTCCTTTAGAGTGCCAATTTTTTTATATCTGAGACATGAAAAGAGACCGCCATTTTGCTGAACATCATCTGACATGGGAACTAAAGATGTAGTTTCCCTAACTATTTTCTTTTGAGTCGTTGTAATTGCGACGACAGTGAATAAACCAAATAGACGTAGTAACTACACATGACACGTAGAATATTAAGAAAAATGAATCCAAGACCAAACAACACATGAATTAGTTTAAGATGAATTAGTCATTTTGGTCTTAATTTGTCGTAATAATTCATAAGGCAGTCACTGCAACAAAAGAACAATTCTGAAGTACACTCATCCACAATTCTAAACTAATTATCCAACATCAGAAATATCGCACAATATATTAGCTGTCCAACCTGTAGTCATACGCACCAACACTTCATAATAAATAAATAAACAAATAAAACTGAAAATTCACACTGCGCCTCAGTGCCCAAAGCTAAAACTAATCCAGTCCTATTTGTAAATCAGGGATAGCACCTGAAGTTACCGGTGAGACGAAGAGTGCGAGAGAGGAAGCTATCGGTGAGCTCAGACGCAGCGGGATTCGGGAAATAGAGGACGACGCAATACGGGAGCCCAACATATGAGGTCAGGAAGAAAAATTACCTCAAAAGCACTCGATGGCTTGCTTGGGTTGTAGATTTAAGACGTATAATCGACCAATCCTTGAGATTTTGTCCGGATTTCGGAGATTCGAGAGTGGTAGAGAGCCGAAGAGGAAAACAGATTGGGTGAGAGAGGAAAAGTGAGGCGCATAGATGAGAGAGGAAATCTTGAGATCACAATTGGGCTACTTTCAACACTGAATGGGAAAGCTGGTTCGATCACAGCGAAATCTTCAGATCGGTCTCGAAGCTTCTAAGAGGTGGCCAAAGAGAAAAAAATGAGGCGCAGGGATGAAGAATGAAGCAGGTCCATTCAGGTCCAAAACTGTTTCATATGAACAGTTGCCTTAACAGTACTTTAAACAGTAAAACAGTGCCAGTACTTTAAACAGTAAAACAGTGCCACAGAAAATAGTATATAGTTAAATGGGTCAAGTTTTCAATACTTTATTAGTAGTAACTGCAGTGCCACCTGTTAGAGCTTCATACTATTGTTCACTGGATAAAGAGTAGCATCTGGTCAGTCTTTATTGCTTTGTGAGCAGAGTAGGTTTGTGCCTAGCCCTATATTTGTTTTGGTTAAGAGTAAAAGCAAGGCACAACCTAAGACTGAGGAATGTATTGCTTGCCTCATCTTGCCCACATACATTGTTTCAGCAATACAACACAACAACAACCATCCAGAATTGCACAGTGACCAGCAATTGTTGAGGTAATTTCATGGTATTGTTTCTGGCGTGTTGATCTTTTTGTTATTTTTATTTTTCAGAACTTTCTCTAGAACTTTTCTGGGCAGATTTTTGTTTTCTACAGCTCTACTTTTTGTTTTCTAGTTTTGTTGTTTGAGTGGCAGCTCTACTAAAACTATCCCACTCAATCATTTGTAGCTGAGAGAAGTTTTGGTTTGTATTCCTTTATGTGCTGTGTTGACATTGTGCTATAGATAAGATCATGGTCTAATATAGACTGATCAATATCCATTGTGGGAAACTAATGATCTTGCCCACCTAATTTCCCTACATTGTGCTGTGTTTCACTACTGTATATAAACCCTTGTGGGAAACTAATGATCTTGCCCACCTAATTTCCCAAATTCACAATATGAGTTAGAATTCTTTATGGGGAAGCAATAATTCACTATCTAAAAGTAAATGGCCTCCTGAATGATTTGGTTAGTTGAATGCGTTCTGTAGTTGCAAAGGGGCTTACTACAAATGCAATTACTTTGTATTTCCTGGTTTGATGACATTATTCCGTCCCACATTTTTTGAACAGTTGCATTGATGTTTTCAGGCCTCACAGAAGCCCCCATTTTGGCTTCTGAGAAATTAGTAGAAAACAAACTGGTCCTGATGATGGAACTCCTTTCTTTTTGGCAAATGATGAGATCAGTTTGTTGCTTATGAACTGGTAAGGTGTAGATGTCGGTTTCTGTTCAACTTTCCCGGCTATTTCTTGTGCAAAGTCCATCTTTAACTTTTTGTATATAAAGTACATTTGAAAGAGTGAACTGGAGAAGGACTAAATTTCTGATATAAGGTTCTGTGGCCAAGTTTTGTGTTTCTTTGATGATAACATATTTGCTGCTGGAAATCTTGTGGGTTTGCCAGCAGTGTTTGATATTTAAGTATCTGTAGTGATTTTGGCTGCATAACATGTTTTCTTTTATTAAGGTTAAACTATAATTGTATCTTGATTTGTATCAAATGTTACCTCTTTCTTAACATATATTTGCTAATGAGTTTTCCTCCATTAATCTGATTTTATAAATTCTTCTTTCGTTTTGTTATTTCTTGAAGAGAATTCCATCAGCATTCCTGAAGCACATCTTGAATGAACTCTCTATAAGGGCAACTTTGACTCTGAGCAGTTCTGCAGATAAATTATGGAATGTCAGAGTCCATAAAACAGGAAGGAATATTTATCTCAAGGAAGGCTGGCAAGAGTTTCTAAGAGATAACGCCTTAGGTGATTCAGAGTTCTTGGTGTTTGGATATGATGGAAACATGCATTTCAGCATAGATATTTATGAGAAGACTGGGTGTAAGAGAACTGTAGCTCCCGCTATTCAAGGGCATCAATGTTCCACCTTCACCAACAATACTAAAAGACTTTGTGGTAGACCAAGAAAGAGCGGCACTGCAGGTACATATGTGTGATCACATGTTGCCAAATGCGTATTAGTAGTGGATCAAAATAAGTCATGTAGTTGCTAATGTTTTACTCTCGCATGTAAAACTGCAGCTGAACACACTGCAAATGGTGAATCCAGTAACAATACTAAAAGACATCGTGGTAGACAAAGAGTGAGCAATAATGCAGGTATATTTATGTGACCACATGTTGCCAAATGCGTATTATTAGTGGATCAAAATAACGTATGTGGTTGCTCATGTTTTACTTTTGTATGTGAAACTACTGCAGCTGAACACACTGCAAATGGTGAATCTTGTAACAATACTAAAAGACCATGTGGTAGACCAAGAGTGAGCAATAATGCAGGTATGTTTGTGTGACCTGATGTTGCTAAATGCACAATTTCGTGGATCAGAATAACTCATGTAGTTGCTAATGTTTTACTTTCATATTTGAAGTTGCAGCTGAACACACTCCAAATAGTGAATCCAGTGTTCACATACAGCACACCGAATGCAAATTCCAAGCTTTTGTCAAAACCATTAATAAAGTTTATGCAGTGGTAAGCAAGCCAACGTATTTACTTTTATTCTTTCATTATTACAACTGCAAGAACTGCTTGTCCATTGGCCTTCATTTTGTACCTTAGATTCCGTTAATAACTTTTTTCATGTAGGATATTATGAATATAACATCTTTACATGTTAATTAAATAGATTTCATGCTCTTCATGCAGAATATTCCAACAGGCTTCTGTAAGAAGCATCTTCCTCCTGGCTACTACAAATTCATCCTGGAAAATACAGAGGGAGACAAATGGTAAGCAAGCGGTACTCCTTGCAATGCTACAATCCAATTGGGTGGTGGATGGATTGGTTTTGCCAGGGATAACGGAGTCGAGATAGGAGATGATTGCTTGTTTGAGCTCGAGAGCAAAAGCAAGACGGTGGTTCACATAATTAAGAAATAGCAACTGATCATTTTGAAGCAGCAGTTAAGCAGTGTCAACTTCCAAGCATTTATTTTGTGAGCTAACTTTAACTTTAGTGGTCTCTTCTCACCACCTGATATGTTGGTATTTATTATGCTGTATTTATCGTCCCGAAGGTGTATGAGATTAGAAGTGTTAATTTAGATTTGGTGAGCCATATGAATTAACCACTACTCTGAAATATTTGCATATGAATTGGATTTGCATGGTCAAATCATGCAACAGTGATCCCATGTGAGAGTTGTTGCATCTAGGAAAAGATGATATCTACTTTTTACTCTCATTACTTTTTGAAATTACGGTTCTTTTTTCCTGGAATATGAATTGGAATCTTAGGCTGCTAAATGGAAATTTTTGGAAATCCTGCCATAAACGTATCCAATTATCATGAATACTAAAAAAAGTAACCAATAGGGGTCACTGATCATGTTCCCCATTTTCCATTTCTTCACTGCAATTCAAGAGTGACTTGACGTTTTTCTACAAAGAGGAGAATCACTTTAAACTCTGATGGATCTCCATTATTTTGGTAGAGCAAGTTCAAATTCATTATAAAGTCTTCACCAAACAAAAAGCCATTGCCAAATACCCCATCTCCATCTGTTCTCTCAAGCTCAAGCCTTGTGGGGTGAGTTCTTCAATTTTCTGAACATTTTACCTTTCTGGGTCTTGAATGATTGTTCTGTTTTCTCCATGCCTCTAATACTATACTAATTTCCAGGGCAATGTTAATTTCATATTATGTTTGTTCAAGTTGATTTTCTTGTTCTCTGATGTATTCTTCAGTATACTACGTTTTTCTGGTTCTGTTTTTCCTTGAGGGCACTAATATCTTGCCTGAGTAGTGGTTTTCCAGTTTGATTTCCTTGTTTGTGATTTTTCTCCAAAGAAACGTTGCTATATGCTCATTGATTAAGAAAATGACATAAAAAAATACATTATTTCTTTAAATAAAGATGCATTATCAGTCTAGGAAAGGTACTTCGATAGATTCAGAGGTTCATTTCGGATGCATTGTTAGCAACATAATTACTTATATGTAGCTTTCCAGAGATCTGCTGGACATTGGTGTTTGAATATGTTGTTGCTTCATTTGATCAGCTTCAGGTTCTTTTTATACTTCTGTACTTATTGATTTCATGGAAGGTTGCTAGTTTGTTTGTGCTCTGGGTTGGAGCTTCCTACTTTTGATCTATTTTTCCTTTTCTTCTTGACAAATTGTCATTCACTTTGACAGAGGAAAAGATGGTGAGGATACCGACTAATGGTATTGAGGAGATGAATCCTAGCTTCTTCAAGATTATTCTACCTGGCCGCAACTCTGAGTATGTGGTAATAAGTTTTTCATGCATTTTCTTTACTTCTGTTGTCTGTGAGTGTTTGGTTTGGAATGTTATTAGCGTCCTTCACATCGATCTCCATGAATTGCATTATCTGAAATACTGATGCTCTCTGTTTGTTGTGTCTTGAAGAGAATCCCACCTAGATTTGTCCGAGAGCACATTGTGAACAAACTCCCTAAAAGGGCGACATTGAAATTGAAGCGATCCTCGGAGTATTCATGGAATGTAAAAGTGAAAAAATCAGGAGAAGATGTGTTTTTGAAAGATGGATGGCTTGAGTTTATGAGAGATGCCTGCTTGGGTGATAAAGAGTTTTTAGTGTTCATATACACTGGAAAAATGCATTTCAGCGTAAAGGTTTTCGACAAGAATGCGTGTGAGAGAATGGTTTTCCCTGAGATCAAAACACACCAACTCACAACCTCATCTAGGAGTACTAAAAGGCCTCGTGGGAGACCAAGAAAATCTAGCATAGGCAATTCAGGTATGTCAGTATTTGGATGTCGCAATATACATTATTACACTGGATCTCATCAATTTATGATAATGTTCTTGATTATTATATTATGTTTGTGAAGCTGATGTGCTCAAAGAGGTTAAAGAGGATGAAGAAGATTGCATTAAGAATACAGAAAAATCCAGTTCCAAGCGTACTGAAATGCCTACTTCTGAGAGTAGTAAAAGGTCTCCTGTTCGACAAAAAGAAACAACTTCTGGGAGTACTAAGAGGCCTCGTGGTAGACCAAGAAAATACCCTGTCACTTGTAAAGATTCGGGTAATTTAATCAGATACTTATATACACTATTAGAATATCCATGTAACTTGTGGCTCTTTCTGATTCTGCCATGTTTAATTTGAATGTGAAGCTGCAGGCATGTACATTCCAAAATCTGAATTTGATGTACTCAGAGAGGTTAAAGAAGAGGAAGTAGAGTACCAAGAATCTGGGGAGTTGAAGAAATCCGAATTGCAATATTTTACAAGCAAAATCCACAGACTAAGTCAAGTGGTAAGCAAGCTAAGCATATACATTTGTGGATGAATTATGGTCTTATGAATGATTTAGTGAATTTCTTTTGCTCTGGATGGTTTTGTGTTGATTCACTTGATCGTGTGTTGCTTATGCAGTACATGTGCAAACCGTTCTATGCGGAAAATCTTTCATCACGAAACTATGACTTCGTTTTCCTGAAAAGTTCAGAGGGAACAGAATGGTACAAAGTGACGCTTTGCCGTTACCGTGACACGGCTTTCATGACTAAAGGGTGGCATGCTTTTGCAGTCGCTAACCAAGTCAAGGTGGGCAGTCTGTGCCAATTTCACTTCCTAAAAGAGAACAAAATTGTTGTTCACATGTTGAACAGCTGAAGCTGTCAACTAACTGTAAGATTAGTTTGAGCTAGCTAGTGATCTTTAAGGTCTTGTAGCCGAGACATATGGTACTCGACTACTTTCGCTTATGGTAACTTCCCATTTCGTATTGTATCATATTACATATGTCGTCTGTATGTATTTAGTGTTATGTGGGATCATGAAACTTCCAATTCCTACAACAATGCTACTCTTGTGAGTGTTATGTTGTATAATTAATGAATTCTCTACTGTTTGTAGAAGATGTATTGACATGTTGATCAATAGACTTGCATAAATGCAAGAAGATGCTTTGTTCTTTTCCTTGCTTTGGTTTGGTAGAGCACTCTTATATCATAGAAATGGAATTGTTTCCGACTTTCCGATTTTAAGAATTCACTGAAGTAATTTCTAGTCCCAGAAAGAGTAACCGCACAAGGTGAGGCCCAAACTAGAAGGGAAAGGCAATGCTCAAGCCCGTTCTTCAGTACCATAGATGGAGGTACTGCCCATACCTCCGTGATTGAAACCCATACCATAGTGTGACCAAATAACTTTACCCATTTTCGCCAAAAAAAAAAAAAAAAAAAAAACTTTACCCATTTTCGAAAATTAAAAAAATCTAATTTACAGTGATGTGATGTGTAGCTTATCCTGACACTAGCCCCAAGAGTCAGAAATTATTGAGATAAGTTACTGTGTAACCTTGTCATCTGTAATCATTACCTTTCTCTATGGCCATGTTTTACATAGTCAAAGCAAATAGCTTCACTTTGACATAGCAGAAAAAATGGGGAGGAAAGTTACTGAGAAGAAGAGGCCTAGCTTCATCCATATTATGCATCCTAGTCTCACCGCTGAACATCTGGTAACTCATAGATACTACTGCTATATATAGATCTATTATGTATATATTATGTATATAATCTCTTGAATGTTGTAGTTTTCAGTTAGTGTTACAAGCGTCTTTAAGTTCTCCATCACTTGTATATGAAGTATTGAACTTTTGGGAGAGGATCTCTCTTGAGCTACATTCTTGCATAACCTTCCTAACCTTTTAATTTGATGAAAACACATGGCGTATTGTAATCCAATGGTCAACAATCAAGCTTAGCTTGTCTTTCTTTATTTTTTGTTTGTTTTTCTCTTTTGTTTTGCACTTCTACTCTTCTTGGACTCTCTCTTCTCTTCTCTTCTCTCTTCCTTCATTTTTCTGGTTGCTAGGAGTCGGCCTCAAATAGTCAGAGGCATGCAAGCACTCACTTTGAATTTCATGTTGATATTGATTCACAATCTCAAACGTCAGCTTAATTTCATATTATGGATCATCTCCAATTCCCTTACCCTTTTTTCTCTTTCTCAGATCGGCCATGGCTCCAAAGTGATCGAGCTCATATAATTGAACAAGACCACCCTATAGACTTCCAATTCTCACCACAACCCAGGAAAAAAAAAAACATGTATTAATCCCAAATGCATATGTCCCAATTCAAGGGATGAAGAACAAGCGCGGATAAAAGGGCCAAAGTAACCAAAAACTAATAGAAAAAAAATTAAAAATCTTGTCTAGTGTCTCACAAGGAAGATTCAAAAATGGCAGAAAGTGATCGAACCAAAAATTTTAGCTAGGAGGCCAAAGAGATGGAGTTCTCAAGTAGTAAACTGTTGGGTTCCTAACCTTTCTTGCCCTGGTATTCACAGTGGTTCTCCTCCAAATGAGAATTTAACTCGTCCCCCCACTCACCACCTGAGTCAGTCCTCATCCACAGCCGATTGCAACCTGCACAATTGTGTGTGGCTGAGAAGAACCAAAGAGAGAAAACATGAAGGAAGAGAAGAAAACAGCGAAGTAAAAGAGAGGGGATCACGGACATAGTGTGGCTGAGAATAAAAATAAGAATTTTAGCTATTAGATCAAACTTTTCCACGTGTTGTCATCTTAGAAAAAGCTTAGGAAGCTTAAGTGAAATAGTGGCTCAAGAAAGGATCCGGATCCTGAACTTTTAGTCTGTCCTTGGGTTTTTGTTGCATAAATCTGGAAGAGAATTCCACCTAAGTTCACCCGAAAGCACATTGCAAATGATCTGTCTGAATGGGCAACATTGA
Organism: Fragaria nilgerrensis; assembly: GCA_010134655.1. Classification (NCBI taxonomy): domain Eukaryota; kingdom Viridiplantae; phylum Streptophyta; class Magnoliopsida; order Rosales; family Rosaceae; genus Fragaria; species Fragaria nilgerrensis. The sequence continues at coordinate 1,065,591 of CM020978.1, read as the reverse complement.
ACTTGGAAGGATCTTCTGAGGGTTCGTGGAGAATGAAAGTGAGAAAATCCGGAAGAGATGTGTATTTGAAAGAAGGGTGGGAGGAGTTCTTGAGGGTGAACTGCTTGGGTGACAAAGAGTTCTTAATGTTCTTCTACCATGGGGAAATGCAATTCAGTGTAGAGATTTTTAACAAGAATGGGTGTAAGAGGATGGATTTCCATAACATAAAAGCACCTCAAAACTCCATAGTTCCTAACAGTACTGAAAGGCCTAAAGGTAGATCAAGGAAATGTAGCAAAGCCAATTCAGGTACTTGTGTTTGATCTTTGATGCTACATATATCGATGTTACTAGTTACTACCGGATCTCATGTTACTCATGATCATGTCACTTCTATGTTTTACTTTGGTTGTGAAGCTGATAACGAGGTCGAAGTAGAAGACGAAGAAGATTACAATGACAACCCTGCTCAGGAATCTGCTGAATTGTCTGAATCCGGAGTCCTCCAGTTTACAAGCATTATTTCCTTACCTCACAGTGTCGTTAGCAGTCCAACCTCTTTTATCTCCTTTCTAACTGATCATTAGGCCTATTCTGCTATTGATAAAACTTCATAAAAGTAGCACAAAACATTTCAAATTGTGAATTGTAATAAGTACTGGATATCTTTGATCTGCAGGGAATCCCAAACGCTTCTCTGACGAGCATCTTTCTCCGGGTCAGTATGAGTTTTCCCTGAAGAACGGGAAACCATGGGAAGTGAAAGTTTTGGAAAACAGAGGAAGACTCTTCATTTCTGCAGGCTGGAGGGCTTTTCCATTAGCCAGCCAAATCAAGCTCCGTGATAAATGCACATTTGAGCTTGTGGGTGAAAAGAGAATGGTAGTTCACATTTGTAGCAAGTGAGTTTGAAGTCGTAAACATGGTGATCTAGGCTGTAGAACACAGGGTTCTATTTTAATCAGCTATAAGCCTATAAGCTATGTTGAGGCCAATCAGACATGGTACTATTCAAACGGCCTGTATTAATCTTATTTTGTTTTGAACTGGTTTGCATTGCAATGGTACAATTTGGATATCGGTGTCGAAAACTAGTAGAACTTGTAACATGTTCATGTTGAATTTTCATTTTCTACTTCAAGTAGATATTTATTATTATATTTCTTTTATTCAACTAGCAACTCGTTAATTTGATAATAGGGTTACAAACTTATAAGTTGTTATGTGAAGCAAATTCGATATATTTTTTTAGTAATTTTGGTACAAAAATTTGGAGTTCAAATCGAGTTTACCCACCAACATGTTTTAGAATATTTTTTATGTGTGCTTTAGCCTTATGCCAATAGGATATGTAGTTAGACTAGATTTATGTATTCATATCCTTACCATATTGGTATTGTGTAATTTCCTATATAAATGGCTCCTATCAATGAATAATACACACATCATTCACGATTATCTATTCTCAAATTACTTTCACTTCATCACGTTATCAGCCCTTTGCTCAAACCTTTGAGCTAATAGTTTTCCCAAACCCTAAAAACCCAAAAGTGGAAACTCTCGGCCCTGCCTCGGCCGCCGCCGCCGTCGCCCCACCGACTGCCGCTTCCCGGCCGTCCGCTCCATTGCTTTCTTCTCGTCCGATCAAGCATCCAAGTTTTACGGTATGTTTACTTTACAACCCTAAAACTCTTCTAAGTTGAATAACCTCGGGGGAGATAAAGTGCTTTCTCCTCTTCTTTTACTCCATTCTATGCTTGGGACGGTGCTTTCTCCTCTCCGGGTCCAAAGTTGTGTTTGATCAGCTTTGGCTATTGCTATTTTGAAGGTGTGTTTGATCACCTTCACATAAGTTTCGGGTCGTGTTTGATCGACTCCGGACATTTAGGGTTGTGTTTGATCAACCCTAGAGAGACAAACCAAATAAAAAACATCGTATTTTGAGTATTCTTTTGGGTCTCAACAGAAAACTAATACGACTTGTTCTCTCTTGTATGCAGATGGACAGAGGCATTGAATTCGACGTCCTCGACGCCCATGGTACCGAGTACCATCGTTGGGTCTCGGACATAGAGCAAACCTTCATTGCTAAGGATCTGACCGAGACCATATTCTCCGATCCAACTCAGGAACCGCCCCACAAGAGAATAAAATCTCAGGCGCTAATGTTCCTTCGTAAGCATATCGATCCCACACTGCGCAAGTAGTATCAATCAAAGCATGATCCAAAAGATCTGTGGGATGCGCTTGCCAAACGCTTCGGCAATATCCATTCGACCTTGCTCCCAAAACTAATTGCTCGCTGTGATGAAATCCGACTTTTGGATTACAAGAAGGTTGACGACTTCAACAAGGATATGCTTTGCCTACAAGCTCAACTGAGCTCATGTGGAGTCGAGAAAAGTGACACCGACATGATTGAAAAGACTTTCTCGACCTTCCCTTCGGCTGCTAAGATCCTAATGAACCAATATCGGCTTGAGTTCACAAATAAGAGGATCACTACATTTAGCGGCTTAATGACGCAACTCCTTATGGAAGAAAAGAAACATGATCAATGATCAGCATAATTTACGTCTTGTAGGCACCCGGAAAATTCCGAAATCTAATTACAATAGCAAACGGAGTCAGAATACTCCGAAACGCAAGGATCAAAATCGGAATGAACCTTATGCACGTGGGAATCAACACCACCGTGCCTCTGGTTCTCGGGGACAAGGTAGCGGCTTTAGTGGTCGTACCAACTCATGGCGTCGAGACACCGGTGCCGCTGGCCCCAAGGGCGGTGCCGCCCCTCCTCGGAAGCAGCATGTTCGCTCTTCCTCTGCCTCTAATGGTCAATGCAACAGATGTTGGGTCCAAGGACCATTAGTCTAAAAGCTGTCGCGCTCCTGCAAATGTTGTTGCCGCGTACAAGAAATACAAGGAATTGATGGAAGTCAATTCCACTGAAAACCTGATTCCAATGACCAACCTCGTCATTCTCAGAACCATTCTGGGCAATACCCGAAATGCTTTCCTATTCAGATTCGTCAATCGTCGTTTTCTTGTTCCTCTAACATTACCCACACATTCTTTCGCCTCAACTTCGAAACCCGACAGCACTTCCACTCTGCCCAAACACCCAGACTTGTTCTCGCTCAACAAAAACATCTCCCATTTGATCCGAACTGGTCGGATATCCCAAGCTAGGGAAGTGTTTGACAACATGAAGCACCGAAACATCGTAACCTGGAACTCAATGATCTCGGGGTACGTCAAACGTAGGGAGATTGCCAAGGCACGGAAGCTGTTCGACGAAATGCCTGAGAGAGATGTTGTGTCATGGAATGTGATGATCTCCGGATACGTTTCGTGCCGCGGCGCAAGGTACATTGAGGAGGGGAGGAGTTTGTTTGATCAGATGCCAACGAGGGACACTGTTTCTTGGAACACAATGATCAGTGGGTATGCCAAGAATGGCAGGATGGGGGAGGCATTGCGGCTTTTCGAGTGTATGCCTGAGAGGACTGTTGTGTCTTGGAATGCAATGGTTACCGGGTTTTTGCAGAATGGTGATGTTGGGAGTGCGGTGGAGTTTTTCAAGAGAATGCCTCAGCGGGATGGGGCTTCGCTTTGTGCACTTGTGTCGGGGATGGTTCATAACGGTGAACTGGATGAAGCTGCGAGGATTGTGGTGCAATGTGGAAATAGGGGTGAGGGTGGGGAGGATTTGGTGAGTGCTTATAATACATTGATTGCTGGTTATGGCCAGCGAGGAAGGGTGGAAGAAGCTCGGCAGTTTTTTGATCGAATCCCAATTTGTCAGGAGAAGGGGGGAGGGGAGGGTAGGAGGTTTGAGAGAAATGTAGTGTCGTGGAATTCCATGATTATGTGCTATGTGAAAGCAGGAGATGTTGTTTCTGCTAGGGAACTTTTCGACCAGATGATAGAACATGACACCTTTTCTTGGAATACCATGATTAGTGGCTATGTGAATATATCAGATATGGAAGAGGTGTCCAAGCTCTTTCGTGAAATGCCAAATCCTGATACACTGTCATGGAATTCCATGATCTTAGGGTATGCCCAGGTTGGTCGTTTAAAACTGGCTCATGATTTTTTTGATAGGATGCCACAAAAGAGTCTTGTCTCTTGGAACTCCATGATAGCAGGATATGAGAAAAATGAGGACTTCATAGGAGCAGTTAAGCTCTTTGCTCGGATGCAGCTTGAAGGAGAGAAACCCGATAGACACACTTTATCTTCAGTTCTTAGTGTGTGTACTGGGTTGGTGGATCTGCATCTTGGCATGCAGATTCATCAGCTGGTCACAAAGATAGTCATTGCAGATTTGCCAATAAACAATTCGCTTATAACTATGTATTCAAGATGTGGTGCAATAGAGGAGGCACAAACAATTTTTGATGAGATGAAACGGGAGAAAGATGTGATCTCGTGGAATGCAATGATTGGAGGTTATGCATCTCACGGTTTTGCTGCAGAGGCTCTAGAGCTTTTCACTTTGATGAAGAGGTTAAAGGTGCAACCTACTTATATAACATTTATTGCAGTGTTAAATGCGTGTGCTCATGCTGGATTAGTTGAAGAAGGGCGCAGGCAATTAAAATCCATGATTACTGACTTTGGTATTGAGCCACGTATTGAACACTATGCATCCCTTGTGGACATAATGGGACGGCATGGACAGCTTGAGGAGGCTATGGATGTAATCAACAGCATGCCATTTGAAGCAGATAAGTCTGTCTGGGGAGCATTGTTAAGTGCAAGTAGAGTGCATAACAATGCAGAATTGGCAAGAGTTGCAGCTGAAGCATTAATGAGACTTGAACCTGAAAGCTCAGCTCCATATGTATTGCTATACAATATGTATGCTGATGCCGGACTATGGGATGAAGCAGCAGCTGTGAGACTGCTTATGGATAATAATAAGATAATTAAGCAAAGAGGCTACAGTCGTTTAGATTCTTCCCATTGCTGAGTATATCCATGTATCCTGAGTCGAGCACCTGGCAATAGTTTTGGGAACAAGAGGCTTCAGGATTATTCTTCCTGGCTACAACATTGAGAGTGTTATAAGCGCTCTTGATGAATTGCATTATCTGAAACTTCAGTTTCTCCTTCACAAATTCCGTACGCATATAGTGATGAGATTAATGCTTGATAGGGAAAGACTGAAATTGAAGCAATCTTTGGAGTGTCAGCAAATCCCGGAAGAGATATCCTTAGGTGACAAAAGTTTTAGTGTCCATCTGTAGTGGAGAATATATTTCAGCGGAGATGTTTTTAACAAGAAAGGGTGTGATAGAGTTGGTTTTCCTGACACCATAAGACATCGAAATTATACCATTACTTAGACCAGTGAATGGCATGGTAAACCAAGGAAGTTTTTTACTGTTTGCAAAGAGACTTCAGGTGATAATTAAAATGAATGTTGCTATGTGTACACACTCTTAGAATTTATATACCTAGTGTCTCTGGTTTAGCTAAGTGTTATTTTGTATCTGACGCTGCAGGTAAGCGCAATCCAACTTCTGACACTGATTGCTGAAAGAGGTTTATTAAGCACAAGAAGACTACAAAGATTATACTGCTGTAGTATCTACTGAATCGCTCAGATCCAAGTTCCGCCATTTTTCAGAAAAGATTATCAGACATGGTAGAGCGGTAACCAACCAACCAACCATATACTTTGTTTTCCTGTTTTCATGTTTTCATGGTCGAGTGTTTTACCAACTAACCATTCACTATGTTGGGTAGTTACTTGGCCTAGGACCGAGTAACAACAATAACGGCCTAGAGTATTCTTAATGGAACATGGAAACAAAAAGGTTTTACTGAACTTTGCCCTCCCCTTTCTGTTTTCATGTTTCTTTAAGAATATTATAGGCCATTATACATTGTTGTAACTCGATCTTACTCCTGGTAACTGCAAACAAACACAGGGCAACAGAAACGTCTTAGAGTGATCTCATTCTCTGTTCTACTGAACCAATAGGTCTATTTTATTCTATCTCTTTCAATGGGTACCCTCCAGAATACTTTATGTACCTTTTACCATGATATAGAAACGTAGAATAATAATCTGATTTATGTTTATGTAATTTCTTTGCTCTTGTTGGTATTGTTTAATGCACGCTCTCTTTGTCTCCAACATTTATAGTGACTGGATGCCATTGATGCAGTATCTGGGAACAACCTTCTATAAGGAGCATATATTCAGGCAAATATGAAGTTGTTTCCTGAATTTCAGAGGGAAAGGAGGGAAGCGATGAAGCTTAGGCCTTACTCTCAAGACAGTGGTATACTTAACTGAAGATAGTATGCTTTTTCACTTGTTAACAAAGTTGAAGCCGATAGTGTTTGCTCCTTTGAGTTTCCGAAAGATAAAAAATTGGTTACTCACATTGTGAAGACGTGAAGTTATTTACGATATGATATATGAAGTTTGAAATTATGATCTGTAGCTGCGTGAGCTTTCTTTTTGTTAACATTATGTTGTTAAGCATAAAGTATTACGTTTTTTTTTAATTTTTCAATTTGAATTGGACTTGCAAAATAAAAAGAATCGGATGTTGTATAGTATATTATTATTGATTTCTTGAAAAATGATAGATTATACCGATATTATGGTAAGTGAACTTGTTTTTGACTATTTTGTTTCAAGTCTCAGGGAAAGTCCTACAAATTTGATATGCTTTGTTTGTCGATTCAACCAAATATAAATTTAGTGCAGCAGGAACGCCTTTTGAGGTTTCTTGGCTTTTGGATGAGGCAATCACCATGCAGAGATAATGAGAGCAGAGCAATAACATAAGCATAAAACCACCGAAATGTCCTTGTAAAAGAGCAAATAAACGCCAGGTCAACTAACAACCAAGCCTAAAAGCCTACGGATTTAAAAGAAAATCAAAATAATTACTGAAAAGAAGTAAATATGCATTTTGAAGGCCTAAATGGACTCGGATGGCCTAAAAAACCCATACGTCATGGCAAAGCGACAAGTTTGATTTTTTGGGCCGTTCCGTTTCTAGAAAGGTATTTTAATGGTCAATCAGACACCGAACGTCAAATCTACAGCAAACCGGGTTTTGACTTGTTTCGATTAATCTGTTCATCAATCTCTATTGTCATCTGTTCTACATCAAAATTGCAAAGATAGCTAGTGAATGAAATGTCTCAGAAAGCCATGATATTATTTGGAAAATTATTATTGAACCCCTAAAAGCTCACAAGATTAATCATATCAACCTATATGTGTAGTAATAGTTTTCTGATGAAGAAAAAAAAAAGTTTTCTGATTAACTATATATACTACTGTAACCTTGCCTCAGTTCAAACAAAACCAGCAGATGAGCAGATGATCCTAGCAAGAGCAGCACACTTTGAATAATGAATATGCTGCTCAGACTTGTCTTATGAATGACTTGTCTTATGAATGACCTGAATACGAATAAATCCGGGAAAGCCACTTTTTTAGTGCTCTGTCTACTCTAACTACTGATTAGTATGGCAGAAGAAATCCCAAACGGAAAACGCATTTGTAGGTTTCCTGATTTTAGAAGGAGATGGATAAGGTTATGCATGGCATCTAGAATTTTATTTTATTTTCTCATAATTAGCTATATTTTTCATAATTGTAGAAGGAGAAGGAATCCAAACATTGAAAGGAAAACCTTTTCCTTTTCCTCACCAGAATGGAGTTGGCTTCACGCCTCTCCTATAAGTAATCCCGTTTCCCAAACCAAAGCCTCACAACTCATAACGCACAAATTTCTGTAGATTGACAACTCACAAAGTCACCAAGACGAACCAATCTGAAGGAACAAATAAGAGGGACTTTAGCACAGCCATTCTCAACCGCAAGAAGGCTCCAAACCGCCTTATTGTGGATGAAGCTATGATGGATGATAACTCCGTCGTCCAACTCCACCCGGAGACCATGGAGAAGCGCCAGCTCTTTCGTGGCGATACGGTCCTGATCAAGGTAAAGAAGAGGAGAGATCAATCTGCATTGCAACTGCTGATGATTCCTGTGAAGGACCAAAGATAAGGATGAACAAGGTTGTGAGGAACAACCTTAGGGTTAGGCTAGGTGATGTTGTTTCCATTCACCAGTGCGCTGATGTCAAGTATGGAAAGCGTGTCCACATTCTCCCAATAGATGACGCCATTGAAGGCATGACTGGAAATCTGTTTGATGCCTACTTGAGGCCTTATTTCCAAGAGGACTACCGCCCGGTGAGGAAAAGTGACCTTTTCCTAGTCAGAGGAGGAATGAGGAGTGTAGAGTTTAAGGTTGTTGAGACTGACCCTGCTGAGTACTCTGTGGTTGCTCTAGACACCGAAATCTTCTGCGAGGGTGAACCTGTTAGAAGGGAGGATGAGGAGAGATAAGATGAGGTAGGGTATGATGATATCGGCGGTGTTAGGAAACAGATGGCTCAGATTCGCGAATTGGTTGAGCTGCCTCTGAGGCATCCTCAGTTGTTTAAATCGATTGGTGTCAAGCCACCAAAGGGTATTTTCTCTATGGTCCTCCTGGAACCGGCAAGACTTTAATTGCAAGAGCTGTTGCTAATGAAACCGGGGCGTTCTTTTTATGCATCAATGGACCAGAAATCATGTCCAAGATGGCTGGAGAGGGTGAGAGCAACCTCAGGAAAGCTTTCGAGGAAGCAGAGAAGAATGCACCATCAATCATATTTATTGATGAGATTGATTCAATTGCTCCCAAAAGAGAGAAGACTAATGGGGAAATTGAAAGGAGGATTGTTTCCCAGCCGTTGACACTTATGGATGGCCTAAAGTCTCGAGCACATGTGATTGTGATGGCAGCTACTAATCGTCCAAACAGCATTGTCGACCTGCTCTTAGAAGATTTGGAAGATTTGATAGGGAAATAGACATTGGTGTTCCAGATGAAGTCGGGCGTCTTGAGGTCCTCCGCATTCATAGCAAGAACATGAAGCTTGCTGAAGATGTCGATTTGGAAAGGGTTGCCAAGGATACTCATGGCTACGTTGGTGCTGATCTAGCTGCTTTAGCTACTGAGGCTGCACTTCAATGCATCCGAGAGAAGATGGATGTGATTGACTTGGAAGACGAGACAATAGATGCTGAGATACTCAACTCAATGGCAGTGACAAACGAACACTTCAAGACTGCCCTTGGATCAAGCAACCCTTCTGCTCTTCGTGAAACGGTTGTTGAAGTTCCCAATGTCTCTTGGGATGCAATTGGAGGCCTCGAAAAGGTTAAGAGAGAACTTCAAGAGACTGTTCAATATCCTGTTGAGCATCCGGAGAAATTTGAGAAATTCGGTATGTCACCTTCAAAGGGAGTTCTCTTCTATGGCCCTCCCTCCTGGATGCGGTAAAACTCTTTTGGCCAGGGCTATTGCTAATGAGTGTCAGGCTAATTTCATCAGCATCAAGGGACCTGAGTTGCTCACCATGTGGTTTGGAGAGAGTGAGGCCAATGTAAGAGACATTTTCGACCAGGCTCGTTGCTCCGTGTGTCCTCTTCTTCGATGAGCTTGACTCCATTGCTACGAAAAGAGGTAGCAGTGTAGATGATTCTGGAGGTGCTGATAGGGTTTTGAACCAACTGCTTACAGAAATGGATGGAGTGTCTGCGAAGAAAACAGTCTTCATTATTGGGGCAACCAACAGACCTGACATTATAGACCCTGCACTTCTTCGTCCAGGACGTCTGGATCAGTTGCTTTACATCCCTCTCCCTGATGAGGAATCTCGCCATCAAATATTCAAGGCTTGCTTGAGGAAATCTCCGGTTTCCAAAGATGTGGACCTCAATGTTCTTGCCAAGAACACACAAGGTTTCAGTGGTGCTGATATCACAGAAATATGCCAGCGTGCTTGCAAATATGCCATCAAAGAAAACATTGAGAAAGATATGGAGAGGGAGAGGAGGAGAAGTGAAAACCCTGAGATTATGGAAGATGATGAGGGTGAAGTAGCTGAGATCACCAAAGCTCATTTTGAGTAATCAATGAGGTATGCTCGCAGGAGTGTTAGTGATGCTGACATCCGCAAGTACCAGTCTTTTGCGACTACATTGCACCAGGCAAGAGGGTTGGGAGAGGAGTTCAAGTTCCCCACTGGTTAAGGGGCTGCTGTTGGATCTGATCCATTTGCAACTACTAATGCTGGTGAAGCTGATGATGATCTTTACGATTAGTAGTATTTACTTTGTTCGATCTGTTCTTTGTCTTTTAATTGTCATGTTTGTTGTTCAAGTTTCAGACATACAAATTCGATGTAGTTAGATTTTTGTAGTACGTACTCTTGTAAAAGCAAAACGTTTGTTATTTTAACTCTGTTGTGTCTTCGAAATCATAAATTTTCGTTTTTACTTAGTAATTCTGCTTCTACTCAAGAACTCATCTACTGGGAATGTGAAAAACTAGTTGTTGCAATATCATGCTTAAATTCACATACCGTTAAGATTCAAGTAATAAGTAGGTAGGTATGTGGCATGGTCTAATAGAATGTGCCTCAACTAAATGAAAAGAAACAAACACAGGCTGGTGCTTTTTCTTTAACGTCTCGTTACAATGATGCATATGTGACCCATTCTTGTGTGTCCATGCTCTTATTCAAGATAATGAACAAAGTACTTAATAAAGTGAAAATAGCCTAATTCTTCTTAATAATATTGTAGTATAAATCTCTAATTTTTTCCGATCGATATATTTTATAACATCAAAATGTGATAATTTATTCAACATATATTTTAATACGAGCTTGTTACAATTAAGTTAAAGGTATCGTATCTTTCATATCACAATATTGATCAAAAGTTTTTTAAGTGCCTTTAGTGCCGCAAGTTCAAATCCGTCTTTGGTAACTTCCTCGTCGGCGACGAGACCACTCCCCATGATAGCCCCAGCACCGAGCCCGGTTATCAAACCCTTAATCACTTGATCAGGTTTATTCTTATCTGGAGGCGGCTGTATTAATAAGAATTTGCATGCATGTATAATAAGTATCCAAAAATTCTAGAAGTGAACAAATTATATATGGCACATAATGCATTAGATACAGTAGTTGTTTATGAATGAGGCTTTACCGAGGATGGAGGTGGCGATGGAGGAGGCACAGGGGGTGCTGGAGTTGGTGCAACTTTGGGTGCAGGAGCAGGTGGTTTCACTCGTGGTGCAAGGAGCTGGTGCAACTTTGGGTGCAGGAGCAGGTGGTTTCACTCGTGGTGCAGGAGCCGGTGCATTCCCTCGGGGTGGTGGAGTTGGTGCATTTGTTCGAGGTGCCGGAGCCGGTGCCTTTTTTGGGGTGCATGAGTCCGTGCGAGTGTCGGGGCCGGTGCATTTGCTCGAGGTGCCGGAGCTGGTGCATATGCTCGGGGTGTCGGAGCTGGTACCATATCACTCGGTGTCTGTGGTAGAGGACGCCAGTATATATGGATATACTTCTTAGAAAGTATGTGATATTCAATTTAGTGCTAGAAATTAATTAAAACGTGCTTATAGATTTATACACAGTTAATTGATTTCATTGTTGAATGTTGATCCAAACACAGGATCAAATTATCCGAAACGATTTCAAGAAACATATATAGGCTCTCGAATATTAGATCCGGATCTATGCACTTTCCTTGTGATCATGCTATATATATATATATATATAATCCTTATCCAAAGCGAAGCTTCGCTCTGGAACTAACGTGCGAAGGTCCTTATTTGACTCACTTTTCGGTCATATTTTTCGATCATACCCGGTCAGTGTCTAGATACATATCGTATGATCATTCTTACAAAGTTTCATCCAATTTGGTGACCGTTTAAGCCTCCATAATCATGATTTACTCTAACAGTTCTACTTGGACAGATTTTGTTCTATTGATTTATTTTATCTGATTCGGTGTGTAAACGATCACCAAACTGAATGAAACTTTGTAAGGATGATTATACGATATGTATCTAGACACTGACCGGGTATGATCGAAAAATATGACCGAAAAGTAAGTCAAATAAGGATCTTCGCACGTTAATTCCAGAGCGAAGCTTTGCTTTGGATAGGGACTATATATATATATATATATATATATATATATAATCCTTATCCAAAGCGAAGCTTCGCTCTGGAACTAACGTGCGAAGGTCCTTATTTGACTCACTATTCGGTCATATTTTTTTATCATACCCGGTCAGTGTCTAGATACATATCGTATGATCATTCTTACAAAGTTTCATCCAATTTGGTGACCGTTTAAGCCTCCATAATCATGATTTACTCTAACGGTTCTACTTGGACAGATTTTGTTCTATTGATTTATTTTATCTGATTCGGTGTGTAAACGATCACCAAACTGAATGAAACTTTGTAAGGATGATTATACGATATGTATCTAGACACTGACCGGGTATGATCGAAAAATATGACCGAAAAGTAAGTCAAATAAGGATCTTCGCACGTTAATTCCAGAGCGAAGCTTCGCTTTGGATAGGGACTATATATATATATATATATATATATATATATATATATATTTATGTTAGTGAGTTTACCAAGCAAAAGATTCCTCGATTAACTCCTCCATGCCGGCACGGATATCCGTAATATTTCTGCAACTCTTCCTCAGTTGTAGATGAAACCTACAACATAACAAGGATTATAAAGGGAATTACATACCACGGGAATGATTCAATATACAAAGTTTAATTGATAACAGTTTTCTAACAAGAAACTAAACGCCAGTTTTACTACCCCTGAAGACAACAAGAGAATAGTGAGAAACATGAGCACAGCTTTGAAAACCATATCTATACTAGATTTAGAGAACAACTGATGAAACATGTATAGATATATAACCAGTTCAAGATTGATCGAGGAAGACATTATATAAGTATGTAGTCCATATATATATGCCGACGCCAAAATGGAACTTAATTTCACACGACTTAAACTGTATCCAAATTATCTACGACAGTTCCCAAACTTCACTGCTGGAGCCTTGCCTAGCTATAACTGTGACCTTCTTACGTTTATCTGTGACCTTCCCAAGTATCATTCCACATGAACTGTTGAAATGTTCGTTCAAAACCAAGAAAGATGGTCAATTGTCCCTTCTAATTAATTACGATCATTGGACTCATTGCTTCGTCCCTCAAGCTCAAAGTGCAAAGTGTGTAAAAAGAAGATAAATATAGGGATGAAAAAGTAAGAGTACAGAGACCAAAATTATTTTAGATTACAAGGAGTTCATGCATTACATGAGCATCTCTAGCGGTGTAAGTAAAATTTTTGTTAAATTTAACAGTAGTTATGATTTATGAGATGGAAAATGATTATTGACCTTAATAAGACCTAAGATTCACTACCAGGACAAGCACTTTAGCTGACGAAAAAGTTTCGTCGGCCTGTCACTACTACAAATATAGCTATTAATGACACTTTGACAATGGCGTTTTTAAGTAAAACGTCATCAAAAGTATATTTGATGGCATTTTTTTGTAAAAACGTCATTAAATTTTGGTAACCAAATATGTGCGTTATTTTTATGGTGTTTGAAAATGTTTTGAATATTAATGGCGTTTGTAAAACGTCATTGAATTGTATGACCATATGGAAGACATTCTTTAATGGCGTTTCCAAACGCCGTCATATGTCACTACTATCTATGGCGTTTTTGAACGATATATGGGTTGCCATGCGCAAATTTTATCAATATGGCGCCTTTTTTTGCGACCTTGGCGTGTTTAGAGCCCAAAGTTTTTTTTTTTGGTCGAATTTGGAGCCCAATTTTTTTCACTTCTTAGTTCTTACTACTCTCAATTTTCTTTCTCTTCTCTACTCTGTCTATCTCTCTCAGCTGCCCGTTTCTTTCTCTTCTCTCTCTTTCTTTTCCTGTCGATTACCTCCGCCTTCCCCTATTTCCTCCACCTTCCGGTTACGACGGTTACCACCTTCTTCTCCAGTTAGGGTTTGAAATTGGGTATTAATTTAGGGGTTTTCTCTCTCAGTATCACTTGGGTGTGGCAAATGAGATTCGCTTGTTATCTGCAAATCTGCAATCCTACTGTTATTTCTTACTTTACATAAGCATCCCAACCTTACGAATGTCTATCCATTGACTACCATTTATCAGATAGAGAATTATTGCCATGTTTGTGTGTGTAGTTTCATATTTGTATCACTTCTAGTTGGATTGCTGATGGATTGTGATGTCAAGTTTGATTTGTTTTGGTTTTTTGGATAGGCGAAGCTTCCGTTGGTCAGAAACGTCGCGTCGGATTTTGAGGCCAAGGCTGTTTTTAACCAGGAATTCATCAACGTGCGGAATCTAATCGAAGTTGTTGTCTCCTGAATTCATATCTACTTTATTTTTGGGTTTGTTGAAACTGAAAAGATTTGCAATTTCAGGTCAAGCTGTCCGACTACATTGGGAATAAATATGTGATTCTGTTTTTCTGTCCATTGGATTTCACGTTTGTTTGCCCGACAGGTTTGTTTTGACTCAATCTTACAGAGTTTCAGTTTTTTAGTGGAGATTTCGGACGATGAGTCTAACTTCTGTGTTTTTTTTTTTTTTCAGAGATTACTGCTTTCAGTGACCGTCATGGTGACTTTGAGGCACTCAACACAGAAGTCTTGGGTGTTTCAGTAGACAGTGTGGTAAGTTGATTTTGTGCTCCGTCTATATATCTTTATAAGACAGTGTGGTAAGTTGATTTTGTGCTCCGTCTATATATATTTATAATGTGCAATTGAAAGCTGATTGCATACTAGACAAATCTCATAGTTCATTTTCATGCTAATATGTGTTTTTGCGTGTTAAAGTTATTTGAAGGACTCTACGAGTGTGGTTGAATGCTTCTCTAAGTCGTCATTTGTCCCTCCGTGGCAATTACGCACATTGTGGTATAACTGTGTTGCTAGAACTCGTTCAATGTCTTTCTTTTGTTCTCATGTCCTTCGTGAAGGGAACACTGTTGCCGATAGACTCGCCAATTTAGGTATGTCCTCTTCATCTTGGATTTGGCATGCTTCTCCTCCTGCTGAAATTCCTTCGTATGGATTTCCTGGAATTTCCTTACATTCGTCATGGTTAATTCTCGGTTTTCTATTGTTCTAGTTTTCAATGTTTTGTAGCAAGTCTCTAAGCTTTGTATAATTTCTTTTCAAGGCTTGGTTTTGGTATAGTCATCAGCCTTATTGTACTATTTTCTTTTATCTTATCAATAAATAAAAATAAAAAAATAAAAAAAGTTATTTGAAGGACTGTGATATAGAATTATGCCTATGAAGTTTCAATTAGTATTGAATTAGGATTCACTTATAGGATTGAATTCGATTGATCCATTGGTCATTATACATAGGAGGGATTAGTGCATATGTTCTATGTCGTATTTTGCATCAAGTTATAACCCATTCTATTGCTTGGTATAGACACACAGAAGACTCCTCGTATTATTGATTCTCCAAGTTTATGTGCAGTTCATTCAAGTCTCAAGAAGATGTCTGGAAGCAAGATAGCCATGAAGGGAGATTGGAGAAGCGATGAAGGGATACTACTGGTCTAACTATAACTATACATCTACATAATTTCATGATGTTCTTGATATCAGGTATGTGTGATTTTAATATCTATGAATAGGCATGTTGGGTATCTGATGATTTGTGTTAGGATTCTGCATATCATCTTATAAATAGTATTAAAGCTTCAAGGTTTTCGTAAATTCAAATTGTATTTTTAGTATTTACTCAAGAACAAAATTGATTAAAACTATTTTTCTAGAAAATCTAAATAGTACTTGAACAGGTTTTGAGCATTCTTCCGTCCACTAATCCATCCATCTGTTTTAGGTCTAGGCTCAAAACCCAATTCTTATCAGTTTAGTAGTTTTCTGTTGATAACTATGATTATTTATGTTGTTTACCTTTTTAGGTTATTGTGCTTGCTGGTGGTGTTGATACCTCTGCAAACTATGTTTGTTGGTGGTGTGAACTTTCATAATACTGAGCAGGTACTTTTCAAACTGAATTCTAGTTATTCTTAAAGAAGTCTTGTGTTATATATATTGTAGCTATTCTTTCTGGATTTCTGTTACTTCTATTTATACCATTTATTGAATAACAGTTTCTTAAGTACATATCTTGTTATGGGTTTGAAAATGTTGGAGCATGCTTATGTGATATGATTTGGTTGTTTGATTCTTTTATATATATATCTATATATATATATATAGCCACTGTTGTTTTGTCCTTGTGTAATAGGAAATTGAACTAATTGTAGAGGGTCCAATATAGTTTAGGATTAGTTGTTAATTGTTTGACAGTTGAATTTTCAAATTTTATTAGGTCAGGAGATCCGAGATTTGTTTGTCATTTAGCATGGATAAAAGCTGGATTACCTTAGATAAAAATAGTAATGAGTACCGAGAAGGGGTTAAACAATTTGTCTTAAATTCCAAACGGTTATGTCAGGAATCCTGAAATGATTATATGTCCTTGCGCAATTTGTCGCAACCTTAGCCCACAAACTGATGGCGACTTAGAGATACATTTGATGCGCTACGGCGTTGATCTTGATTATGATTTTTGGTGTGCACATGGTGAAGATGCGGGTTCATCTATACAAGTTGTAGATAATGAAAGTTCAGATCATATTGATGTGGACTATGAACTTCCAGAAGTGCTTCAAATGTATAAAGACGCACATTATCCCTTTTCTGATGGAGCTGGAAGTTCAAGGACTGCAAGCATAGAGGAAGAGTACAAAAAGAAAGTAGAGGAGGCTGAAGTTCCTCTATATCCTGGGTGTAAGAAGAAGTACACAAAATTATCAGCCACCCTCATATTGTACAAATTCAAAGCTGACAATGGCCTTCCTACTGAATCATTTGATGAATTGCTTGAAGTTTTCAAAGACATGCTTCCAGATGTTAATACTTTTCCTGAATCTAACTACACAATAAAAAAATTCTTGAAAGAATTTGATTTGGGGGGTATAAGAAGATTGATGCATGCATCAATGATTGTTGCCTATTTAGAGGTGAAAAGAAGAAGAACATGCAGAACTGCCCCGAGTGTAATGCTTCAAGGTGGTATGTGAATCCATGGACCAATGAGATAAATAGAGGGAGTGCCTGCAAAGGTTTTGCGTTATTTTCCTATAATTCCTAGGATTTAGAGGATGTTTCTTTCAGCAAGTAATAGTGAGTTGTTGACTTGGCACTCTACTCATCACAGTCAAGATGGCATGATGCACCATCCAGTCGACTCAATTCAATGGCGCACTGTTGATCAGAAGTGGCCAAGCTTTGCTTCTGAGCCACGAAACTTGAGATTTGGACTAGCCACTGATGGGTTAATCCTTATAAAAATCTAAGTTCAACACACATTATCTGGCCAGTGATTTTAGTCATCTACAATCTGCCACCTAATGTTTGCATGTCATAAGAAAATTTGATGCTAAGTCTAGTCATTCATGGCCCCAAACAACCAGGGAATGACATAGATGTGTATTTAGAGCCATTGATAGATGACTTAAAGGAGCTGTGGAGTAAGGGTGGGAGATGTATGATGCATACAAGAGGGCGATGTTCAACCTGAAAGCTATCTTGTTGTGGACAATAAATGACTTTCCAGCTTATGGTAATCTGGCTGGTTTAACTACAAAAGAGGAGTTTGCATGTCCTGCGTGTGGTTCTGAGACATTTTCTAAATGGTTACAGCTTACAAATAAGACTGTGTATATGTGTCATAGAATATTTCTTGCCCAAAACCACGCTTTCCGCTCTAAATATAAGTGGTTTGATGGAACAAAGGAAAGAAGGAGACGACCAAAGATATTTACCGGATTGGTTGTTGTACGTGCCTCACGTGGGTTCAAAAATAAATTTGGCAAGAAAAAAAAGAACAGAAAAAAGAAAATAAGAAAGAAGACCGGTCTAAATTGCTGAAAAGAAGTCAATATTTTTTGACTTGCCATATTGGGAGGTTAGTTGGTTTATTATGTTGTTTGCTGGTTATGCATTTATATATGTTTGTATGTTATCTTAGCTATTTTTCATGACCTAAATGTAAGTTTGGTGAATTATAGGTACTGCTTTTACGTCACAATTTGGATGTCATGCATATTGAAAAGAATGTGTGTGAAAGTGTGTTAGCAACCATATTAGATGTCAATGGTAAATCAAAAATTGACAATGAGTTTCGTAGAGATCTTGAGTTACTGGAACTGATGGAAGATGTACCAAATGATGAAAAACGTGATAAATTAGAGCTACCATCTGCACCTTACACATTAACAAAGGTTGAGAAACCTAAATTTTGTGGTAAGTTGTATTTTCAAAGGTTTCCTGATGGGTATTGCAGTAATATTACTAATTGTGTCAAGCTGCAACAGTGCAAGATACAAGGTCTTAAGTCCCATGACCATCATGTTTTAATGCAACAACTGTTGTCTGTTGCATTAAAAAGGCTTTTACCTGAAGGCCTAAGAAAAGCAATATGGCGTCTATCTTCGTTTTTCAATGAGTTGTGTCAAAGGGTATTTGACAAAAAAAGGTTGGAAGAGTTGGAAGATGAGATTGTATTGACTTTATGTTTGCTGGAGAGATACTTCCCTCCGTCCTTCTTTGACATTATGATTCATCTTACTATTCATATCGGGAGAGAAGCTAAGCTATGTGGTCCGGTGCATTTTAGGTGGATGTACCCTTTTGAGAGGTAACTTAATTAGAGTTTTCTTGCATATACTGTGTACAATGCACTTGGCTAATCTTGCTTGCAAGTGTCCTTTTTTAAATTTAGTGTGTTAACTTTTTTGTTTGCTTTAACTTGTTAGATATATGAAGGTAATTAAGGACTATGTTAAGAATCGTGCTAGACCCGAAGGATCAATAGCTGAAAATTATTTAGCTGATGAGTGCTTGAGGTTTTGTGGTCAATACATGAAACAAGTAGATGCTATTAGTTCAAGAAGGAAACGCAATGAAGGAGTTGACGATGAAACAATTGTAGAAGGGTCTACACTGTTAAAAGGGCGTTCAATAATCTTATCAGATTCGGTACACAAAGCTGTTCACCTTTGTGTGTTGCTGAATAGTGCAGAAGTTGAACCATATATACAGTAAGTTTATAATACATATAGTTCTTGTTGATACATGCATTTTGCATTACTAAATTACAAACTAACCCTTACATTTCTATTAGGGTTCATAAAGAAGAATTAAGTCTTTCAGATCCACATTTAGTTATTGATGACAGCTTGTTAAAGAAAACTCATTTGGAGACATTCATCGTTTGGTTACAAGCCAAGGTTTGAAAAAATCAATTTGTTTTGTCACTTCTATGGTAAATAACTACACATGCTAATTGAAAGTGATTAATTCTTGTTATTTGAATAATGTTCAGATTATATGTGAAGCTAGTGTAGAGGGGATTTTGTCGGATACTTTGAAGTTGCTTGTGAAAGGGCCTAGATTTTATGCAATGTCGCATACTGGTTTTATAATACATGAAAAACGCTTTCACACAGTAGATGCAAAGGTCTCCACGGCGGATTATGGTGTCCATATTGAAGCAGATTCTAGTTTGAATTATTATGGAGTTATAAGAGATATTTTGGTGTTAGACTTCTACACTTTCCGGTTGGCTATATTTCGGTGTGACTGGGCGAACTTTGTTAGTGGTGTTAAAAAGGAGGATGGGTTCACCTTAGTTAACCTTCATGATGGTTTAGATAAAAAGGATCCATTCATTTTAGCATCACATGCAAAACAAATGTTTTATTCTAGAGAAACTGAAAGTTCTAGTTGGTATGTGGTGCTGAAGGCTCCTCTAAGAGGCTTTCATGATTTGGAGGTTTTTGATGAGTCTAATTTTACATCATATGTTCCGCAAGATGTTTCAACACTTGACATAGATAACTGGGATAGTGATCAAAGTTGATATTGTTGTGTAATCTCTTGTAATCTTTTGTATACGTACATATATATGATGTATGTTGTGTTTTCTACTAATATATGAAAATGGTGTGTTTACTGCATGGGTTGCCTCTCATATATGATGAAATGTCTTTTATGGCGTTTTTCAAACGCCGTAGATGTGTATATTTGTAGTAGTGTGTTAGCTTAATTCGTCGGCTAAGATCTTAGCCGACGAGCCTTCGTCGGCTATAGTTTTGTCAGGAAATGGTCGTCGGCGATGACTTTAGCCGACGAAACTAGAAGACGTCGTCGGCTATTGTCCCAGACTTTAACCGAGGAATATATTAAAATGTTTCGTCGACCATAGTCTGAAACTTTAGCTGACGAAACATTTTAATATATTCGTCGGCTATAGTATGTAATAGAAAAATAACTAAAGCCGACGAAATATAGTCTGTTTCCTCGGCTGTAGAAGGGTTTAGCCGACGAAACATTCCATAATTCGTCGGCTAAACCTTATAAAAAAAATTAAAAATATTATAGCCGACGAATTATGGCGTATTTCGTCGGCTATAAGTCCATTCCAGTATAAAAAAAAAACCCGAAATTTCTAAATTACCATTCCAAGCAAGCTGCAAAATACACCAAAATAATTCCATATAACCAACAACAAGCACATAAAACTATATAATTCATCAACTACAAAATCTAGATCGTCTAAATTAATATTCGCTTCTGGGGGCTGCTGCGGAGGTTGCGGCGGTTGGGGTAGCGGTATAGCCGGAGGCATGGGCGGAGCCGGAAGTCCCTGACGCTGAGCAGCTGTAAAGTCTTGCATGTACTGGAACATCTGCCGCTGCTGGGCCTGCTGGATGGCATATATCTCGGCATTATAGGCTGCCTGCGCGACATTATAGGCAACCTGTGTAGCTTGTTATTCCCGTAGTCTCTGAACTTCCGACTCTACCTAAGTCGTCCTGGTGGTCGTGGTCCTGCTGCTGGTCGAGGCTACCTTTCGTTGAAATCCTAGAGTGGTCTTCAGGACCCCCTCACCCTTCTTTCCTAGACCCCGACAGCAGAAGTTGTTTGCTCGCGGTGGGAAGGTTGGGCCCATGATCCTCGCCCCAACCGTCGGATCCGAAGTGTCGATCCGGGATATGGCTTCGGACATCTCTTCCTCCTGCGTGTCCGGCCATGTCTCCCTCACTATAACACTCATCACCTCGTCACTAGCCTCCCTCACCTTCGCCTAATTAGATAGAAAAAAAATTATTAATTTACATTTTGACATATATATAAGCAGAATTAAAAATTTAAAAACATAAGATGACTTACAATATCCTCTTGGGAGTCAGGATATGCCTTCTCGTACGTATAGACGTACCGGTTGACTTCTAGATATTCTCTGGCCGCCTCGTCCATGAAGACAGCGAACGGCCTAGAACTGGCATGATGGTTCTTGTGTTGCGTTGCCGGTTCTGAGTGTTCGCCCGGGAAACGGCCTTGAAAGAAAAAAATAAACTATTAGTAAAATATTTAAAAACGCACGTATTTAATGACAAATTAACTAATTAATTTTTTTAAATACCTGTTTACGAGGGTTGTTGAATTCTGATGTCAGAAGCCAACGCCACTCGTACTCCCTGTACTGGAACTCAGCAGGGGTACCAGAACATGCGTTCTCGTGCGTAGTCCAGTGGGTCCACAACTCGTTCTTCCACTCCTTGTACCTACAGATACAACAAAAATATTAGAAATATTATTAATATCACATACAATTTTGTTTTTTCATTAACTTCCCAACGTACCTTCCCCATGCACAACGTCCGCCCAGCTGTTTTTCAGGTGCTCGGGAACGTCAAACCACACCTGCATTTAACCGTTTATTAGTTTAGTTTTTCGAGAAATCAACAATGTAATACATAATATTATTGAGGCATTTTGTAAACTCACCGACATTGCGTTGTGGACCATGTCCTTAACCTCCTGCGGGACCTCACCCCAGTCTAACCACAACATAAGGACTCTATCCCTAATGAGCGCTCCCACACGGCCGGAGTACGTCCTGGACTTCCCGCCCGATACTATGTGGCCATCCCCGTCAGTATCGATGACGATCCTCCCTGAGGTACTGACGGTCTTCTCGAGAGCCTTTCCTGTGACGGGGCCTCTCTTCTTCTTTGTCAGCTTCGCTCTGACGGTGCCTATCACATGATAAACCAATTGATTATTAAAATCGGAGACCCTTTATTATTAATTATAAGAAAACAAATCATTCATCTTTTATTACTTGAGGGCGATGCGGCGGACGCGACGGATTCTGTCTCTGTTGTCGATGATGATACCCTCGCAGAAATAAGAGGCGTATCAAAAGGCACGAACCGGTACGCCGCTGATGGAGCCACTAGCGGGGGCAGTGGATAAATCAGCGTCCCTGAGTCATCAACTGCAGGTAAGGCCGGTATCATCCGCGGAAGGAACAGATGAGGCGGCGGCATCTGTACCTTAGATGACCCACCATCCGAAACAGTAGGACTCGGAATGGGCACCCGGTGTATCTCAGGCATACGGGGTGCAGACACCTCTGTCTAGGTATGAGCCCACAGCCGCCTCGAGGAACGAGGGACACCCGGCTGCCTCGATGAAGGAGGCACCTCCAGCTGCCTCTGCGCTGTCTCCAGAAGGGCCGCATGTCTGACTGTCATGAGGCCCCGAAACAACGTTTGAGGGTTGCTAGAGGTTCCCTCAAACGATCCGGACCTTTGGCCCTTCGAACCCTTCGCCGATCTAAAATTACCGCTCATCCTGTTTAAAATATTAATTTGAATCAAGGCTGAGGCATGGGCGGATACACTCATTCAATGTTGCTCGTTAATTCAAGGTTGAGGCAACTTTGAAAAAGTAAACGAGTTCCATATTATCCTTCTCAAATCTAAGGCTCTAGATTATTTTGTCTTTATTCTATAAAAAATATTGTTGAAACCATTTTTTTTTTCATTATGTTCATGCTTAAATTTAAACACTTATATAATGTGAAATATATATATTTTTGAAATTATACTTGTTCAAAAATATGAATTCAATTAATCTCCTAAACAAAAATTAACAACAAAAATGTAACGTCTTTAGCCATCAAAATTCATGATCATAACAGTAAAATGAGAGATTATATGGTAACAAAAAGCAGAGATGAAAATCAATTCGAAATCAAAAGTAAAAAAGAAGAAAAACGCTAACCTTGGAGGCACACCGGAGCTGGAGAATTTGGGAGAGGGAGAGGGAGACCGGGAGAGGGAGAGGAGGCAGAGGAGGCAGCCGGGAGACCGGGAGAGGGAGAGGAGGCGGAGAAGGCAGCCGGGAGACCGGGAGAGGCAGAGGGCGACCGGGAGACCGGGAGAGGCAGAGGAGGCGGAGGAGGCAGACTGGGAGACCGGGAGACCAGGAGAGGGAGGCGAAGTAGGTGGATCAGAGTAGGCGGATCAGAGGAGGCTAGGGTTTTGAAACGCGTTGTGGAGGCTGTTGAGCGCTAAGTCTTCGTCTGTATACCGTGTAACTTTAGCCGACGAAATTTTTACTTCATCAGCTAATCTTTGAAATTCGTCGGCTAAACATTTGAAATTCGTCGGCTAACCTTTGCAATTCGTCAGCTAACCTTTGAAATTCGTCGGCTAACCTTTGCAATTCGTCGGCTACCTAACCTTTGAAATTCGTCGGCTTACGTTTGAAAATCGTCGGCTAAAGTACTTTTATACATTCGGCACCTTGTGATTGTGATGATCAAACTTGAGAAACGATAATCCTACCGTCAGATCTGACCATCATGATAAAATACATGTGTAGGAAAAAATTCAACTTGATCCGACAAGGTTAAAGGCTCGATCCGGACGGTCAATCCCGTAAGTCAAACCCCTAAACGCACGGAAAAGGTCATTGGACCGTCTAAATTACGTATTTTGCTTGGACCTTCAACTGAAAATAGTTTAAAACCGATGAGACCCAACAAGTCATATAAAAATTTTACAGAAAATAACCACCGAAGATAGGGCTACCCATAAAGATAAAGAATGGAAAATTACATTGACCGTAACTATCGGCACCGAGACTTTACCGGAGTATCATGATTTTTCAAACGTAGACGTATTTCACTATTCTGGCCATATCTTATTTCATGGCTTTTTTGCGTTTGAAGGTTCTACGTATAGTTGTTTTTGAAACGGAACATTTACTTAAACACTTGGTAAACAAGTTATACAACATTAGTAGGCATGTTGTGATTGTGATGATCAAACTTGAGAAACAAAATCCGACCGTCAGATCTGACCATCATGATAAAATACATGTATAGGAAAAAATTCAACTTGATCCGACAAGGTTAAGGGCTCGATCCGGACGGTCAATTCCGTAAGTCAAACAACTAAATGCACGGAAAAGGTCATTGGACCGTCAATCTCGTAAGTAAAACCCCTTAAATTACGTATTTTTCCCGGACCTTCAACTAAAAATAGTTTCAAACCGATGAGACGCAATAAGTCGTATAAAAATTTTAGGGTTTAGGGTTAAGCCGACGAAATATTAGGGTATTCGTCAGCCTAGGTTTTAGGGTTTAGCCAACGAAATATTACTGTATTCGTAGGCTAACCTCATCTTAGCCGATGAATTATGACTTATTTCGTCGGCTAAGATGATTTAAGCCGATAAATTATGGTATATTTCGTCGGCTAAGATGGTTTAAGCCGACGAATTATGATATATTTCGTCAGTTAAAGTATAAAAAATACATTAAAAAAACAGAAGGTTTAAACCATACTAACTTTCTGTTCATATATCCCCAAAATTCATATAAAATAACAGAAATATGAATTCAACATATGTAAACTATAAATGTAATACATTCTTTTTTATTACAAATTAATGTATTACGTCTTCTAAATTAAAACTAAGGCTCATAATCGAAATCATCCGATGAGTCTTCTTTGGTGTCAGAATTAATTTCTAGTAATCTATGCCTTTCCTCATCGCCAGAGTCTACGTCTGTTTCTTGATTTGGATTAACATCAATAAGCCTTGGCTTTTCATCACGAATTCGCACCGGACGACCCGCTTTAAAATTATTAAGGCGAACGGTAGAGGAGTTAGGAATACCTATTGCGTTGGGCTCTTGATACGCAACATCTTCTTCCTCGTCTTCGGCCTCTCCAAGTGTAGCCGCCCTGTAAATGTTTCGAGGGTGCACAAGGTTGACTACTTTCCACGCGTCACCCTTAGCAAGGTCATCAAGATAAAACACTTATTTTACCGATGTGGCAAAAACGAACGGGTCATCTTCGTAAGAACTTGTAGCAGTGTTCACCGATAATATTCCGTACTGATCGGTCTTCATGCTCTGCGGCCTAGTATCAAACCATCTACACTTGAAGAGGTGCACTGTCATGCCTTCACCGTAAACGAGTTCCACCACTGAATGGAGAACACCGTAATAGTCAACTCCATTCCGCCCACCATGCGCCATCACCCCAGAATTATGTGTTCTCCGTCTGCTGTCTCTCTGTTCACATATAAATTACACGCCATTCACCTTGTACATCAAATAAACTCTTGACATTATCGGCTTCATCGCTAGAAGTCTTAGTTCGTGCGACCAATTTGGGTGACCATCAAATTGAATATGGTTCATTTGAACCAACCATTCAACTATAAATATGGATAATTATGCAATAAACATAAATACGTACATAAATATTGAATTACGTACCTAGCCGCCAAAATAGTTTGCGAACTCCCTGTTGTGGTACTCGAGATCACCATTAATGTCTGGACAATATAAATGGATGTCTTTCCAGTATTCAACTTCTGGACAGTTAATCAATACCCACCAGTGGGCAATGACTAGCTCATTTGGTTGCAATTTGTAGGAGTCTGGCAAAATTCCATAAACTTCAACATCACTGGAGAGTATGGAAAGATTGAACTTCGGTATATCTACCGGCATGGTTTGCGGAGTTTCCTTCAACGCTCCTGAATACAACTTCATGTAGGTGACGCACTCGTGCGCAATATATGCTTCAGCTATACATCCTTCAGGTGCGGATTTATTAGCCACATAATCTTTGTAGTCTCCAAGTTGCCTATAAATCAAGTTGCAAAGTGTTATGATTATTGAACATGTATATATATTGAGGAATTCAGGTGTAAAAAACGTACCTTTCCATGGGATATATCCAAGTGTAGTGTACTGGACCGGTAAGCAACAATTGCTCGGGAAGATGGATCATCAGCTGAGGCATGATGTTAAAAAATTTGGAGGAAATATCCTCTCAAATTACACATGATATAAATGATGTCCTCTTGCATTTCCGGAGGTTAGATTTTTTCACTTCCCGTGTGCATAACTTCTGGAAGAATCTTGCCAACGCTACTAACGGCTCCACCACCTGACGGAGAAAGAACGGTCGAATGAAAATAGGGAAGAGACGTTGTAGCAGGATATGACAGTGATGACTCTTCAACCCGTACATCTTATTTTCCGGAAGTTCACACACCGGGCTATATTTCCTGCATAGCCTGAAGGATACTTCACACAACTCATCCACCTGAAAATTATGTTCTTCTGGTCAGGCTTCACGGTGTAAGGAGCTTGAGGCATTTTTTTCTTCCCTTCTTTCAACCATAAATGTCTTCTTAATTGCATTTTTTTTATATCAATGCGTGTCTTAGGATCGTCTTTCGTCTTCCCCTCCAAGTTCAGCACTGTGCCCACCACACTGTCACAAACATTCTTTTCTATGTGCATCACATCTAGGTAGTGCCTGATCAACAACTTACTCCAGTATGGGAGTTCCCAGAATATGCTCTTATGTGTCCAAAATTGTACCTGTCGGGTCTTTTAGGTATTGCCGCAATATTTGGATGATTGCTGAGCTACCTAAAATCGTACTCATTAAGCACTGCTAAAATTTGTTCCCCCGTCCATCTTCTGGGAGTCACACCGTGTTCTACGGTCTCATCAAATGCCTTGTCATCGAACCGCCATTCGTGATTATATGGAAGGAAAGCATAGTGACCCAATCTGCATATCTTGTTGCAATGACTGTTGCTCCCCTCATCGCTAAGGCACTCTGGACAAGCCTTGTATCCCCTAACAATGTTGCCCGACAACATCCCATGGGCAGGAAAATCACTGATGGTACCAACAACCATGACATACATCTGGAACATCTCGTGCATGTACTTGTCATAAGTGGGATGACCAACGTCCTACAAAAACTTAAGCTCTTCAATCAAATGTCTCAAATACACATCGAGACACTTCCCTGGATAACCGGGCCCCGGAATCAACAAACTCAACATATTGTATTCCTTCTTCATGCACATCCATGGAGGAAGGTTGTACGGTACCAAAATCACCGGCCATACACTGTTGAAGACTCATGTTGCCAAAAGGGTTGAACCTGTCGGATGAGAGCCCGAGCCTCACATTTCGGACCTCTGACGCAAAATGAGGAAACTCCCTGTCTATATGCTTCCAAGCCTCCCCGTCAGTAGGGTGTATAAGGGTATCTTCATCATGCAGTCCCTATCAGCGTGCCATCTCATAGCTTTGGCCGTGTGTGAAGACATGTACAACCGCTCCAGCCTATCCCTCAACGGAAATACCGAAGTACCTTCACGTGTTGGTTATACCTGTCAGTGTGACATACCGGACATGCGTCATGGCCACCAAGGTCATTCCCTTCTGGATCTTTACCCCAGAAGAGAACGTAGTCATATCTGCATGCATGAATCTTGATGTAGGAAAGCCCAAGATCTTTCAGGATACATCGGACCTTACGATGAGTGGTAGGAAGACGATGACCGTGGAGCAGCATCGAAGCAGTGTACTGTAGATAATTATCAACAGCTTTCACAGTCGATTTTGTCTTAACTTTAATCTTCATTACGTCCATCACACTTTTAAGAATGGTCTTCTGGCAACCAGGGTACACAGGGGTCTGTTGAAAAGCAAGCAGTTTATTGTACTTTTCAATACCAGTAGTGTTGACAGCTCTAGGGAAGGGCTGCCGGGTCAGGCATATACTGTCCTTGAGCGCATACACTGCTCTTATAAGGAAACATTTCGTTGATGAAGGCCGTTGTTGGATTGTTGGATGTACTGCCCGTCTCAGAAAATTGGTCATGATCATGCGGACCCCCTGATGATGTTTCACCGTAATATAACCAACATGTGTACTTCTCCCAAAACCCGTTACTCTTCAGGTGCTACCATACTTTGTCAATCGCAAATCGATACATATCGTTGCGACACTGACATTTCGTGCACGGGCAATAGAAAATTGTATTCCCGTTAGCATTAGCCAGCGTATATTCTAGAAAACTCATAACTCCTTTACCATATCTTTTGTCCCATTTTGGAAGCGAAATCCAACTCTTATCCATATCCTGAAAATATAACAAAATATATATGTATAACGCTAGCTAATTATTAATTAAATTTCATGCCATATATAAAAGTTCAATTTATTTAGTATACTTATACGTACTACAACTAATTAATAACAAATTAATTACACACACACAAATATATATATATATATATATATATATATATATACACACTTAATAATTACATAACAATAGTATATAATATCTACATCATCATCAACAACTTCATACCATCAACACAATATTATAAATTAATTAACATATATATATAGATATATATATATACATCCAACGTACTCAAAATCAATCAACTCATAACAATATTATTATCAACATCATCACAAAATCATCATCAACTTATATATATCATCAACAACTTCATACCATATCAACACAATATTATAAATTAATTAACATATATATATATATATATATCTACTACTTATTAACAACAACTTCATATATATTATCAAATCATCAACCAAATCGATCAACACATATATATATACATCCAACATACTCAATATCGATCAACTCAATCACACTCAAAATCGATCAACTTAAATAAAACTCAATTAATCAACATATATACATATACGTACCTGTATATAGCTCCACAAACTAATTATGGACAGATTGACAACACCCAAACTTTTTCTCCTGTTTTTTTTCCCAGATGAGCTGCTGCTATCTAGATCTGCAAATATAAAGCACTTTAGCCGACGATATTTTAATTTCGTCGGCTAAACTTTTAAATATTTCGTCGGCTATAGTCTGTGAACTTTAGCCGACGAAATAAATTCTTTAGCCGACGAAATTAAAATGGCTAAAGATTTTTTTGGCCGACGAAATCTCCCATTTTTTTTCCCAGATGAGCTGCTGCTGTCCAGATCTGCAAATATAAAGCACTTTAGACGACGATATTTTAATTTCGTCGGCTAAACTTTTAAATATTTCGTCGGCTATAGTCTGTGAACTTTAGCCGACGAAATTAAAATGTCGTCGGCTAAAGATTTTTTTGGCCGACGAAATCTCCCGTTTTTTTTTCCCAGATGAGCTGCTGCTATCTAGATCTGCAATATAAAGCACTTTAGCCGACGATATTTTAATTTCGTCGGCTAAACTTTTAAATATTTCGTCGGCTATAGTCTGTGAACTTTAGCCGACGAAATTAAAATGTCGTCAGCTAAAGATTTTTTTGGCCGACGAAAATTTAAATTAGCCAACGAAGGAAAATTTCGTCGGCTAACGTGGACTTTAGCCGACGAAAAAATAGTTCGTCGGCCTAGTTTTTTTATTGTCGTCGGCTAGAGCCTTTCTTCTGGTAGTGATTTATGGTTTTAATCTTAAGTAACATACTATGTTACATTGACACATCACCAATTAAAAAGATTATGTCATGTCGTTTTTAAGTAAAAATACAATCTTATCCTTCTAAATCTAATGGCTCTAGATTACTTTGTCTTTTTATTAAGGAATGTGAAATCCACACATCACAAATTAAAATCCACACATCCTTTTTTGGTTAACACATTCACAAAAAGACAAAATTTAAGTCACTAAAAGACAAAATCAAGTTACCAAAACAGGAAAAAGGATATGTAGATTTTAATTTAGGATATGTGGATTTCACAAACCTTTATTAATTAAGAGAAAAAAAAATTTGTCTTTCTTTTATAATTAAAAAATACATATTTCTAACATTTTCTTTCTCTTTTCCTTTTATCACTATCATGCTTAGATTTTTTGTTTTGAGGGAATGAATCGAATTCATTGATCAAAGATCATTACAATCAAAAGAAATCACCCTTCTCACAACACGAGAAGGATCAGTAGTAAAAACTAAATTAACAGGACCACTAATAGCTTCCTTTGCTAGAACATAAGCAACTCTATTTGCTGATCTTTTCACAAACCTGACTAGAGTCGTAATAGAAGACAAGCTTCCCCGCAAGTCTTCAACTAGGAAACCAAGTTCAGAGTCATCTAGGGAACCATTGGTTAGGGTCGAAATCAAAACCAGGCAATCTGTCTCAATGGTAAGAGGATGGAAATTATGCTAGATAGCTACCTGCACTCCTGTTAACAATGTCAATAATTCACCATGACGTGCAGAGTGTGCTGATATTACCCCTTGCATAAAGACTCCCAAACAACTACCAGTATGATCTAGAAAAACCCCTCCCAACTAGCCATACCAGATGCATTGTTATAGGCTACATCCACATTCAGTTTGATGTACCCCGGAGAAGGAGTGATCCATCTGTCCTGAGGTGATACATTACGGCTTCTGCTACTCACATTTACAGATTTAAACTCTGCCCACCAACCCAGAGTAAGAGGTACCACCTCAGTAGTCTGCTTTGCATTATTATAACTTACACGACCCACCCCAAATTTCATCCTGAACCCGGAGTAAATCATGCGGGAACCACCTCCAAGGAAAGATTTACCGTAAAATTCAATACAACCTCCCTTGAAAATGGACAACCATTCCAAACGAAAAACCTGCAAACACTCCTAAAGGTTCCAACTCTAACCTTATAGACTCCTGGAGCCTTCGTGCTCCCCACAAATCACAACATCTCCCAATATAGATTTACTAATCTAACAAAGATCCTATAAGACAACCACGTATTCAGAGCAACTCTATTTAAGAGGAAAGAAACTAGAAATAAATAGAAATGAGCGGAAGCTATACTATTGACTATGCCTCTTCTCCATGTACGCCCGACCTCAACTATGCAAACCTGCAGATTGGGCATTTTAAAACGAAGGGCCCAGGGGAAGACATTTAATAACGTTAGAGTGAGTGGACAAAAATAATTTAATAACAACATATTTATACATTCCTATTTTAATTTCATAGAAAATATACTGCATGCGGCAGCTCAAAAGTGTTCAACTCATAAACTGACAATTTCACGACTAACACTGGCTAGTCACCAACTCAAATAAAATGAAGCCTCTCAGGCTAAACTATATATAAACATATATTCGTATGTATTTACACTCGTCAGACTCCTTGTATGAATCCTAGAAACAATTTAGAAAAATAGAAATTCATACAAGGCTACAACGCTGGCGTCTAACGCTCACGTTGCGCCATAATGATATTTTTCCTCATTATGACCGAAAAGACGGTGTATATATATATATACGCGCATATCCCCTATATAAATTATTATATTTATATAGGGCTACGACGATTACGTCTAACGCTCACGTCGCACCATAATAGAATTTTACCTCAGTATGGTGGAAAAGCACGTATAGCTAGCTAGCATTTATTTATATACATACTATCCTCATAAACATCCAAAATATATATCCACCGAAAATCTCATTTTCGGGATCTCTTCAAAGGAGGAAAAATTGTCAAATAGCCGAGAAATCAATAAGTCTCATCAGAAGAAATAAATGATCAATAAAATCATTCATCGCATGCTTTTTAATTAAAAAAAAAGGTCCACTCACAAATTAGGCCTAAGCCTGATGACGCTCCGAGGCTTCTTCTGCTCGGTCCTCCTC
Organism: Fragaria nilgerrensis; assembly: GCA_010134655.1. Classification (NCBI taxonomy): domain Eukaryota; kingdom Viridiplantae; phylum Streptophyta; class Magnoliopsida; order Rosales; family Rosaceae; genus Fragaria; species Fragaria nilgerrensis. The sequence continues at coordinate 1,033,724 of CM020978.1, read as the reverse complement.
ACGTCCTGTTCCAAATATATAATTAATTTCCCACTAAAAATCCAATATTTATTCAAACTGACAAAATTAACCGAGAGCCATAACCACGCTCATCATTGCCTAATTTCGATATTCTTAAATCGGAGTGACCCAAACTTTAATACCATACTCGGCAGCCGTAAATACAACATTTTCCAGAAATTAACTTAAATCCTACGGCCGGATTTTACATTATTTAACCGCCAAAAATACCAAACTTCAGAAATTCACAAACCTATCCAAATCTCATCCAAAAATTCCATAATTCATATCAATATACTCCTCTTAATATTCCACATTTAAAACCTTAAAAATCTCCAAAACAACGGCGACGGCTCCGCCGGCAGCAACGGCCGAAAACCGATTCCGGCGACCTCCAAATCCTATGAAATTTTGACAGCATCTTCCTCTCAACCCCCTCTATAACTTCTCTAACTACCACAAACATCAATTCCAAGCCTAACTAGGTCAATCGAACGAAAACATCTTAAAATCTCTAGAATTTCAACTTCGAATTTCTCCTTACCAAGCTCAAGAGGGAGTGAGCCCTTTGGAGGGATTGCTACACGGGAGGAGGGTTACAAAACCGTACCAAGCTTGCCCGGATTGGTGGCCGGAGGAGGGAGTTCCGGCGACAGAGGGTTTTAGGCAGTCGAACCTTCCGGGCGGCAACTCTCCCTCACGACGGCGCTAGGGAAGCTCTCGTCGAGCTAGAATGGAAGCTGGGTTGGAGGCCGACCTTTTGGGACCGGAGTGGCGGCGAACGGTGGCCGGACGGTGACGAACGATGGCTGGACGGCGGCGGACGGGCGGCCGGAAAATTGGGCAGCGGGAAGGACTCGGGAGAAGGCTCGGGAGGGAGAGAGAGAAGAGAGAGAGAGAGAGAAGAAATGGGTTTTGGGCCTCACCCATCCGGCCCAACTCTTCTATATACAACCCAATTCTAAAAATTAACACCCCCAAAAATAATACCCTAATAAAAAATTACCTTTTACTAGCTAAAATTTACCATTTTTACCGTCATTACATTTTTCTCCGACGAATAATCCTCTAAAATTAACCGTCCCTCAAACCTCAAACCCCTCTAGGGACCAATTAAACTATAATCTCAATAACAGAGACGGTGAAATTCTCATTATAACCAAGCTAGTAAATAAGGTAAAAATTTAAAGGTCTGGATGTGACAATTCCAAACTTGATCTTTTCGATTCCTCCAAACTGACTAAATAATCATCATAAGAGTAGCAAAAGTAGTAGGAGAATTTTCCAATGAGGATACTAACCAGTCAAAGGCATTTGTACCGGCTAGCTGTATGGGGACATTAGCCAATTGAAGAAAAGCTTTGACATGAAGACAGTCTCTCAATGCATGGATGGGAGATTCTACCTCTTCCTCACAAAATGGGCACTGGATGTCAATATCAATATCTCTTTGACTGAGCCGACTTCGTGATGGGAGATTCTACATCTTCCTCACAAAATGGGCACTAGGTATCATACTTAGATTGAACATAACATATAGTGTGAAAATACATATATTTATGAGAATATACTTGTTTAAAAACTCGAATTCTTATGAAATATATATATACATATATAATTTGTCCAAGAAAAAACAATTTCGTCTAGGAATTTTTTTTTTTACATATATAATTCGTCCAAAATAAAGTATATATATATACGTAATCAAGAAATTCGATAGAGATTTTTCTTTTCTTTTTCTTTTTTATTTTAAAAATTCGATACAAAATATGGCTTATATATAGATGTCATAATTTTAAACTGTAAAAATAAAATATTAAATTGGAACTAATTAAATTTTGATTCACAAAGATAGATAGAAATTTTAATAAATTTACGAAACTGATTTATGGTATAAAAGCCTAATTTGGTATGATTATTAACTTGGTCATTATTATTAATAAATTGATTAAATTTGGTATATACGCATCCATATTAAAATGGTAAAAAAAAATATTTCATATTAGTATGTAGCATCTATTAATTATTAAGGTTAAAATTGTATTTTTACCAAAGAATGAAATGACATGATTTATTAAATTGATAATGTGTCTTTGTTACATGACATGCCACATAGAATTAAGGTCATAGATCTTAGGCCTTATTAAAGCCCTCTAGCACTACCCTTATGAGATCGATTTAGAAATTGATATAAGAATTTAGCTGTAGCAGTTATTGCTATGTGTAAGTATGTTATAAGTTTTAACAAATCATAAACTAACATGTGACATAAAAGAGGAGGGGAAATATAGGTTTTTCTTTAGCAATTTTGTTTAGCAATCTTTAAATTTAACAATCCTTTAAGTATATTGTTTGAGCTCCTATTCATCCTAAAAATTGTCAAATTTTATAAATTTTTTGAATTAACACTGCTCGAGATGCTCCATAGAATTACGTTGTGCTTGGATAAAATAATTTCAATTTTCATAGAAATTTCAAAATCATGGGAATTACAATTCCTTAAATTTAAATTCCATTAATTGAGAATTCCATTGTTTGGATTTCATGATGTAGAGTTTTAAGATGGCAAGAATTTGTATTTAGATCAACCTCAGTTAAGAGAATTGACAAATGACGCATATTTGTGAGGAATTCAAGTCGGGAATTTAAGCTTCCAAATTTCACGATTATTTTCCTTTGCAAATTGATAATTCAACGGGATAAAAATCCAAATGGGGAAACAGTCCTAAGAAATTGGGAATTTCTTACTTTTAATTATATTCCCGAGAATTCACCGCATCGATCCAAACACATCGTTAGAGTTTAGGTTGTTCTTTTCGTCCAAAACCCAAACCCAAGTAACTTTCTCAAAATAATAATAATAATAATAATAAATAACACACAGAGATAGATATATAGATGGCTAAAGGAATCAACGAGGACAATAACAAGCTAGGAGATGGTAAAGGATGGCCTGATGGAGTACTGTTATGTCGCATCCTCTATTCTCTACCGCCGGAAATATTTCAAATGGAAGATCGAGGAAGAGTAAACTTACCCAACGACTTTAGCCAAGGTATTTTACGACTTTGTCGATCGACCTACTTGTTACTTCGAAACCCTCCACACTCTTATTATCAAGACAAGGCTGTGAGCAAGAGTTGGTGCATATTTTAATTACTCGAGTAGATGCATTTGGCTGGAATGAGATTAGGGTTTGTTCAATTTCCTCTTCTGTAATTTAGGTCATAAATTCACAAACTTCGCTGGAGGATGTGTTGGCTTTTTGGATTTCACTTACAAATGTTGCTAATTATATATATATATGAAGATCATTGAGATGACATGCTCAAATGGGTCTGGCGATTGGGTTAGCTATCGGCAATTAGTTTTTGATCATGATCATGTACGTATTTGCCAAAATGCTGAATGAGTTCACTCACTGTACCACTCTCTATATAGCTAGGCATTGGTAGTGGATTTATAGCCCCATTTCTTCTTGGTACATGATTGTAGTGCTTAGTTCCATTTTGTGATTTTAGGTTTTAGAAAGGGTTTTTGTTAGGACCGAAGTCCATGAAGGGAAATTAAAAGGATAAATTGCAGAGAATTGAAAAAGGAAATAACTAAGATTCATTCATATTCATTGATCTTACAATGGAGGCTCATTGCCTTATATAGTTGTCTCTACAACCAACCCTAGAAACCCGTTTACAATATGACCTGACCCGAGCCCAATAAGTAGCCCATTCAGGTAAATCAACACACTAGCCCAAAGTGATATATAGGTATAGCACAATGGTCCTAATAGTTTACAATAATTTAGGCACTGTTGAAGGAGAAAAGATAACGAGAATAACAGTCTACTCATTCATTGATACAAATGCCTATTTATAGGCATTACATAGAGTCTCCTGAAGGATCTAGAAGTTCTATCAATTGTAATATATTCTATTAAGGAAACTGGATTAACCAATCATACGTGTATTAGGGCAAGACACATAACAGAAGGATGAAAATATAATTTCCTTAAACACTCCCCCTTGTGTTGCATCCCTAATACGATATAGTGCTTATGGTGTTGCCTCGGTAAAAACCTTGCCAAGTAAACAAAAACCTCGTGGGTAAAACAAAAGACTTGAACCAAGAGAAAAAGAGCACAACGCACCAACTACAATTGAAGATAACATGTGATGTACACTCCCCTTGATGTCTACACAACGACTCCCCCTGATTGGTAACTCAATCTCGAAGTACAGATAAACGGCGCAAGCCAATGCATTTCACATACTTCAAAAGAAGACTTGGGCAACGATTTAGTCATTAAATCCAGCCATATTATCCTTAGATCAGACTTGCTATACTTAGCATTACTTTGATCTTTAAGGAGAAGATTGCCTAACAACTCAAAATATAAGTTCGCGTTGAAAATCAGATTCACGCGTGGCATGACCTTCGTGTACTTAAACAGTCATAACGTCTTCGATACAATAGGTATGGATGAACCGTATAAAGTCTGGAAACTAGACACACGTAGTTTTCCAACCATATAAGGTCCATAACCTAGTTCATCTTGAGCTGATCACAAAGCTCTGTAGAATTTGATTGTTCTGCCAAAGTAAATTCTCGGACAGATCCGTCCTACTTTACGAAAATAGCCCTAACTCACTCAATATGATAGGTGTGATCAAATGGCTGGTGTCCCTAGAAAGTAGACACATAGACATTTCCAATGGTACTAATTTCACCATTTTCCAACGAGTGAGCTATCTTGTAGGTCCCGTGGAAGTTAACCTACAAAACTAGGCAGATTCTGATTTCGCATTTGATGTGTCTTTTTGTAGGGATGAATAAACCTGAACCTTTCATAGAAGGAATCACTGCCATTACATTGGTGGTGTATGGGCGCATTCGGCCACTACCTTGATATTCCTTTACACTCATCTAAGAGGGAGCAAAGCTGCTCGACCGCTAGGAAGAAAGTTGAAAGACTAAGGAGAACTTGGCCTTACAAGTTTATAGTGAATGAGATGTCGAGTTGAGCATATTGTTACAAGTACATGAATGTGCTACCGTACTTAGATGTAGGATTTCTCCTAAGACTTCTTCGTCATATGGACGAAACATGTCTTCTCAACACTTCGACCGATCAAGGGATACATATAGGCATAACTTCATCGTCCTTTAGATTGCCTTAAGCTGACAGATGAATAAGCATCATCAATAACGGTCCTCACTTTCGAGACCAAGTATTCCCAGGATCCTTTCATTCATAATTTTGGATCAGTGGCATCTCTTAGTTTAACAAGAGTTCATCATGATTCATCCAGAATTTACACGCAAATAGGCATAATTCTTCATATCCTTCCCTAATCAAGTAGATACTTAGCAAATACCATGCAAATGCGCTCCGTGGTCAGGAGCCACTTGATTTGGGTGAAAACCGATCTATTCAATATCTTTATCTACATCTCTTAGTTCCAACATAGATAAGTTATGACGTTGTGACCACAAGCTGCTTGTTCAGTTTTTCGGAAACTACCAAACTGACAAGGTAGTGGAGTGCAATGACATCCATTACGAGAGTATATCTCATCGTAGTCGATTCCAGTGCGTTTGTGAGAGACCTTGCGCCAGAAGGTGAGTCTAAACTCTTTTTCTCACTACGCTTTCTAACAAAGACATAACTGATAGAGTTTACACTTGGGGTGTCGGCGTCACCTAACCAAAGCACTATCTCTTTGTTTAAACTGGATCGCATCTTTCTATTTAGGCCAATCTACAACGTTGGTATTTTTTCAACGAAGTATGGTTCGATATCAAACTCATTAAACTACGTCATCATTTACACCGGTGTAATTTCTAAGTGTAGAGATCTCTATATGGATTGGTATTGACATTGAGGCGTCCCCCAATGATGACCATAATCCAGAAATAACAGACGAATGAGTATCATTGATCAAATGATCAAGTTGTGACAAACTCGCATTCTTCCTTGGCGAGTATTTATCGAACCAAGTGGCCTCCTCCTAAACCGTGGGAGCCACAACCTAGCGACACCATCTACCACATTTGTGGTTCACCATGTCACCATCTATGGGCGACGACATGTCCTCTTATCCGAACATCAACATGTCCTTATCCGGACATCAATCCTTGCAGGCATGTTTCCAGCATGTATATGTGACCTCGTCACTTTAGGAAACTTGATGAGACACAGTAGGGACAAACCACGACAATTCCAAGTCATTCTATTTAAACATTCTTGTTCTTATCTCCCCCTAACGACAGAAGACTGGCTCATCAAAGTGACATAAAAGAGATCGCATGTCAAGGTTTCTATATAAGCGGACTATAGTCGGAAGCTCATGTCTTATTCAAAGACAATATTCATCAAATAACCCATCATTGTGCGCTCACCACTGGATTATGGCTATTAGCCGACGGAACCGTTCTGTCGGTTAAGACATATATTTCGTCTGCAAAGATCTTAGCCGACAAAATTTTTGTCGGCTAAGCTTCGTCTGCTAAGACAATAGCCGACGGAATCATCCATTCCGTCGGCTAAGTGGAACTTAGTCGACGGAATAGTTCCGTCTGCCAAGATTTAATCGACGGAACTTAGTCGACGGAAATTACTTTTCCGTCAACTAAGTTTTTCTTAGCCGACGGAATATTCCGTCTCCTAAGATCTTAGTCGACGGAAGTAAAAATTAAAATTTTTTTTTTTAGAATAACTGGCGGTTTTTTTTCGTTTTTTTAGGTCTTTTTGTTTTCCCTTCTCTTCCTCTTCTCCGGCAACCACGACAGTTATGTTTGCGTGTTCCCGAACAACTCCACTCCACCTTCGACGCTAAACTCGCCGGGATTCTATCGTCAAGGAACCGTACGTATGACGATCTATTGCCTTACTTATGCCGCGGAGAGTAACCATCCGAACATCAACCACCCCGCGAGGAGGAGGAGGAGGAGGAGGAGGAGGAGGTGCCGCCGAGAAGAGGAGGAGGAGGAGGTGCGCCGAGAGAGGAGGAGGAGGAGGAGTTGCCGCCGACAAGAGGAGGAGGAGGAGGCGGCGCTACTTGGAAGAGGAGGAGGTGCCGCGGCAAAGGATGAGGAGGAGGCACCGCGGTGGTGGGGGAGCAACCAGACGAGGGAGAGAGAGAGCAAGCAAACGAGCTAGGGAGAGAGAGATGAAGAGGATGAGGGAGAGAGAGCTGAAAGTTATAGAATGGAGCCGAAAAAAATTCAAACTTTTTGGCGGGATAACTGCCGCTTAAAATTTTTGAACTTAGTCGACGGAATATATTTTTTCGTCGCCTAAGTTCAAAATATTTAAGCGGCAGTTATCTTGCCAAAAATTTTAAATTTTTTTTTTTAAAAATTTGGTTCCGTTGACTAAGTAGATATTTCCGTCGGCTAAGATATAACCTAAGCGACGGAATAATTTTTCGTCGCCTAAGTTATCATAAAGAATCATTTATATTTATATATAAATGTTCCATCGGCTAGGTAAAAATTTCCATCGCCTAAGATCTTCTTAGCCGACGGAATATTTTTCCGTCAGCTAGGTAAAAACTTAGGCTACAGAAGGTTTTCCGTCGGCTAAGTAGATCTTAGGCGACTAAAATATTATTGTTCTGTCGGCTAAGTGATTTTTTCCACTAGTGGCTTGTGGAGGCGCAATTTGGCACATACAACATGTGAACGATATAGATTGCAGAATGTTAACTCAATCTGTTAACAAATATGCATACCGTTACAACTGTAACATAAAGATTTGAATGATGGTGGGTAAAGATGAATAAGTAAAACTATGACCCTGCTACAATCCGTAGTCGTTGGTCTTACAAGTCCAAAAAAACCGCTGGCCTCACCGCTGGGACCGGTCAAAAAGAAACCGGTTGAACCGATCGTCAGCATGACTAGACCTCTGTTTTACGCTTCCTTTAACGGTTCACTATTCTCCAAAGCTCCAAGTGCTACCAAATTTTGTAAGCAGGTAGACATGGGAGTTAGAATTCAGAAACCGCCAGCCTCATGACAGAACCGGCCGAAAAAATGCCGAACCGGCAGTCGGAGTCGCTGGACATCCGTGAACACTTCTATTGAGCGGTTCACCACCTTCTACGTCTCTAAATGTCACCAAATTTTGTAAATAAGTAGGCTTGGATGTTAGGAATCCGTGTCCGCAAACAAAACCTTAAGAACCAGTCTAAAGGTTGGTGAACCGGTCGTTACAATGACTAGTCCGCAGGCTGAAAAACCGGAAATTCTAGGTTTTTTCAACTTTTCAATCATTGTTAAGGTTCCCCATAACATCTAATTGTTATGGCTTGAGTTAAACCATTGTGAACATCACCATAGCATTATTATGCCTCAAAGTGAACAATGAGAAGCTATCTAGACCAACATCTTATGTATCATTCTTGTATGATCACTCACAGACATTGTAATTAATGTCTTACTTAGTGAACAACGACTGAGCATCTTGTGTATGCTAGTCTCTTTATTTCATTGTCTTTAGCGTAGGAGAGTGTCGCTCCTAATCTTTGCTAAAGAATAGGCTTTACAAAACAAGTAACAAGCATGGCCAATGTGAGATCATAGGGGGTTCTTTTGCGTCATATTTACTTATGAAAGCATGAGTAGTGCCTCCATTGTATAGGAGGATAACACGAATGGCTTTAATGTCATCCATAGGCCGTGAGCATTGCTCATAGCTTCACCAAGTTGTATTTTGGTGATCTTTGATCTCAATGGTTACTTTGCTCAAAAGAAAGGATGTCCATGAGAGTCTTTACTCTTTAGTATATGGATCATCAAAACACGTCCAAAATTGTCTCGGACGATTTATGTTAAAGCCTACATGAGTCGATGTCTCCATTCTCATTATTGGTGACAATAACTGATTCAATTCACCGAATCTTAGTGACTCATGAATGTTGCGCATTCATTACAGTGATACATAAGAAATTCTCATCAATTCTCACAATGTGTTTACAGGTGATAAACGTTGGCATGAATATCATTAAGTCATAACACGGTTCGATTGCTTTCTTATGCATAAAGAGCACGTGTGACTTGAATCATAACGCCATTAGGCATTGAAACTTGAGCATTAATCCGCTCTTTGGTTATTTCTGATGATCTAGTCATCATAGTCACAACGGATTTATAAAGAACTAAATCCATGAATAGTTGTCTATTCCTTGCAATAAGCTAAGCACTCAATCTCTCTACAACACATTCGTATACAAGAATGTAGAGCCAACAGTCTTATATCAAAACATAAAAACTGAAATATGTTAACAATTTCGATGAAGATTGAAAAAAGGTATTGAAATCTTTTAGAGTGCATTATATGACGTGTAATACTACATAGATGGACGAAACAAGACTTAAAACATGCCAAAACTTGGCAAAATTGGTCGTGAGCACTATACAGGGCGGCGTCGCCGCCAACGGCCCACTGTTGGATCTTGTAGAGAAAGAAGAGGATTTTTCAACATCCAATTATGGATGACATTTAACGTAACGCAATTTTCTTTTTTGCAATTATGAATCCGCTCAAGAGTGTAAAAGACTACTCTTGTTTGTAATGTCTTTACAATTATATAAGTGTACATTGTGCCACACTTGACATTACAAATCCTCTTTTGATCCAAAACCGATGTGCATTACGCAACATCATGATATACCAAGTGTGCATTGCACCACACTTGGTTTAATTATGATGCCCAAGTATGCATTGCGTCATACTTGATGCGATTTCAGCCTTATAAACGCCACCTTATAGTAACTGGTGGTCTTTTGTAGTCCAATGTAGTGTCATGTTGTAATGCGATATATTGCATTAACATATAGCTTATGTAGATCGAACCATATGTGTCAGACAAAATCTGAATATATATGCCAACAATTATAACGAGGTATTGACCATGAATTTAATTCAAAATATAACGACTACGTAACTTTAGTCAAATATGTGAGGTGTATGCCTTCACAAAACTTGGAAAAATAAACAGATTTGTAGTCACTTAGACTAATAAACAGATTTGTAGTCATATGCTTCATATCTTCCACAATGTACCTTTTGCTTTTAAAATCTGTAACTGTGAGAATAATGTTCTCACCTTCTTCCATATAGTGAGTTTCTTGTGTTAAGAACTCCATATATTTCTTGTACATTGACCATATTATTGCTTTCTTTGCAATTAATGAACAGATGTAGAACCACATCAATAACAATATTTTTCTTTTATTTACTAGCCCTATCTTTTTATGACATATAGGGTTCGAGGCATTGCCTCTCCCTCTTTTTAGAACTCGTGACATGAAATTTGCCACTTTTTTATGTCAAATTCAAGACTCATGTTTCGGTCAAATATTTCAACAACAAGATGGAAGATTAACTATTATCGATATACGATAATTAATTCCAAGTATTGAATTTGGTCAAGACCATAGTTTATGGTAACTCAATTCGATGTAAACCGTGACAAATTCCGTCACAAATTGATGTAACCGTGACAATTTCAGTCACAAATCGATGTTAACCGCGACAATTTCCGTCGCAAATCGATGTTTGTCCCTTTATTAACCACGACAATATTTCGTCGTAATACTGTGACTTGTCAAACCGTCACATATTTCAACTTTGATATGAGGGGTCCCAATCCCTCAATATTGTCCCACGTTATAAAGAAAGGTGGGATGTAGAAGAAGGCTACGAAGCCCGGTTATGAAATTAAAATTCAAAAGCGGCAACTTTTATAAAAGCTTACGTGCTAGTTTGCCGTGTAAGAGAAGTTGCCTTTGTAATTTTCATGCTTACTTTCATGCTGCGAAGTAACTCTCGCAATTCCATCACGATCCGTCACGCGAAAAATTTCATGAAAAATAAAAATATATGGTTAGTCATATTCACCATATATATAAAAACAGTAAAACTAATTAAATAGTTATTACTGTAAATAAATTGTTTTTACTCGTTAGGTAAAAACTTTTTACCCGGAGGGGCAAATTTATCGTTTTGCCCCTCGTATATTCAGTTTTAGAGACGGTGTGGGTCAGATCTTCGAATCCGAGTTAGTGGCGAGCGCAGGTCGACGGGCCGGAGAACTAGGATGGCGGCGCCGGATTGGGATCGGAAGCACGGTTGTGAGTGAAGCACGACAACCCGGAGCTTGGCTTGCCTGACGAGGCGGAGCTATGAGGCGTCGGCGTGTGGGGATGACTGCGGCGACGCGTAAGGCTACCGGCATTGTGGCAAGACTAGGCTGGGGCTGAGTTGAGGCTGGCTGAGGGAGAGTCGGTGGAGCTCCGAGATCGAGGGGGTACGGCGGCTGTTGCAGGTCCAAAGCCGGTGAAGTGAAGTTGGGTGCCCAGATCGGATTTCTAGATGCCTAGAACATATTCCCGGTTCTGGGAATACCGGTATAGTGGATTCCGGGTAGAACTCAAGGCAAGGGCGCCGGTGGGTTGATCGGAAAAGGGAATAAGGCTAGGAAGAAAAGCCAGCAACGGAAAAATCTAGGTTTTTTTTTTTTTTTTTTTTTTTAGGGTTTGGTTATCAAGCTCGGTTAGAGCACAATGCTGATAACGTGTTGAAGGAGAAAAGATAACGAGAAAGAAATGCCTATTTATAAGCATTACATAGAGTCTCCCAAATGATCTAGAAGTTCTATCAACTGTAATCTATTCTAATAAGGAAACTGGATTAACCAATCCTACGTGTATTAGGGCAAGACACATAACAAAAGGACGGAAATATAATTTCTTTAAACAGGCACATTATTAATCTCCCACTCAATTGCAAGTTAAGGCAAAATGAAGTTCAAATCTGATGGGATCACTATGTTACTTATGGGAATTCTAGCCGTCATTTGGAGTCCTGGGACCATACACAGTTACACACACTGTGTGATGGAGTAGGTTCACACAATAAATCAATATGCAGCCACATATGTACACTTACCTTGCTACGGAATTCAAAACCATATATAATAATAGTAACAAGGCATGCTGCTCAGGATTGTCATTTTTCATTTTTGATTTGATCTATTGAAAACCCAACGATTGTCACATTTTGTGAGGAATGTGTGAAGGTATTCTGGGGAAAACAAGTGTAATACTGTAGATGTATCAAACACTATCTCTCATTCACTCATTCTCTAGTTCAAGGGCTTGAAACTGCAGTCTCAGGTATTGCAAGTTTTGGATTTCTTCATAAGATTAGTGCATCTGCTTATTGTTTATCTACCTGATCTATTATTCGTTGGCAACTGGTCTGCTTTCCCCTAGCCTGATGTTAATTTCTTGTTTATTTACTCCAACTTAGCTGCAGGTTATGTCATAGCCTTTTCTTGGTCAATGTTAAACCAGCATATTGTTAAGATTCACCACTTAGATAAGACCTTACTAGGTACGTACTTACATGTATATGCAAGTTCGTCACGGATCTATGTTAATTTCTTGTATGGTCTGCTTTTGCTGGAACTTAGTTAGCTGAAGGCTATGTTATACCTCCTTGATTTCGTCACTTAGTGTGAATAGCAAAATGTTGAAATACATGATTAGACCCTTTGCTAGGTGCTAGTATTACTTCATGTACCCGCAAATTTCATCTTTGATGATCATGTTGATAATTTCTGCATAAGAGTTCAAGAAGCATTCTCTGGTTCTCTTTTGCTATTTGCAAGTTGGGTATGTGTATTTTTCTCTTGTGTAATTTACTCATTGATTTCATGGAAGATTGCTAGTTTGTTTGTATCTTCTTTTTTTTTCCTAAACAAATTGTCATTTACTTTAACATAGGGAAAGATGGTGAAGATACCCAGGAATGCTGTTGAGGAGAAAAAGCCTTGCTTCTTCCAGATTATTCTACCTGGCTACAGCACTGAGCATCTGGTAATCAATTTTCATGCACTTGGATAAATTATGTTGCTGTTCTGCAGCTGTTTGGTTTAGAATGTTATAAGGATCCTTCACTTCTCCATGAATTGCATTGTCTGAAATTGTGGTTTCTCCTTTATTTTTGTTGTGTCTTGAAGAGAATCCCACCAAGATTCCTCCGGAAGCACATTGTGAACAAACCGTCTAAAAGGGCCACATTGAAATTGAAGCAATCCTCACAGTTTTCATGGAATGTTGAAGTGAGAAAATTGGGAGGAGATGTGTATTTGAAAGATGGATGGCAGGAGTTTCTGAGAGATGCCTGCTTGGGTGAAAAAGAGTTTTTAGTGTTCGTATATGATGGCAATATGCGTTTCAATGTAAAGGTTTTTGACAAGAATGGGTGTGAGAGAATGGAATTTCCTGAAATCAAAACACACCAAAATCCAAACTCAACTAGGAGTACTAAAAGGCCTCGTGTGAGACCAAGAAAATCTAGCCTCGCCAATACAGGTATGTTAGCATGTGATTGGATCACTTGGATGTTGCAATATACACTTTCACTACTAAATCTCATACAACTCATGATAATGTTCTTGATGTTAAACTATGTTTGTGAAGCTGATATGCTCAAAGAAGTTGGTGAAGAGGAAGTAGATTACAGTAACAATACAGAAAAATCTACCTCCAACAGTACTGAAATGCCTCATGGTAGACCAACAAAAACTACCAAGGAGAATACCAAGACGTACCAGTAGTCCAACAAAAACTACTTCTCAGAGCAGCAAGAGGTCTCCTGTTGGACCAACAAAAAAAACTTCTGAGAGTACTAAGAGGCCTCGTGGTAGACCAAGAAAATACCCTGTCACTCTTCAGGACTCAGGTAATTATATTAATCAGATGCTAATCATGCTATATGTACACTATTGGAATATCCATGTGTCTTTTGGTTCTCTCTGATTCTGTTTGTTTATTTTGAATGTGAAGCAGCAGGAAAGCACATTCTGAATTCTGGATTTGATGTACTCAAAGAGGTTAAGGAAGAGAAAGAAGATTCCCATGAATCTGGTGTTCTGTTCAAATCAAAATTGCAATACTTTACAAGAAAAATCCTCAAGCTAAGTCAAGTGGTAAACAAGCCAGCTCGCAACTACATTTGTTATTGAACTGAAGTCTTCTGAATGTTTATGTGAATTACTTTTCATCTCTGGTTGGTTCTTTGTTGATTCTGTGTTGCTTATGCAGTACGTGTGCAAAGCATTCTATGTGGAAAATCTTTCACCACCAAACTATGACTTCGTTTTCCTGAAAAATTCCGAGGGAACAAAATGGTACAAAGTGAAGCTTTCCTGTTACTGTGACCAGGCCTTCTTGACTAAAGGGTGGGGTGCTTTTGCAGTTGCTAACCAAGTCAAGGTGGGGAGTCTCTGCCAATTCCAGTTCTTAAGAGAAAACAAAATTGTTGTTCTTATATTGAACAACTGAAGCTATCAACCAACTGTAAGATCAGCTTGAGCTAACTTGTGATCGATCTCTAAGATCTTGTAGCCAAGACATATGGTACTCGCACTTATGGTAACTTACCATTTCGTATTGTATTTTTTATCACAGTATGTCTTATGTATGTATTTAGTACTGTTTGTGATTATCAAGCTTCCAATTCCTACAAGATTATATATGCTACACTGTTGTGATTGTTATGTTGTATAGATAAAAGTTAGTAAATTCTCTACTGTTCCTACAAGATGCATTGACATATGAATATGTGTTCTCTCTTCCTTACCTTAAGGATATAACTTACTCGGCATGTGTAGCGTAAACATATGAGGCTACGCTTTGTTCTTTTGCTTATTTTGGTAGAGCACTCTTATATTATTGAAATGGAATTGTTTTCGAGTCTGAGAAAGTTTACAGTCACAGACATAATTTCCACAGGACCACATAATAGTGTTTCCCATTGAACTATGAATATATGTTCTACAAAGATAAAGAAGAGACTGAGTTATGGAGTATCATCAAAGTGAAAGAGACAACATTACCATTTTTCTAAATTATCACTTCCCCAGAAAGGAAACTCTCACACTCATGTAAGCTAACGTGGGGTATTGTATTATTATCCTCTACCAATACCAACCTCCTTTAATAGGATGAACTTAAACTTGAGGCAGCTTGGTCTCTTTTTCTTAGATGCTGTTTTACAGTTTCACAAGCTGTTCTTGTTTGACCCCATCATTTTTCACTTGGATTGGGTAACAGTAACAGTAAACTGGTTTAGCATTTTAATTTTACTTGCTTTCTTTCATTTACTTTCCTTCCTTCAGTAGATGTGCTCTTCTGATTCTTGTTCTGCAAAATCATGTTCTGATCCTTCTGTATAAGTTTAATCATACACACACATTCACATGTATGTATGTATGTATGTATGTATGCGCTCAATTAATCCATATCATGACTTCCATAAAATCAGAGTTTAACCTAGAGCCATAAACAATAACAGTAATGTTGTAGTACATAGCTGTCATTGGACCCTTATCAGTAAATTTCTCTTTCCTTTATTTTCTTTGCTGCATTGAAATGTACCCATTGAAGTTGACATTGTTGAAAAATATGTGTTGAAAAATATATATGAGATATCAAGTTCATGGCCTTAAGCTCCGGCTTGACAAACTACAAAAACTAGTCATCTCAGTGCTTGTGATATTGTTATGTATTTGGTCTGCCCGGTTTTTCTAAGTGGTTTCTTCTTGATTGTTTTCATGTTCTTTGATCTCATAGTTGGTTCATGACATAGCTGGAGGATATGTTAACTTTTCGGATTTCATTACAAATGTTGCTAATAATGAAGACCATTGAAATGACATGATTTTGATGAAGATCATGTATTTGCTACAATGCTCATTATGTTCACTCACTATACAATTCCCAAATGACATGGTTATAAAATCACTACCCTCCAGGCCTCCATATAGGCTTCAGTGGGTAGTGATTTTATAACCATTTCTTCTTGGCAAATGATTGTAGTGGTTAGTTCCATTTTGTTATCTTACATTCAGAAAGGTTTTCAATAATTCAGGGCTTCAGGCACATTGTTGAAGTCGGATGGGATCACTATGTTACAAATCTCCACTCAATTTAAGGAAAAATGAAGTTGAAGTCAGATGGGATCACTATGTTACATAAGGCTATTCTAGCTGTCATTTGGAGCCTTGGGGCCATATACACTGTTATATTAGGTTCACACAATAAATCATTGTACCATTTATGTACAGTTACCTTTGCTGCTGAATTCAAAAACCATACATAATAATAGTAATGAAGCATGCTGTTCAAGACTGTCCTTTTTCTTTTTTGCTTTGCTTTATTGAAAACCCAATGACTGACATTTTGTGCAGTAATGGAAAGGTATGTGTAGATGTATTTTGAGAAAATCAAGTATATTAGTGCAGATGTATCAAACACTATCTAATTCTCTCAATTAGAAGTTCCAGGGCTTGAAGCTGCAGTCTCAGTTATTGTGAGTTTAAAATTTCTCCAAAATATAGTCTGCCTGATTTGTTGTTCCTTGGTTATTTTGGTTTTAAGTGGTTTGCTCTCTACTGGCCGGTGTTCGAGTTGTTCTTAATTTCCCCCAACCTTGCTGCAGCTTATGTTATAACTTATTCTTATTTGATGTTAGACCAGTAAATTGTTAAAATCCACTCACTTAGATAACACCCTAGCGAGGTACCTTAATTTTCATGTATATGCAAGTTCGGCACGGATCATGTTGATATGTTCTGCTTAGAATTCAACTCCATTAGCTGAAACAGTGTTCTCTTCATATTTGCTTTCCGAAGTATGTTGATTACCTTCTTTAGTCCATAATGCATGCATCCGAGTTTTTCCCCGGTTTCTGATTAGCCCTCAATCCGGATCTGGTTTTCAACTTCTTTCTTTCTTGTATGGCTGCCCTTTTTGTCCAATGTCTGATGCACAACATGTGGCTCTGCTGATGTTTTCCTTTCCTCTTGGTACTCATTTTGGTCCTTATGGACATCGAAATGAAACTGTTGAAACACGTCTCTGGTCATCCATATGTGTCTACCCGTTTTATGATCTCTTTGTTTTTTAATAATTGTTGTGTATCAAATCAATTATACAGATATGAACATATCAGATACTATCTACACCAATTCTGGAACTCCAGTAGCGCTGCAGGCTATGTTATGCCTCTTTCTTTACTTGTTTATTTAGTGTTAGAATAGCAAAATGTCGAAAGTTCAAGATGACACCCATAACTAGGTACTAGTACTGCATGTACACACCAATTTCATCTTTGATCAGGTTGATAATTTCTGACTAAAAATTCAAGAAGTTGTTCTCTTTTTCTATATGAAATTTAGATTTGTATAATTTTCTCTTGGGGTGTCAATTTTGTTCCTACATTTTCTCATAATCTAATCTAGCACTTCTTCGTGTAATTCTTGTATGATTCCTCTTGAGTTTGCTGTGCCACTACATATGGACATTAAAATGAAGCCATCAAGCAATATCAGCGTATTAATCTGATCCCTAATTAGCGTGTATGTGCTTAAGCCTGGGGTTATACCGGCCCTCTGTATCTAATTGCTTTCTTACCGTATAGTGTTTGCTCTGCAGAGACTCACTACTGATTTGACCAGGGAGTAAAATGGTGAAACCCAAGAATGGTATCAAGGAAAAAAGGCCTTCATTTTTCAAGGTTATTATTCCAGGCTACTCCACTCGACATTTGGTAATCAACTTTAACCACCTACCATGTCTTTTACTTCTTGATTGTGTTAAAGGTCAACTGCTGCTCTCTGTTACTGTTTAGTTCAGAATCGTTTCTGTGGGTTCCTTATGTTCTAAGCATGTTTAAATCTTCTATCAATTGCATATTCACAAAATCTTAGTACTGGTCATGACCTTGTTTTTGTTGTCTATTGAAGAGGATCCCACCACCGTTCTTGGAGCTTATAAGTAATGACCTATCTGGTGAAGCAACATTGAACTCCAACATTTGTTCAGAGTGGTCCTGGAATGTTGGAGTAACTAAAACAACACGAAGTGTGTATTTCAAGAATGGTTGGCAGGAGTTCCTAAAAGATAACTCTGTGGAAGATGGCGACTTTGTGGTATTCGAATATGAAGGAAACATGAATTTCAATGTACAGATTTTCGATAACAGTGGTTGTGAACGAGACTGTTTTCCTAACATCGGAACACCCAAAATATCCTCTTTTGCTGAGAAGAAAAGGCATCCTAGTACGCCGAGGAAATCAGATATTTGTTGTTCTAAGTGTCACCTCCCACTGAACTCTAGAAAAGACAGTTCAGGTAAGCGGAACATGGTTAGATGTTGCTATATACAGATACTGGCCTTGAAGCGATACATTTTTTTTCTTAACTTGTATGGAAGTTGCAGATAACATAGCTAAGCAAAGGCTTCCTGGTAGACCTAGAAAATCCCATATCAGTTGTTCTAAGCGGCGCCCTTGCCCATCGAACTTTAGCAAAGTCAGTGCAGGTAGTGCACCGCGATTAGCTCTCTAGATTACTACTGGATGGACATCAAATAACAATCTCAGATCTACTATGTCTTATCTGCAGAATCTTTCAAGTCCAACTATCCTCATGTCACATTAGCCATTAAAAAGACTTATTGTGTGGTAAGTTCATTTGACTTTATTGTCTTCCGTTTAGTATGAATTGGCCATTAAGTTGGTAAATGTATAATCGTCTTAAGTTGATGTACTGTTACTAAATTTTCCCCAAAATTAATTTGTTCCTATAATCTTCTTAGTATGCCATTTTCCCCCTAAGTTCATTGATTAGTGTTGCTTAACTACTTATTTCCCTCTCTTTTGACTCATGTATGCAGTACTCATTCCCCACATCCTTCTATAAGGAGCATCTTTCTCCAGGCAATTATGAAGTTGTATTCCTGAAAATTGCAGAAGGGAAAAAATGGTACAAAGTGAAGCTTGTAAGATCGATCGCAACGGCCTTCATGTCGAAAGGGTGGTCTAAGTTTGCACGTGCTAATCAAATCCAGGTCGGAAATGTTTGTGCTTTTGAAGTTGTGGAAGAAAACAAATTGGTGGTTCACATAATCCAGGATTGATAAATCTGAAGCTGTTAAGATCATCTTCAGCTTTTTAAACTATTGGCACTTGCTTATTGCCTTGCTACTATTGTGGCTCTTATGTAGCCTATTGCATTGGATTTCTTTGCACTTTAGTACCTGCACTGTTCTCTTCTTTCGGTGTTTGATGTTGCCATTCACTCATTCATCTACTTTGTACTATAACGTACTTTTTATCAATACATGTTTGTTGTGGCATAAATTGAAATGATTAATCTGCACTTTGTTGTTATATTCTGTAAATTGAAATGTCCATGCCTAATTCTTTCCCTTTATCCCTGAACATGTAGACCATCCAGCTTCGTAACTACAAGAAGTACAGTATGTGCATGAGTTGTCTAAGAGGACAACTTTGAAACTCATTAGATAGTTCATGGAATGTATAGACTATCTAGTATATGAAACAGAAACCGGTATCAGAAGCTGGTAGGAGTTTTCTGAACTTATCATTTTGTATATATATACTTGTAGGCTTTACTTACTAAAGAATGAAATTTACTCATACAAACTGGTGCACTTCTTTATTGCCTCCCAAAACTCATGCACATAAAGATATGAATCAAAACAGAAGAGCATATGACTAGTAAAAGCTTAAAATTCCTCATTCAAATCATAATCAAAATCCAACGAACTAATCACCAAACAAAACTACTAAAATGGATATAAAATCAACCAAAACGCCTCTCTATTTCTTGTTTCTTCTTTCTGTCTTACTGATGTGTGGAGTCAGCTACTAAAGGAGCAAGGTTCGATATCAAGAGGTATCCCAGCTGTAATCTCTCCCCAAGCGATGAGACACCGGGGCTTATGCTTCTCGACTCTTTGACTAATGGCCACTTTGTCACCTATGTTGGTGCAAACTGGAGATGTGATGAGTAGCAACTTCACCATACTAGTCCTCACAGCTACAACCCTTGCTTCTGTTGCCTTGGATCCAATATTTAACATCACGATGTCTTTCTTGCTTAACTTTGATACCCCTTTCTTCTCTGCCGATCCCTTTGTCATGTGGTAGTACAAGTTGTGCATACACATCAGGGAGTGAGCCAACATCACCAACAACTTGACCCACCTATTTATCGCCGCGAGTCAAAGCAGGATCTAAGGTTGTGCCAACCCCAATCAGACCTCCTGGCACAGCAAACTGTAACTCGTTTCCCTCAGCCAACAAGGAAACTATTCTAGAATACAATGGCGTGCACTTCAAGAAATTTCCTCTCTCATCTTTGACAACCAGACCAGGACGAACCTCAACCAATTGGTTCAGTTTCAAAACACCCCTAAGAAGGGTTCCACCAGCCACAGCACCTTTTATGTCATCAACCCCAAACCCGGGTTTGTTGACATCAAAAGAACGTATGATCCTCATATAAGGAGGGGAAACAAAGTCCCTCTCCGGAATGGGGATGTTCTTGACAATGTACTCGTTCACTACTTCGATATTGTACTTCAACTGAGCAACAATAGGAACAATTTTTGCATCTTCAGCTACCGTGCCACGAAACCACCTTCATCTTCTTTTGCTGCTCGATTGCCTTCTCTCTGACAACAAGGTCAACTTTGTTTTGAAGCACAATGTTGTGTCTAAGTGACATGATTTCAACAGCTTCCAGATGCTCCTTGGTTTGTTCTTGGGGAAACTGTTGGTCAGCAGCTACAACAAGTAACGCACCATCCATAACCCGGATCTGATAGGAGTCCGGAGAGCCGATCAACTCAGGGTCCAAAGATCTAAGGGGCCCAGAAAAAAAAAATCGCAGCTCTCTGACTCTCTTCATTTGTAAATACAGTTAAATAATGCAAGGAATAATCATTATGTCAGGCTTAGAGCTTTTCTTTTTTTACTGAGAGTAGGGCCTAAACAAGTATGTTATAATTATATATACGTATATAGAGGTACATATATAATATTATGAGTCAAAGAAACAAGAAAATAATGTTAAAAGTTTATACGATTTAAGAAAGTAAATTTCAAAAAGAAAAAAGAAGAGCTAGGAGCTCAAAATAAGTTTTATAATGTAAATAAAATTACTAAAATGTTAATCATAATCTAAATATTTTGGATATGTTGTTTTATATATAGTAAATTCTGAGTTTATAGATTTAGTTCTTGAAAATATTTATTAAAAAATTACTAAGATGCAAACTACGATTCAAGGGCCCAACATTAAGAGTTCGATCAGGTCTAAAAATCTCAGGTCCGGGCCTGTATAATGAACACACCATTAAGCATAGTAGCCATTAGTGCTTCGTGACCGGGGCAATCTACAAAGGATATATGCCTCTCCAGCCTCATCTGACTTCCACACCGGTCGCAGATAGGATTGTCTTCCTTTCCACTGCCATAAGACTTGTAGCAATCCGGCCGGGGGCAGCTATCACACTTGTAAATTTTGGCATTAGCATATCCTGTTTTTATGGTAGTGTTGCGCTCCATCTCCTGTTTGAAACGAACTGTCTGAACGGCTGAACCCCTGAAATTGCCTTGACCACCGTTGACTTGCCATGAGCCACATGACCAATTGTGCCGATGTTGATTGTGGCCTGACGGGATATAACTTCTGGCGAGAGTGGATCTAACCGAGTAATTAAGATCCAGTTTGCTCAGATCCTGAGCCATCAATCACTTATTATCATTCTTCTTCATCTTCGACATTGTTGCGGCAAGACCTTCCATGCAATTGTTGTGACAAGGCCTTCCCTGGTTTACTTCTTCTTCGAAATTTTTGTGACGAGTGTTGTGACAAGGTCTTGTTTGATCTTCTAGGTAACGTAATGAAAGCCACTGAGAGCTATGGGTGAAAAAAAAAATTTACACGAGCTTCATCATTTCTGATATACTGTACGTATTCTGATTTTGTAGGGATGGTTTTGGTTTTTCATTGTATATATGGCTGTTTATATATAGGCAACCTCAAAAACCTAAACAGAATCTATTTACGAGAACGACTACGCCCCCCCCCCCCCCCCCCCCCCCCCCTCCTTTTGTGCAACAAGGAACCCCCCTTAATACCTTGTACAACAAGAAAACAATCCAATTCTAAAAATTTACAGCTTCAAGTGGATTATTAGAATAAAGTCTCCCCTTTAAAAAAAGAAAATTACATAGTAACACCTAACCAAATTTACAAACACAAAAAACACACATTCAATAATTTTTATACAATTTAGGACATGAGCCCAAGGCCCAAAACCATGAATGCAGACCCTGACCCGGATTTTTATAACCAAATGACCAAAATGTCTAATTTTACATAAAAATTACAAAATTGACAGCAAAGTTTCTTCTTCTTCCTCCCATTCTCTCTCTCTTCAAGCACAAGAAGAGGCGCCATTTAACCGACGTCGCATTGACCGCCAAAGCTTGACGTCGACGGCCAAATACTTGACACCAACGACCAATCGAGCTGATCCCGATGCTTGACGACCGATCTCGTTACCCGACGACGACGACCCAACCCACCACCTCTGTCCTCCGCCGCAGATATTCCAAACTAATCCGCAAATCTAATATGCAAATCTTTGCCGTCGAAGTCGAACCCAAACCAATTTGTCTAAGATCTATAGGAAAGCTCCTTCAATTTTCTATTCCAAAATTTATCAGATCTGATATTGACATTCACTTTCTTTCTCTCTTTATTAAGGAGGTTTGGTACTGAAAGGTTTGAATATGGATGGAGTATTTGTTGTTGGTAGTAGCAGCAATATAAACAAAGTAGCAGTAGCAGACTAGTAGTTCAGTTTCGTGGAGTTAAGTTTCTTTCTATGTTTACAAGGCTAGATCAGTAACAGATTATGTGTTCAGTTTCGTGGTCATTATGTGTTGTGGAACCCTCGTAACTTTCAACAATAGCAGTGCGCTAGCATTAGAGTTGGCAGTAACAGCACACAAGCAATCAAAGTCGACAACAGCAACGCACCAACATCAGAGAATTACCGAAAAATATTGCAATAGCGTTGGCAGTAGCACTTTTCTAGTCAGTAGCACATTCCTACTCAGCAGTAGCACATTTCTCTTGGACAGTAGCAGTATAATATATAATGAAAGGTATTATGGTAAAATACATAGTGACAGATGAAATGTGGACATTAATTTGTCCTGATTTGTTAATTGTTGTCCTTAAATGTGTAAAATATTGTGTGTAGGATGTATTTGTAAACTGAAATTAATAACTAATATGTAGTTTGTTATTAAAAAAATTAAATTTCATAAGCTTTAAAATGTACAGAGTGAATTTTACATATTTTTAGTACGCAAAAATATGTACTAAATATATATACGGAGTGAATATTTAATTCACTATTTTAGAGAGGAATTTTAAAGACAGTTTCACTATTACCAAACCAACATAAAAGAGAGAAATGTTGCTCAACTAAAACAAGGAAAACCGGATGAACTTACATATAGAATTTTCGTATATCAAATTATGTATTGCGACCCTGCTTATAAACTTAGAGAATCTGCTAGATAAGTGCATAACTGCATATACATATATGAGAGAAAACCTGCATGTTAATCCATTACACGAAATGAACACAGAGTAATAGCCAATCAAAACAATTGACTACACTTGAGTATGAATCTGGTAGACATTCCCAATGGCACCAAATTTCAGTGATACACATTGCAGAATACTTTTGTAAGGAAAAATGCTCACTAACCCTAATTTTAGAGATTTTTTTCCCATCAACAAAATAAGATTTCAATATTCCCATCAACCCTATAGAGTCATAGGATCTATTCCCACTAACAAAATATGGACCACTATTACATATTTTGTATGACAATAATACCCCCGTGAGATCTGTTACGCCCCTCACTCTTTCATATTTGAATTTCGATGAGAGAGAAACTTCGGCTTGAGCTCGAAGCTCTGGTTCTAGTGCGATAGGTGGACGAAGCGCTAGGCTCGAAACTCTAATTCTTGGCGATAAGTAGACGAAGCTCTGGTTTTGGTTCGCTGGTTTCGAAGCTCTGATTCTTGACGATAGGTAGACGAAGCTCTTGTTTTGGTTCCGGTTCGATTCCAAGCTCTAATCTCAATTTATGTTGCGAAGGATCTCGTATTGAGCAATATGCCTCGGTTCGTTTCTGTAATCTTCTTGATTCCTTTTCGTTTTGATTTGCATTTGAACTTGATTTTGATGTACTGTTGATTTTTGCTGCTCTCGATTTATATGTTATTTGTGTTCTTAATTTGTGCTAGTATAAATGAATTTTAGTTCTGTTTTGAATTTGTTTGAGTTCTGTGTTGTGTGAATTCAGTTCTGACCTTGCATCGAAACTCCTCGTTGCTCATGCGATCTTTTGGGAAAAGAGATTCTGCAAATTTCTTCTCATCAGACTTGATAAGAAGGACCTCATACTAGGGTCAGTAGATCCCTACTAGGGTCAGTAGGTCCCTACTGGGGTCAGTATGACCCCCTACTAGGGTCAGTATGCCCCTGTTTGGGGTCAATAGATCCCTACTGGCGTCAATAGGTCCCTACTGGGGTCAGTATGCCCCTATTTGGTGCAGTATGCGACTCATTTGTAATGTTATTTTGTTTGTTTTTTTACAGAAATGTGGATGGTTCTTTGGCTGTTAGGTGTCGTTATTCTGGAAAAGGTTTCATGTTCTCTATTCATCAACGTATGAACTATGCTTACTTGTTCGAGTATATTTGTGAAAGGTTTCGGTTGTCTGCAACTGATGTTATTGAGCTTCATTATTCACTTCCTGGTTGTCCTCTCTCTTTCCTGCATAATGACAATGATTTTCAGATGATGTTTATTGGTGCTAAGATATACAATTTGGATTGTGTTGAAATTATTATGGAGAAGAATAGTGAAGGTTGCAGCAAGAGAACTTCTGTTTCATGTGAAGATAGCTGCTCTGAAGTTTTGGATAAAGATGATTATTTGGCTGAGGCATATAGGTCTGAGGTGTCGAAGCCTTACTTATCAAGAGAGTGAGGTAGTTATATCCAATGTGAAGGGCAGAAGTTTCGTGGTGGTGCCTCCGAATTTCGAGATAAGCTGCCCAAATATGCAATTGAAGTTGGCTTCACCTTTGTCTACACTGAAATGATTGGTATAGAATTCATGCAGTATGCAGCAACATGGGAACTGAAAATTGTGAATGGCATGTTGCTGGTTATTCCGAATATGTAGATGGATGTTTTTATATTGATTCTTTGAACAACGTACACACTTGCAAAAGCGTTCTTCACCAGAAAAAACATGTTCGATTGGGGTCTAAAGTTGTCAAGACTTGCATTCAAGAGGATATTAGCTACAATATGTCATTGAAGCCAAGGGATATCCAGATAAAGATGCAGTCTGCTTACGGTTTTGAGATATCATACAAGGTTGCTTGGAAAGCAAAGCAAAGTGCTAGGGATATGATTTATGGATCTGAGGCTGAATCTTTTAACATGATATCCTGGTTTAGGGAAGTTGTTTTAGCGAGTAACCCCGGTTCTGTTTTTGTCTTGGAAGCGCATCCTGATACCAACCAATTCCAGAGGCTTTTTATTGCCTACGCATGTTGTATTGAAGGTTTTAAGTTTGTCTACCTGTAGTATATGTCGATGACACTTTTGGCAAGAGTCTTTACAAGGGGACCATCCTTTGTGCAACTGGAAGAACTGGAAATAAAGGTAAACTTTTATCTTCCAACTTTCTTTTTCTTGGTTATGTGCTCCTTTTTTTGTGTTTGTCTTGAAAGTGTGGAGTGGCACGCTCCCGTTAGCGGTGCAGCGGCACGCTGCAATCACCTATTACCCCCAGTATGCTGACTTTTTCCTCTTTGTTTTTTGTTTTTTTTTTCCTCCCAGGTTGCTTTCCTTTGGCCATGTGTGTATGTGATTCTGAGAGTGAAGATAATTGGTGTTTTTTCTTGAGGCACTTGAAGGATTTGCTGGAATCCCAAGGTAGAGTTGTTACATTTATGAGTGATCGCGGTAACGGATTACTCGGTTCTTTCAATAAGGTACTTCCTGGTCATCCTCACTTGTTCTGTTACATTCATTTGTCGGCTAATTTGATTAATATATATGGTGGAGTGAGTGCTACTGTGAAAAATGTTGTGAAGAATAAGTTTTTTGAGTTAGCATATGCATCTTCCCCTGCGCAATACCGTTTGCATTTAAGAAAGCTTAGAGAAATTGGTGATGCAAAAATTATAGATGATTTTCTGAAGGATATGCCTCTTGAAAATTGGTGCCGTGCATTTTTCCCTGGATCACGTTATGGGATTATAGCTAATAGCATGGCTGAATCTTTTAATGCCTGGTTTGCTGAAGAGCGTGAGATGCCGGCATATGGTATGCTTGATCAGACTAGGATAAAGTTGATGAATCAAATGGGTGAGAGGAGGGATGAAGCTCAGCTCTGGACCACACCACTTACTCCTAAAATGCAGGATCGTTTGAAAGAATGTATGGATGTTGCTTCACAGTTTAATGTGGTTTACTCGACCACAAATATCTATGAAGTTTGAGGGAAGTATTCTCATGTTGTTGACCTTGGTATTTGTTCTTGCACGTGTAGAAAATGGGAGATTGAATGTTTTCCTTGCTCTCATGCTCTTGCTGCAATTCAAGCTGCCTCAAAGGATGTTTATGCATTTGTAGATCCGCACTACTTTGCTGACTACTGCAAGAAGTGCTATGATGTTCCACTTTTTCCTATTTGTAATGCTGATACGGGTTCTGCTGAATCTGCTAATGAGGAGTTTATACATCCTCCCCATATGAAGAGGCCCCCTGGAAGGCCGAAGAAAAAGAGGTTCAAGTCAAGTGGAGAGACTCTTAAGAAGCTCATTCGTTGTGGCCGGTGTCAAAAATTGGGCAATCATAACAAGGCGACCTGCACTGAACCTCTTTGATTCTATTATGGAATTATATAACTTTTATACTTTTTCTAGTTGGTGATTCATTGATTTATTGAATCTGTAACAGAGTTTCTGTGTTGCTGGTTTGAATATATGTCTATTTTTCATGTTTTCATTGCTTGTGTATGGCATTTTTTTTTCATTTCTTTTTGCAGTAGCTTGTTTATCACTGTGTTGTGGAAGGATCCATAGGATGTCATACTGACCCCAGTAGGACCTCCTGCTGACCCCAGTAGGACCTACTGCTGACCCCAGTAGGAGGTCATACTGACCTAGTTGGACCTCCTACTGACCCCAGTAGGACCTGTTAATGAATATGGACCCAGTAGGTGGTCATACTGACCCCAGTAGTGCTCCTACTGACCCCAGTAGGACCTCCTATTGACCCCAGTAGGCGGTCCTACTGACCCAAGTTAGTACCAGCTATAAGAGACAAGGGTCATACTGACCCCAGTATGACCTCCTACTAACCACAGTAGGACCTCCTACTGACCCCAGTAGGACCTGTTAATGAATATGGACCCAGTAGGCGGTCATACTGACCCTAGTAGGACCTGTTAATGAAACCTGAATTTTTGACTTGTTTATCATGCTAAATAACTGAAAATGAAGAGAAATGGGAAAATACATTTCACATATAAAAGGGGACAAAGAATCTCCCAAAGTCACATTTCATTTCATTGTTCATTACATTTCATTGTCTCTAACATATATAACATCACATTTCATTTCTTGACAACATTTGTATTCTGGCCTTCATTAGCTTCTCAAGAATAACTTTCCTCATTCCATCAGCATCGACTTTGTTTGGCTTTTCTCCCAAGGCCAACTTTTGCATGAAATGGAGCACAGAAGGCCCACAGTCCGCCCTGCAAATCATTCATTTTATGTTAGGGACAATGAAACGAAACCTACGATAGTGAATCAATGACAAAGTTTTGAGAATGGACTTACGATAGTGAATTTTGTTGAGGACAGTCAAAGTCTTCCTCCAGCTTGTATTCTTTAATAGCTTTGAAGTTGTCAAACACCCATCTTCTTACCATTTTCTCCCTGTCATTCATCGGAAGGATTCTATCATCCAAATCCCCTTGATTTGTCTCGCCAACACTCTTATATCTGTAATTCTCAATATCTGTTTCTTGGTGTCTTCTGGATAATGTTTGTTTGACAATTCTACTTCTTGAAGAAACTTCATGAGATGTTTCACCTATTCAATGCAACATACAATTATTCATGTGTTCTTTTTCAAGAAATTATGAAACCTTAAAGGCTTTCTATAATTTTTCTGATACGATCACTTACCACATATCCAGCCTTCTTATGGTATTTTTCCTCCTCATCCCTTTCATTCTCTAGAGGTTGCAAAGAGTTCATGTGCACAATCCTCTTTTCCTCATTATCAATCACAAGCAATGTGTAGTGGTGGTTTGTGCAATGGTGGATTGGGATAAGAACCTTGTTGTAGTCAAATACATACCACAAAGGTTCAATTAAGCACAACTTTATTTGGTTCTTGTAATCCATGCTTCCTCTTTCCTCTTCATGTTTAATCGCATAAAACTGTGCATGCAAACGATATTAAAACCCCTATACCACCCCCAATATACTAAGTGCATGTTATATTAAACCTATATTTAAAGTTACCGATGCTTTAATCTCCAGGAACGCTGCAATATGTATGTTTGCATTTTCAAGTTCCATTTGCAAAATCTCTGTGTACGCTTTGATTACCTGCAATTATTCAATTTGATTTTCAGTTAATCTTTCTTTCATATAATTCTTACAGTAGGAGGTCCTACTGGGGTCAGTAGGAGGTCCTACTGGTCCCAGTAGGAGGTCCTAATTCTTACAGTAGGAGGTCCTACTGGGGTCAGTAGGAGGTCCTACTGGGGTCAGTATGACCGCCTACGGGGTCAGTATGAGGTCCTACTGGATTCAGTATGACCGCCTACTAGGGTCAGTAGGAGGTTGTCAAGCCCCCTACTGACCCCAATAGACCCGCAATTCTTTCATATAATTCTTACAGAGTTTATGAAAAAGAGGCAAACTCACAGAATCACTCATGTAGTTTTCTTCCATAAGATCAATAATGTCTGTTCCTTGTACCACTACTGGCTTTGTTTGAGAAGCCCAGAATGTGTCCCTGAATGAACAGAAACATTAGTTACTTAACTATAATGTCATATTTGATACATGAAAATGCAAACATTCAATTTGTTCACTTACGCATCATCATCCATTGTATCAAGGAAAGCCTTGTAGTAGTTTTGAACCTCCGTCTTTAGTGTGGTCCAAGTGTCCTTTTCAAAGTTCACTACTACTTTTTTTATCACTTGTTTCTTCTTTTCCGGCTCTTTCTTGTTGTTTTTCCGAGGCAGAGGTTGTTTTGGAGCCTTTTTTCTTTTATTGGGCATCGCCACGTCCTTCACTTCCTTTGGAGTGTTGTACTCGAAGTCGTCATCCTTGGCTTACGTTCCTCTCGATAGAATGCATTGGAACAAGCTTCTTCATTTTTTCTACCGGCTTTATTGGAGCATTAGTTTCAGCCGATTTCTGTATCATTTCCACAAGATAATCCAGCACTTCTCCTTCATCCTTCTCCTTTTCTCTTGGGGTTTCAGGAATATTCTCAGTGAAGTTTACGCAGACATCTTCTTCTTCTTCTTCTCTACATTCAACTTCATGTGCCTTGGCAACCTGTAAAGTTAAATCCTCTATATACTTCTTCTGCCTTTTGTTCTCATCCTCCAACTTGCTTATTTCCAACGTCTGCTGAAGTATCTTTGCATTTGCTTCTTCAATTGCAATCGAGGACATCTTTGCATTCTCCTGAAGCTTTCGATTTTGGTTGTGGAGTTCAATGATTAGAACAATGAGATCCTTTTCGGCCACATCTTCTGTAGCTATATCTTTTAGGCTATCTGTTGTTGCTCTAGGAACTTTTTCTTGTGGTTTCTCCTGGCTTTTTTGGGGAACCTGCGTCCACAGCAATTTAGTAACCAAAACTATAAAATAAGCTAGGTACAATATAGGAGGTCCTATTGGGGTCAGTAGGAGGTTGTCAAGCCCCCTACTGACCCCAATAGACATTTAAAAAGGGAACTTACCCAATCCCCGAAAGTGAGAGGTAGCACGTCCTCGGAATCCGATACACCTCTGTTACTTTCTTCATTCCATGGTCCCTTTGTTATGAATTCCTGTCACATGTCCTCAGAAAAGTTAGATAAGTATACACACAATTATTAACTTTTCTTCTTTTTTTGAAGTTTTTGTCTTTGCTTACCACTGCGATGTCTGGATTGTCTTTCAAGCTATCAGTTGTGAATAGCTCTCTTATCGACCACCTAAGAAAGGTTGGTGTCGATCTCTCCTTTCCAGTAATCTTGTGCTTCACCTGGGTTTTCTCCAGAAACCAGTACTGTATTGAAATAAAGAAATGCACTTTCCGTAAGTAAATGTATATAATAGACATGAAATATAAACAGAAAACTAACAAATGAACCCTATATGAGACCAAAAAAAAACTTACATAAATCAGTATCAAGCATCCACTGAGAACTTTTGGCTTTTTCTTCTTATGCCTCATAAGTCCATCGAGTAGAAATTCAAGGATCATTTTTGGCCAGTTGTACTGGTTGATTCTTTCAATGTCCTCGCAAGCATTTATGAGGTCCCAGGTGATGGATACTGTTGATTTGCTAAAAAAACATGTTGTAAACAGAACCATAATTATGAGGGCAGCAATGATTCTTGCATCACCCTTTTCCTCCTTATCCACATCAGCTTCCAACCTTTTAAGCAATATTTGTTTGTCTACTGTGTCCTTGATCATTTTCACATCAAAAATCGCTGAAGGCTTCCGTTTATCCTTGTCCATATTTCTTCCCACATTGTTTATCACTTCTCTTGAATTTGGCAGCCCAAATATCCTCTCTATGTCTTCCACCATGATCTCCATCTCTTTATCCCCAAAAAAGAATTTCTTCTTCTCAACATCATAGTATTGAAGGATGATTTCGAGGTCACACTCATGCTTGGAAAAATGATTTTCTTGCACTTTAGAGTGATAGATCGGCGATATCATCGGCCAAAATGAAGTTCTCCATAGCACATCTCATACTTCAACTTTCGCTTTCGGCTTCACCATCTTAACTATTTGCTGAAAATTGACAAGCGAGCATTTTTGTTGTATTGTTGGTATAACTCCACTCCCTGACTTCTCCTTCTTCTCAGACTTCTTTTGCACATTCTTCTTCTGCTTCTTTGACCTCGTTTCTACTACTTCACTTCTTCTTCATTCTCAGAATAAGAGGAGGATTGTCTTCTTCACTTTGTCTTCATACTGAGGAGGAGGATTATTAAATTAGTATCGAATAAAGCAATGAAATACATAAAGGAAATATGTTTTCTACTTCCTCAAACAGAGGTGTTGTTGCCCAAATACAGTGTTCAACTGACCCCAGTAGGTGCTCTTACTGACCCCAGTAGGTGCTCCTACTGACCCCCTTAGGGACCTATACTTGCATAATCCAGTTCCCAGAAGGCACAAAAACAAACTTAGAGCATCAAAAACAAACTCAGAATTTGGTTCAAATCAAGAACCCTATATCCCCAAATTGAACAAGTCATACTGCTCTCAGTAGAAGGTTCTATTGCCCCTAATATGGTTCTCTGCCCCCAATAGGAGTCATATTGACCCCAATATGCTCCTCTTCTCTCTACTGCCCAATATGGGACCTATAGTAGAACCCTAAACTTGAAACGAAATCCTTAGATTTTACAGATTTCAACAAATGCAATTGTCATTCTTCTCAATTTAGACCATAAACAAGTATAAAACAAATGAGTTATACAGAGATTGAATCAAATTTTGAATGAGATTAAAGCTGGTATAGAATGGAAGATTACCTGGCGGAGCACGACGGAGTACACGGCTAGTGGGAGAGGATCTGAGCAAGAGGGCGCGAATATGAGTGTGTGTGTGTGAGAGAGAGAGAGAGGTCGAGGCGAATCTGAGAGAGGAGAGACAGATTGAGGCGAATTGAGAAACTGATAGAGAGAGAAAGGACGCGAGAGGACGCGCGTTTGTTAGGTTTTCAAGGATATTATCGTCTTTTTCTTCGTTTAGTTGGCTAGTGGGAATTTTGAGATTTTATTTTGTTATTGAGAAGAAAATTCTTAAAATTAGAGCTAGTGGGTATTGTCCCTATTAATAATAAACATAGGGAGGAGCGATAATACTCCAATCTAACGGGAGACCCAACCCGTTTTTCAAAAAAAAAGAACACCAATAATTTCTTAAATAAAATAGATATATTCCCCCCCAAAAAAGAAAAATGTATTTGTAAAAGAAAAAAAAACAGAAAAAGGAAATGGGAGAAGGAAAAGAAGAAAGTACAGAAGTTTTAATGATGACATAATTGAGTGTGTCAATTGTTGTTAGGAACCCGACCCGTACGAAATGGACCGAGTCAGGTGATGGAAATGGACCCTGCTTCGACTGCTTCAACTACTAGGTCAAGTACTCTACTCTCAGGAGTCCAACTGTGTAACTTGTTCTTTCAAAAACAAAACCAAGAGGGTTTGACTCTCAAGTGTTGAGGCTCTCCCCTTCAGATCTGATTCACCCTCCTCTTCCTTCCCTTCCTCACCCTAATTTCTACTCAATTTCAATGCTTTGCTTCTAATCCCCAAAATTCTCTTGGCCCTTGAAAACCCCCAAAATCAAGAACCCTCAAAAGAGATAGTGAAATGAAGCGCCCTTATTTTGAGAAGCTGATTCTCTCTTCTACTCTCCAAGCCAAACAGCTGGTACCCTCTTTCTCTCCTTTTCTCACTCTCTATTTTTCTCTTTTGTGTTGTTGTTAATTGTATGCTGATTATGGTTTTGATATTTTAGCTTCTTTTGATTAGTGAGGGAATTGGGGAGAGAAACCCAGATGGGAACTTAGAGGAATTTCTTATCTTGTTGCAATTTTTCAAGAACCCATCAAGGAAAGACCCTTAAAGATTCCAGCGTTTTTCATTTTCTTGTTGGATAAAACTTAAAGGTTGAAGCTTTGGTGTTCTTGTTTGCTAAGATTAGGTAAAAAAAAGTGTTATAATTGGGGTATCAAACTTGTATAATTGTTGTCTTTCAGCTATATGTTTGGCTGCAGTGACAGTCTGTTGAATTATGAGTTTAATAGTTTTGAAAGCTCAGTGCAAGTAGTTGTGTCTAGGACTGAAAACATGAAATTACTGGCACCTAGAAATTGAAGATTGATGGTTTGGGTAGATAGGAACTCTAATCAAGGTAGGAGGATTTTGGGCATAAAATTGTTAACCAGAACTGGTGTTTTTCTAAACGTGACATTGAAACCATATTTGGGGTTTTCCAAGAATATTTGTTAAGCTTCTAAATAAAAGCCTCTCTCTCAATATATGGATCCTTAATAAATAAATAAAACTGTGTATAATCTATATGCTCACTGCCATGTTTGGTGGCAGCGATCTTACTCTATTTCTTTTCAATGGATTGTGATTGTTTAAAAGCATTTCTAAACGTGAACAGCTGAACATTCTGCTACTTTTCATGTCAGTCATGTCTCTCAGAAATTTCCTGGTTTACTTCCTCAATCCTAAGGAAAGTAGTGTAGTTCCATTAAAAAATTAAAAAAAAAAAAAAAAAAAAAAAACTTTGTTTCTATATAACTGTCCAAGTCTTTTGCTGTGTACATACACTTACGGATTTATCATGAGTTGAATTGTTTGGACACATTTAGTTCCTAGGAAATATATATATATATATATATATATATATATATATTATATATATATATATATATATATAATTACATTTTGCAACTTTCTTTATCAAATAAGTTGTTGCATATTCTATGATAAAAATTGTAAAATTATGACTCCTCCCTACAAAATCATGATTACATAATGGGAGGATGACTTTGAAAATTCAAACTAAATTTTTCTTCTTTTTTTTAAGAAAAAAAAACAATAGTTGTTGATTTTATTTCTTGTAAAATAAAAAACTTAAAAATGCATTTTTAAGTGTTTAGATAAGTAAACCTTTGATTTTAACGGCTTCTAACGGTAAAATTTTATCACAATTTGGTATATATATATTGATCCGGTGGTCCCCTTACCCCTCTTTGTATGAGTGTTCATGAATTTGTCTGTGTGGTTCATAACCGATAAAATCAACTGTATTGCTCAGAATAGTTCTAATTACTTTTGCAATGCTTGTTGGCGATATATCTGATGTTCATGATTATTGGCTAATACCGATACTGATATAGCATATAATCTGTTGACATCTACAATTTTACCTGACAGCACGTTTTATTATAGCAAAAAACTGAACTTGATTTGTGTAATTGTAGAAAATACCAGAAAATTTTGCCAAGAAATTCAGAGATGAGTTTTCAACATATGTTACGCTCAGTGTTCCAGGTGGTCATGTTTGGCGTATAGGATTGAAGAAGGCTGCTGAAAATAAATATTGGTTTCAAGATGGTTGGCAGGATTTCATTGAGCGTTATTCCATTCGCATTGGATACTTTCTGATATTCAGATATGAAGGGAATTCGTCTTTCATTGTCAATATTTTTAACCTGACTACTGCTGAGATTAACTATCCACCTAATGCTCTCAGTGGTACTGGAGGGACTGTTTGCAGTAACCAATATCAAGTCTTTGAAGAAATGGAAGATGAGGACTCGGTTGAAATCATGGGTTCCTCCCCTTCATCCATCGTTACTAATACTATGAGAGACAAGCTCTTTGGGGACGTTGCAAATCAACTGACTCCTGGAAAGAATTATAGTCCTCCATCGTTGCAGAATTTGTTCAATGGTGCTAAGCATAACTGGACTGATGCTGGGAAGCTTCATACACCGAAGGTTGCTGGATTACAAGGTAATAATTCTACGCAAGATAATGGTACTGAGCGTAAGAAGAGTAAAAAGGCTGTGGACGAAGTCAAATCATGTACTCCAGGTGAAGGTACACAAAGCGATAAGAAGACTGTAAGGAAAAGGCGGAAACGTGATCCTAGTAAGTTCGATGAACTCATTTTTTTGAATTCACATTCTATTAACGCAGAATTTGACTGTCGTTATAACTTCAATAAAATTGCAGATGTGCAGGAGTCATCTGCTCAACATGAACAGGATGTAGAAATCCGTTTTAGATTTTATGAAAGTGCATCTGCAAGGAAGAGAACTGTGACAGCTGAAGAAAGAGAGAGGGCTGTTAATCTCGCCAAAACATTTGAGCCGGTTAATCCTTTCTGCAGGGTTGTTCTTCGACCATCATATCTATATAGGGGATGTATAATGGTGAGTCTTTCAGTAAGTTGCATATAAGATTGCTTGTTGATTTCAGATTGTTACAGACTTTGCTTACAATGTATTCTTTTCCCATGCAGTATTTGCCATCCTGCTTTGCTGAAAAGAATTTAAGTGGGGTTTCAGGATTTATAAAACTTCAATCTGCTGATGGTAAACAGTGGCCTGTTCGATGCCTTTACAGAGGAGGGAGAGCAAAATTAAGTCAGGGATGGTATGAGTTTACGGTGGAGAATAATTTGTTAGAGGGGGATGTTTGTGTGTTTGAGTTGCTCAAGACTAAGGAGATTGTGCTGAAAGTTAACATATTTCGTGTCCAAGAAGAAGATGCTGGATTTGTAACCCAATCATATGGGAACCAACCTTCAGGGCAAAATATAATTCAGGCTATACCGCTTCGAAATTAGTGGCCACCAGGCTGCTGGTAATCTGGGATGTCTAAAGTGTATGAAATATCTCTTTGCTTTTCGGGTAGTGATCTGATTTGTTCTTGTGGAACTTAGATCTATTTAGTACTCTTGAACTTTTCAGGATGACTTAGTGTAACTTTCTTTCATTGTTTAGGAGTTCAACTCAATTTTTTCTTCTTCACTAGCACTGTAAATAGATTGTGCAATACTACGATCCTAATTGGCTCACCCTTTGTTTCCTATGGTGTATATGCTCACCCTTCCTACTTGCTTTGCTAGTGTGCCTGGGGGAGAGCGTTCTTTCTCTCATTTTGCTTCTTTGTCAAGTGCCTGGGGAATCATCGTTATGACAATCACTGTACTAAAAATTTATACCGGCTCTTAAAATTTGACATCATTTTCTCATCTTGTTTATCCCAGAATAACTACTTTTGTAAAGAGTTACTAATCAAATTTTTATTTTTTTTTATCTTTTCTTGTTTGTTTCACAAACCAAGAAGAATGAACTCTTTCTTTCTCCATTTATTTCCATTTTTAAGCTCTTCTTTTTTTAGTTTTTCAGACTTTTCTGATCTATTCACCATTGCTTTATAGGTCTGAGGAAGTTACTGTTAGCAAAGCTGGTGCTATTTGTTTTGGTCGAAGTGCTTGACGTTATACTAACTTATTAGCTGCATTTCATGAACATATTAACACAATGCTTAGCTCTTAGGACTTGGGGAATAAGTTTAGAGTTTTGCTGGCAATTGCATGCTCAACTCTGATAGAAAAGGAGTAGGTAATATGGTCAATAAAGTTTGAGAATCTCTTTGAAATTTGAATACCATCTTTCTGTTGGTCTTTATAATCTTTTATTCAGACCCACATTGGGCAGATTTCACTTTATACCCCAGTATTCTCAATGACTAAAGGAAAAAGCCTCCTATTTTCTACTTTAGGCCAAGTCTTGTTTCCGGGAAACTTTTCAAATGCTCTTAAGTTTTTTGTAACCTGTTTCTTTTTTCTTTTTTCGTTCAATGAATTGTCTTGTATCACAAGATGGTTGATGCCTCGAAATTAAAATGTTTAGATGCTATGATAGGATTTTCTATTGAGAACACATTGTCTTTTATCGTTGCAGAAAACTGAACTATGGAAATAGAGGATACGTCTCATCTGAGCTGAGTTAGCTGAAAATGATATGTTTATAAGTAGCTGTTTTTATTCACTTCATACTTTTTATGTTTTGTTTTCACATCATATAATTCATGTCTAAATGTTGTAAGAACTGCAGCAAAAAGCAAAATGAGTGACAACTTGTTTGTGCTCTTTCAAGTAGTAAGCTAGTAGATTGGACTTGAAGATATTCACATTCAGGTGCTCTTTAAGATTTTTCAGTTATTCTCAAAAAACAGGTTGTCCTTGAGTTAAAAGCTGCATTATGAAAATGATTTGCACCAAATTTACTGATCATAACATCTCTTACATAGATAATAACATTAGTTCCATGTCGATCTAATAGTTGAGATCAGTAATATGGTTAACGTTACACGAAAATTTATAGCCAATTTTGTATTTGAGACTCGTTGGAATATCGAAAAGATGATATAATTTGGGTGATTCACCCTTTTATATATTTATTAATTTTAAGTCTGTCATTGCTATTCTATTTGAGTGGGTGCATTAAAAGCATAATTTAGCTTTCCTTCTCATTATTATTTTTTTTTCATCTGAATGGCTTTCTATTATTTATCTTGGGGCTCAGATGCTCTTCTTCCTTTTCACTTTCTTTTGTTTAAGAATGCTTTTGTTTATTTTTTTTCCCGAATGAATGATGTGTTTGTGTATAGTTGTAACTTGCCCTTCTTTGGAGTTGTGAATGGACTTCATAAGAAACATATTAAGTATAGTTGAGAGGGTCCAGCATAAGTTCTTGATCATGACATTTTGTAAGTATGTAACAAGTGACTTGCTGCATATATATGTCATACTCCATATGATTCTTAAAGATCAGCAGCATGAATAGAATTTCCCTCCCAGGAAAAAAGGAATCAAACATATCTAACTCTGCAGAAGTGGGCATTTATTTTTTCTTCTGCAAGATACCCATCAGGATTCATCATCTACCCTAAATTGCCTTCTACAAACTACTTTGCTTATCCCATGCATTTATGAGAGGCATCAACCCAAAATTTGAAAGGCTGGTTTTTGAGTATTTGATCTGATATGTCAAGTTGTTGAAAACTGGTGAACCAGAACACACCAACCTTCAAAGAGAAGTTGGTAAACCATATCACTAGTCATTAACTTTTCAGTCAGACACTGAAAACTAGAACCTTAATTGGTTATGGAATATATGACTTGAATGAGGAGCTGATTACTTCAGCCACTGATTAATCATCAAACCTATCTTATAAAAAATGCATTATAAGATAGAAAAGAAAACTGGAAGTTGTTTGTGAGTTGGAATTATAGCATATGCCACATAGGGGTCACTACAATTGTGGAAGATGAATCTCAACCTTGTCCTGAAGGTGAAGATACTAGTTACCCTGGAATACATAACCCTTTCTTCTGAATTCTGATTACTGACATTTGCTTCCACATTGTAAATGTGTAGACTTTCAAGTTTCAATCACACGAGTATTAGCCTATTAGGTGAAGAGTAGAGTTTAATACTTTTAAGACAAACTGCAACATTTCCCAGATACGCTATTTTTTTTCTTCAAAATTTGTCTACAAATCATTCGTTTATAATATGGCCTGCTTCCCTTCTGGTAATGATGAGATGAGAATGAAAAACAAGGAGATTGGAGAACTGAAATGAGAGGAAAAAATATTTATAAAAATCGCCGTTGCCGGGGATCGAACCCGGGTCACTCGCGTGACAGACGGGAATACTTACCACTATACTACAACGACCTTGTTGCTAATGGTGTGGTTCTTTACTTAATTGACCGTAAAACACTGATATATTTGTAGGCCAAGCCAAGGTTCTAGTCCAAAAATGTTTTGCTACACACACATCACATCAAAGAAATTTAATTGTTTATTGTTTGCCTTTTGTAGATACTAGACAGAGTAATACAGACCATTATCACTGGGTTTCTAATCCATTGGTTCTCTAACATACACTACACAAAAGGAAAAAAAGGGTTCCTCATACTTCTCATTTCCTTCAAATTTTCATTACCAAATTCAATCACTTTCTAGTGTCTAAATCCCTGCACTCTTTGTTTCTTCCTTTCAGAATTTTCACAATGGCAACAGCCTCAGCAACACTCTCACCAGCCATGTTC
The DNA here is from genome assembly GCA_010134655.1 of Fragaria nilgerrensis. Taxonomy (NCBI): domain Eukaryota; kingdom Viridiplantae; phylum Streptophyta; class Magnoliopsida; order Rosales; family Rosaceae; genus Fragaria; species Fragaria nilgerrensis. Next base: position 994,793 of record CM020978.1, on the reverse strand, counting down.
ACCACCACAGCCACAGTTGCCAAATCTGTTAGGAAGCCAGCAAACAAAGTCCACTACATTTCAGGGCTCAACTCCTTTTCTGGACTCAAAGCTCACAACAGTGTTGCCTCTCTTGAGTGCACTGATCAGTCCTTTGCTAACATTGTGAGCTCCTTGAGAGCTCCTTCACAGAACCAAGGCAGAGGTGGAGGGGCACTCTCATCTACCTGCAATGCAATTGGTGAGATTTTCAAGATTGCAGCAATCATGAATGGACTCACTCTTGTTGGAGTTGCAGTGGGATTCGTTCTTCGAATCGAAGCCTTCGTGGAGGAGTCAGCTGAGTGAGAATTCTCTGTTTATCAGGAGAAAATCTGTGTATTATTTCATTGTCATGATGTAACAATGGCTTTATATCTGCTTCTTCTGGTAAACTGAGTTGGATATCTCAGACAAACTATCAATAGGTATCCAATCTAAAATCTAGGATTAATTACAAAACACCACCTGAATTATGATGTTATTTTCATTTTCATATCTAACTGTCAAAAACTTGCATTTTCATACACAAAGTTTCATTCCATTAGCATTTTGATACGCTGACCACTAGCACCATTAAATTTTAAGGCACTTTCGTTATTTTAATAAATATATCATTTTTTACATTTACTTTAACAAAATAATTTATTTTTTGAAATACAAAATAAAACAATTTACTTTAGCAAAAATATTCAAAAAAAAAAACTCCAAAATTAAATATTTATTTTTGCAACAATAGTGATAAAAGTTAGTAAAACTCTGTATGTATATATATTTTTAGAGTTACATGTTAAGAAAAACAAAATAAAATAAATTATATTAAGAAAATATCGAATATCGATGAAAATTTTATCAAATTTTATATAAACATGTTTAATCTATTTTTGGTTAAATAGACCATGTTTACATAAAATATGATAAAATTTTCATCGATATTTCTCGATATAATTTATTTTAATTTATTTTATTTTGTTTTGCTTAACATGTAACTCCAAAAATATATATACATACAAGAGTTCTACTAACTTTTATCACTATTGTTGCAAAAATAAATATTTAATTTTGGAGGTTTTTTTTTTAATAGTTTTGCTAAAGTAAATTGTTTTATTTTGTATTTCAAAAAATAAATTATTTTGTTAAAGTAAATGTGAAAAATGATATATTTATTGAAATGACAAAAATGCCCTCAAAATTTAACAGTGTTAGTGGTTAGGGTATCAAAATGCTAACAGAATGAAACTTCGGGTATGAAAATACCAGTTTTTGATAATTAGGTATGAAAATGAAAATAACATCATAGTTCAGATGGTATTTTGTAATTAATCCTAAAATCTATTAAGCACAAGAGGTCACATAAATAGCACTTTAGTTGGTGTCAAAAGTACATTGGTTAAACAAATGTAACAAGTTTTTATGTCACTCATTTATATGCTTGCATCTTTAAGCTTGAGATGCTTCACATTGAGTTGCTTTTAGTATTTCAACTCTTACTGAAATGTTAAGACTTAACACCATAGGAGGGCAATTTTAGGTTCATCTTCTTCCCTTCCAAGCTTTCTTCCTGAAGCTTTGGTTCAGTAACAAAAACTGTTACCAATTTCTCATTGATTCCTATATTGTTTCCCGGCATCAAAAATCACACAACGATTTCTAAACCCCAATCAGCATCATCTCAAGCTTTTGTTTGTGTTTTTCACAACCCGTTGAGATACCCATGCCTTCCTTTTCAACCTCTTAGGACAACCTACTTCAGTACTTCACCAGTTCAGAATTTCTGGCAAGAATGTCATTTCTTTATATTCTGACCATTGGTGCACAAAGAATAAGCACCATAAGAAATGAATTCTAGATTTTATCAGCAATCCATGGCTGTTTAAATATATTTCTTCAGGAACAAACGAGTAGAACCTGGCAATTGGCAAACAACAACAACAAAAAAAGCATAAAGCCTGCTGAAACTTGAGCAACTGTCATCTGACTAAAGAAATAACAGATGATTTCCTTTTGGACAAGGCATGCTCCAGTGCAAGTAGCTTTGAAATTCTATATTGCTAGTCAGATCGATAATGAATCCACTCAACCTTTTAGTGCCATAAGTTGGTCAAGTTGGGAGATATTGGATAGTTTAAGCATTTGAGAATTGAAGAGTGACATTTTTGTATTATGCATATGGTTTTGCTATCATATCTTTATGGTGACGATGGAATGCCAAATATTCTAGTTCACTCACAAATCCAAGTCATATTAGGCCTTTATATTAGACTTCCATGAAGTATTGCTCAGCATTTAGCTAATATACCAGTAAAAGAAAGACCACACTAGTTAGCTGCAGACAAAACTGGGACTAATATAAAGTGATTTCTGCCCAGAATTGGAGGCAATCACAAACCTTCTGCAGTGTACATGCATGTAGATGGTTCTTATACATGCAGTTCACGAAGGTACAATGCTAATTTCCAGTTTCTCTACAAATGCAAAGGTCACAGATTTATACGATAAAATATATCATAGTCGAAACTATCAAAGAGGTTTATTTCTCTCATTCAAAGAGACCTAACCCAGCACAATTTTCACAAGTCAAGACTCGAGAGTCATTAATGTCCGACACAGGACATGATTTACACACATTAGTTACCAAGTTTTCTAAGGATGAGCTTCCTTGAAATCATTTATGACTATAGGGACATCTGCTCCTCTGCTACTATGGAGTTGCTCATACTCTAGAGACAGGTCCCTTTGAATGCATTTCCCAGCAAACTTCAGGCATGTACATGCTGTGAATATCAAAATCCCAGAAAGTATCCAACTAAACTGCAAGTTGGCCAATGCCCTTGCCCTAAATTCAGACTCACTTGATCTACAAGTTACTGATGATCCAAGCATGTTATCAGTGCTACCCTCGATGAAACTGACAACACAACCCTTTGGAACAAGCTTAGGAACCCAGAGCATAAATCCCATGTTCATAAACCAGCAACCTTGGAATACAACTGAAATAGAAAGAACAAGTGCTGCAGGAAGACTGGTTTGGCAAAAAGTTGCTGCTAAAGCTGCCATGACAGAAGCAAACACTATTAGCTGCAATAACCAATGGTAATGCCCTTCAAGACCAACATGGTCAGTGGAGTGGAAATGGAGAAGAAAAAGCTCTTGGCAGAAAACAGAGGCTGTAAGCAATCCAACAACCCCAGATAGGATCTGAAACGAATTAATAAACTCAGCTGAAAGAGTAAACCCTGCAAATATGGCAAGGTGGAGGAACATGGTTGCATGCTCCAAATTATGGAGCTTGAAAGAGAAGTTAAGAAAAGGGAAGTCTAAAACTTGCATAATAATTGCAAATACAGAGAAAGATAAGATGAAAAGGAGTTCCAGGTGTTTAACTTTGGAAAGAGGGCAGTTCAATGGGTACCAAAACCTTACTCTAAAGTTACTAGGGCCTTTGAGAAAATAAGATCTGATAGTGTTGATGGTGTGCCATAAACCAAGAAGGGTGAGGGCAAAGCCAGGAACTATGTGCCCAATGAACGTGCCCATTGCAAGTTTTTTTTTTTTCCACAGATCAGGGTTTCTTGTACATGATCTGTAGATGCTTAATTCTTAATCTCCAAATAGAGCTTAAATACATGAACCCATTGCAGTGGCACTGTATACTAAAAGAAGAAAATGTACATTCTGGTAATTTTTCCAAGCATTTGGTGCATGATGCATGTATTTCCACACATATATACTTGTACAAGACGACACTCAGCTGTGAGTAACACTCCAGACAATGGATATCCTAAATGGAGGTGTCACCACTCACCCCATGAAGAAGATTAATGGTGTTACTGTTATTTTCAACTGTCAAGACCATTGAATGAAATTATTTGGATTCCAGTCTGACTAGTTTCATTTGTTTCTCATTGTAACTTGCTTTTGTTTTGAAGCATGTAGAACTATCCTTGGTATTTAAGAATTAAATGCCCTGCTGTCCAACAGTGTCAGGACTATAGGAGTACATTTAGTGGAGAGTGAAGTGGGTTTCAATATAGGAGTGTGGCAAATAAGATGTTCCCACTTGTTAAAAATATTTCATTATCTTGTGGACTTATTCAACAAAACACTAGTATAGTGATGGTAAAAGCTGTAAGAATATACCAGGATACCTTGCCACAAAATGATGTACCAAAGATGATAGGTTTGCAAGTCCAAATCGCACTCGGTAAAAGCTAAACTTCTTAGCACCTGAAAAAAAAATTGTTTAAAGCTTGGGAGCATTATTGATGAAAAAGCCTGGAAGAAAGCTGAAAGAAAATCTTGTTATTGAGTTCACTATTAATAATGTTAATGCCTGCATACATCCTTTTAATAATAATCACTAAACTAGTTTAACATTGTTGGAAATATTAGGACTCCCCTGTTTTTACAAGGTAACAATCTGAAGGCAATTAGAAACCATGATTATCATTGAAATTGTTTAATTTGTTTCAAGTTATAACAAGATTCAGTCATTTAAAACTAGTCTGACTAGAGTTATACACTTATCGCAATTACTCCAGTTTATTAGAACTGAAAGATGAAAGGAAACAAGTGATTTCATATGCCTGCTCTAAAGCATGTATCAAGATCTATAACACTTATCGAGTACAATTAAATAGAAAACAAAAACAAAAAAATTACTGCACAAAATGGCAGATTCTCTAGCAGATTGCATTATTCTCATCAATGCCAATCATATTACAACTCAAGTATAATGGTCTAGCTCTGTGCCAACAAAGAAATAAAGAACTAAACAGAAGAGGTTACATAATGTTACAGTAAGCCTTCCTCATAAACCCAATCAAATCATACTGAATCAATTTCAATAAGACTAATGAACGCAATAGATACCTGAGCTGAGCTTGTCAGGTCATCTTGAGGAAGTAACCAAAACAACCTTTGAGAACTAGAAGTTGGTTCGAGTACACCACCGCCATTAGAAGTACTATACATGGAGAAAGAGACTTCATGACTCACCCTTTTTGAGAAATTCCTCAACATTTTCAATCCCCTCGATCAGATAATAATATGTGCTGTCATTGGGAGTAATCCCTCTGCTCACCATCTCTTTAAGGAGCTCTTGAGCAACATCACCTTTTTGGTTTTTGCATAGACCTTTGATAAGAGCATTGTACGTTAGAAGTGTAGGATTGAAACCTATACTCAACATCTCATCTCGAACTTTGAAGGCATCATTCATATCACCTTGTTTACTATGTCCACTAATGAGGGTGTTGTAACTAATGAAATCAGGCTTGATTCCCCTTCTCTTCATCTCATCCAGAAGTTCCCGAGCTTCCTCAACTTTCCCTTCCCTGCAGCGCCCTTGCATTAGGGTATTGTAAGTCACTTCATCTGGATGAACCTTCATTTTATCCATCTCACTCAAAAGCGAAAATGCACGCTCCATATTACCATTAGCACAATGACCATCAATCAAAGCATTGAACATCACAAGATCCAGCAGAACACCCTTACGCTGTATCTTCTCAAACAAGTCATCTGCCTCATTCATCCTATTCCTTTTACTCAAAACATAAATAAGCGACGTATAAGTTTCCTTAGTAGGCTCTATCTCTTTACTCAACATTTCATCGCGAAGGATAAACGCCTTCTTCGCATTGCCAGACCTGCAGTACCCATTAATCAAAATATTATACGTAATGGCATCAGGAGCCATCTCTTTCTCTTCCATCTCTCTAACCATAACCTGAGCTTCGCTCACCCTACCTTCCATAAACAACTCATGAATCAACAAATTGTAAGTCGACACAGTCGGCATGATACCCTTCTTCACCATCTCATCTCTATAACCAAAAGCCCTGTCCAGATCACCCTTATTGCAATAACCATCAATCAGAATGTTATAAGTCACAGCACTCGGAATCAGCCCAATTTCCAGCATTTTATCAAAAAGACCAGACGCCTCGTCAAGCCTTCTCTCCTTACACATCCCACTAATAAGCAAACCATACGTGTATGAATCCGGCTTAACTCCTCTCCCTTTCATATCACTCAAAATCAACTGAGCCCCACCAACTCTCCCTCTCACACAAAACCCATGAATGATAGTATTATAAGTAACAACACTCGGCTTAACCCCCAAAAGCTCCATCAACCCGAGAAACTCCTTGGCCTTCTTCAGCTTCCCTTCTTTACACAACACATTGATCATAATATTAAAAGTACAAACACTTGACTTGATCTTCAACCTAAACATCTCAGCATACAAAACCCACGCCTTCTCGGTCCAATTCATCTTCGAAAACAAACTCAACAGCTCATTACAAGTCCTGGTTTCCGGCATCACATTCGCACTCATCATTAACCTAAAGCATTGAAAACCCTCATCAGCCCTCTTCAATTCACAGCAAGCACTCACCAGGAGGTCCAAAATGACCCCGCTCTGCGCACCCAGGCGCGTTCGGGCTCGAGCCAGCGAGTCGAAGACGTCTCGAATCGGAGCAACGCCGGAGCCGAGGAGCTGCTTGAGGAGAGCGATGGAGGGTTTTGGGGAGGGGAGGGATGCGAGGATGGCGGCGGCGAGGCATTGGGTGTCGGTGTCGAGGCGGCGGAGGTCGAAATGGGAGGTGAAGCGGTGGACGAGGTGAGGGGTTTGGTGGAGGGAGAAGAGGGTTTGGGAGATTAGAGAGGATGGGAGGTTGGGTGGTAGGTGTTGGATGAAATGCCAGTGAGAGGTTTGGATGGAGTTGAGGAGGGAGGGGTGGGTAATGGCCGAGGAGGAGGAGGGGAGGGTTGGGTTAGTGAGGAGGAAGGAGATCTGAGGTTCTGGGGTTTTAGAGTGTGAGGGTTTAGGAGTCTCTGAGGTTTCATTGTTCTGCTGAGAGAGATGGATGAGACTTGATTTTGCGAAACTAGAGGGTTTTTGACTCGAGAGGTTTCATTGTTCAAATCAAGGACTAAAATCTCCAAGATACCCTCGATATTTCTTCTGATTTTCGTTTTTTATAAGCACTGATATTAATATTTATATCTTTTTTATATTTTATATTTAGTATATTTTTAGTTAAATATGTAATTTTTATATAAAATGTTGGTAAAGTTTCTATTGATATTCGATATTTTTTTGATATCCATCGAGATTTTTTTTTCGAATCACTAATATTCTGTGATCGTCAATATTTTAATCCTTGGTTCAAATACATGCGATACCGTACACTAGGTGATATGATACGGGTGGGGACTTTTGAAACTGTAAATTATAAAAAAGACCGAGCCGAAACCTAAGCCAAAATTGAAATAATCAAACTTGTTTAGGGCCGGTTTGGGACAGCTGTGTTGTGAGAATAATCGCTTTGAAGTTGTAATAAGAAGAATTACTTCTAATATTGTTGTGAGTAGAATTAGTTGATTGGCACTAACGAATAATCTAATACAATACACTATTTTCTATGTGTATTAACATCCATATTTTCGCTCAATCGTTTGTGCTTCATTAAAACAAGTCTGGCATTCACCTGAGGAATGAGGAGAGTACAGGCATTCAAAGTTCAAAGGTTTTGAGCTCCATGTACGCCTATGCACAAAATAATTTAGAAAAAGTAACTTTTCACCGACCCATCGAATCCAAACTACTTTTGCCTAGGAGGCAATGATGCATATGCACGCGTCTACGACATAAGAAAATGGTGGCAGGGCGCATCTAGTAGTATGGTTGAACCTGTGAACACATTTTGCCCTGCTCACCTGATTCATCCAGACCATTTTATGATCACAGGGTTGGCATACTCCGACTCCGGTGAGCTGCTTGTGAGCTATTGTGATGAGCTCATTTATCTTTTTCAAAAGAATATGGGGTTGTGTCCCTCATCATTCCTACCTGAAGATATGGAGAAGCTTGACAAGCCGGAACAATTCGTTGGTCATAGAAATGCACACATATGTAGAGTGAGTTTCTTTGGGCCTAATGATGAGTATGTTATGAGCAGGCCTGGATCTGATAGGAGTCCGGAGAGCCGGTCGACTCAGGGTCCAGAGATCTAGGGGGCCCAGAAAAAAAAATCCCAGCTTTCTGACTCTCTCCATTCGTAAATACAGTTAAATAATGCAAGGAATAATCATTATGTTAGAGGCTCAGAGCTTTTCTTTTTTATTGACAGTAGGGCTTAAACAAGTATGTTATAATTATATATATGTATATAGAGGTACATATATAATATTATGAGTCAAAGAAACAAGAAAATAATGTTAAAAGTTTATACGATTTAAGAAAGTAAATTTCAAAAAGAAAAAAGAAGAGGTAGGAGCTCAAAATAGGTTTTATAATGTAAATAAAATTACTAAAATGTTAATCATAATCTAAATATTTTGGATATGTTGTTTTATAGTAAATTTTGAGTTTATAGATTTAATTCTTGAAAATATTTATTAAAAATTTACCAAGATGCAAACTACGATTCAAGGGCCCAATATTAAGAGTTCAACTTAGGTTCAAAAATCTCAGGTCTGGACCTGGTTATGAGTGGGAGTTATGGTGGCCATATCTTCATATGGAAGAAGAATGGAGGTGAACTTATTCGTGTTATGACCGGCCATTCTCCTCATGTACATGACACTCAGCCGCATCCACATAATCCGGTCATCGCCGCCTGCAGATCGGGATACAATTTAGAGCTCTGGGCTCCTATGGCAAATGATGATATGCATCTCCACTGCCTGACGACATTACACAGGTGCTTTCTCAATCTCTTGTATAGTATTTAAACTTAATTTCTCTCATATTAACTATTTGTTGCTACTGAACTGTTCGACTCCATGAAATTCCTCATGTTTGCTTTTTGTATGACAGATTATGGAGTCTAATCGTCAAGCTAGAAGTGATTTTTATATGCCGATTTTTCACTAGAGAATCGAAGAAGAGAAGAGGATTTTCGCTAGCAAAGATTCTATTATTGAAGAGTGAAAAGATGATCGTCTGATGGTGATATCGCTTCTGAAGAGTGTTGAGTAGGAAAATCCCCAGTAATTAGGTAGCGTAGGATTTCCAAGTCATCAAATTGTTAAAAGATATAGAACATCTCAACATCATAAAGTATTAATTATTCAAGTACTACACCAAAAATCAATGCTTTTACAAACGAATTTCTTTAAGATTGTGATAAATAACTAGACTGTATTCACATCAATATTTTATAAAGAATTTCCCCCTGCAAAATTCGCACTTGACGTGCTTGTATGTGTAGCTAAATAAACTAATATCCCGCAATAGTTACACTATTCTCATACCTCGTATTCTTTTTTGCTCTTGCAAATCAAGGTTGTCATCGTAGATCACACTCCCACTATGTGAGCAGGAAAAACAGTAGGTTCACCAATGAGACGATTAACCATGATGAAGGGTTGGCGGTTTGCTCTATCAGGGCTAACGCCAACCGGATGATCAAGACGACCACAATAGAAGCAAAGTCTTGTAGTTGAGATGAATCAGAGAAGTCTCATCAGAGTCCGGATCAGAGTAAATGCTAATAGCACGAGGCCAGGGTACGGTTATGCAAGAGACATCACGACACAAACCCTAACATACATTGAACGAGAGCCATCTAAATTAATAGAATCAATTCTCAATTGAGAGGCAATATACGACAAGTCACATTTATTCCACATGTGAATAGGTAAAAAGGGAAGCCTTAATTACCGAGAGGATTAAGGATTTATTCCACATCATCAAAAGATGGCTTTTGGTGATGATATTATGCTTGAAAGAATGATTAATTTACCATCACCAGGTCTTGCAGGTGAAGAAGAAATAGGTTGTTTGCTTGTTCTGTGTGCCAAGTGCGGCAAGGGAGAGAAACAGTTTCCTAACTTTCTCTATTGCCAGAGCCCAGAAGCCCCAAACAGCTTTTTATTCTTTTATTTTTCTCTAATTATCATTTAATTTATATAAACACACATGTTGCTAATTGATTGATTCAAACTTATCAATAGTCATTGTTAAGTGTGTTTGGCAACTTTACCCTCATTTTAACGGCAAATTAGACGGAGGTATCATAATGGCTAACGAAGTGATGTAGGACGAGAACATGCCAAATTTAGACAGAAAAAAAAAATATAGTCAGGAAGCGGCGAAAAATATAAAAAAAATGATTTGAAGATTAATAATTCTCGTGTCAAGAGGTTGCTAGCCGTTGGAATATTCAAAAAAATGTTGTTTTGGACTTTCCGGGTTTGTCGCACAAAATCTGTTAAATCTGATTTGAAGTTACTTTTAGCTAGAACGTCTGTTTGGGATGCATGATACATTTTTGGAATAGGAACAACGAGATCTACAAGACTCACTTAAGTGAGCCCTATCAGATTTAACCTAAAAAATGTCGTCTTAACTGTCCGATTCGCGATTTAGTATTTTTAGGCTAGTTTTATTTTCTTCTTAGGATTATTTTATTCATGTTCTAGGATATTTTGTATCTTTCTATATATTCTTTATGTGTGCCTTGGCCTTATGTCAATAGGATATGTAGTTTGACTAGATCTATGTATTCATTTTCCTTACCTAATTGGTATTGTGTAATTCCCTATATAAAAGGCTCCTATCAATGAATAATATACACATCTTTCACGATTCTCTATTCTCAAATTACTTTCACTTCATCACGTTATCAGTACTTAGCTCAACCCTTGAGCTAATAGTTTTCCCAAACCCTAAAACCAAAGCCGAAGACTCTCAGCCCTGCCTCGGCCACCGCCGCTGTTGCCGCCACTATCGTCACTCCCTAACTGCCGCTTCCCGGGCGCCTGCTCCGCTGCTTTCTTCTCATCCGATCAAGCATCCAAGTTTTACGATATGTTTTCTTTACAACCCTAAAACTCTTCCAAGTTCAATAACCTCGGGGGAGATAATGTGCTTTCTCCCCTTCTTCTACTTCACTCTATGCTTGGGATGGTGTCTTTGCAGGTATAAAATCTCGGTTGTCCTCCCCGGGTCCAAAGTTGTGTTTGATCAACTTTGGTTATTTCTATTCTGAAGGTGTGTTTGATCACCTTCACACAAGTTTTTCGGGTCGTGTTTAATCGACTTCGGACACTTAGGGTTGTGTTTGATCAACCCTAGAGAGACAAACCATATAAAAGCATCGTATTTGAGTATCCTTTTGAGTCTCTACAGAAAACTAATACGACTTGTTCTCTCTTGTATGCAGATGGATAGAGGCATCGAATTTGACGTCCTCGACGCCTATGGTACTGAGTACCATTGCTGGGTCTCGGATATAGAGCAAACCTTCATTGCTAAGGATCTGACCGAGACCATATTTCCCGATCCAACTCAGGAACCGCCTCACAAGAGATCAAAATCTCAGGCGCTCATGTTCCTTCGTAAGCATATCGATCCCACACTGCGCAGGCAGTGTCAATGATCCAAAAGATATGTGGGATGCACTCGTCGAACGCTTCGGCAATATCCATTCGACCTTGCTCCCAGAACTAATTGCTCGCTAGGATGAAATCCGACTTTTGGATTACAAGAAGGTTGATGACTTCAACAGGGATATGCTTTGCCTACAAGCTCAACTAAGCTCATGTGGAGTCGATAAAAGTGATGCCGACATGATCGAAAGACTTTCTGACCTTCCCTTCAGCTGCTAAGATCCTAATGAACCAATATCGACTTGAGTTCATCAATAAGAGGATTACTACATTTAGCGGCTTAATGACGCAACTCCTTATGGAAGAAAAGAACAACATGATCAATGATTAGCATAATTTGCGTCCTGTAGGCACCCGAAAAATTCTGGAATTTAATTACAACAGCAAACGGAGTAATAAAGCTCCGAAACGCAAGGTCAACATCGGAATGAACCTTATGCACGTGGGAATCACAACCACCATGCTTTTGGTTCTCGGGGACAAAGTAGTGGCTTTAGTGGCTGTACCAACACTTGACGTCGAGACACCGGTGCCGCTAGCCCCAAGGACGGCGCTGCTCCTCCTCGGAAGTAGCATGTTTGCTCTTCTTCTGCCTCTAATGGTCAATGCAACAGATGTGGGTCCAAGGACCACTGGTCTAAAAGTTGTCGCGCTCTTGCAAATGTTGTTGACGCATATAAGAAATACAAGGAATTGATGGAAGTCAATTCCACTGAAAACAATAGAGTTGAACATAATGTTACTTTCAAGGTCGTAGACCTCAATGGACAATGTTCTGACTTAGATGCTCCTGACTTTGACGTCACCGGCTAGATTGTTTTTTCTTTTACAAGTCATGATGTAATAAGGCATCGTTAGCATGCCATGCTTAGTTTTATTCTCAATTTCTTTTTGAGACCCTTATGTACTTTTTTCAGCGCCTTAATGAAATTTCTTTTGGTTCTTCTTGTCTCTACATGGTTCGAATTGATTTACATCTACCTTAGAAAACATGGCACAAACGCCGTCTTTGGTCTCTCCCTTAGAGGAGGTGACGTACGGCGCTGTGACTCTCAAGGAGGGTCACTCACGTGTTTTCCCTAAGTCTTTTACCCTATAGCGCATTTTTTTATCAACAATTGTTCAACTAGGCTTATCCAAGTTAGTATGATGTCTTAGAATTGTCCAAAATTAAGGAGCTAGTGGTTTTAAGTGTGCCTCGCACAACTGACCCTCCACGGACATTTCTGGTCATACTTAATTTGGAGTTACCGAAAGCTTTTGATTTTGGATTCCCCTTACGCTATTACTCCAATTGCCGTCTTGTAAAAGATGTTAAAGACTTAGCAAAACCGGATCACCATCGAATTCTCTAGGTTCTTTGGACTTGGATTTGATCATCAACACGTCCTTGTGGCTGAGCATACGTCTCTATGCCATCAGCAAGCTTCAAAAGCTTCGCTAATGCCAAATCTGCGAAAAACAGTAATCTGTCCTCCCTGGACTGTCACTTCATTTGAGCTTTGTGAACAGCTCCGGACAAACCAGATAGTGAGCTTTATATCATTGGAAAGCTCTACGAGTCTAGTTTTCAGAACATTTTACAGTTTGTCCATATCTATTTAACGAAGGAGTTATGACTGTTTTAGTGCGCAAAGGTCATTATGCGCGAGAAATTTTTCAGCACTCTCCGGATTGTTGCTACTTTTAGCTTTTCCAATCCTTCTAAATGGCTCGATATCGACCTATTTACTCATATATCTACTCTCTTTTGTAGGTATGTCTCTTGGAGAGATCGAGTGCCTTGCAGATAGTGGATCAATCCATACCATTCTAAGGAACCGGCAACTATTTTTGAGTTAGTGTCGTGTAAATCATCTGTGACGACAATGATTGGATCTTCTCCTGTGATCCTCGGGCGTGGAACCGCTCGCTTCTTTTTGCCTCATGGCACTATGATTCATGTCACGGACGCTCTTTATGCCCTAAAAGAGCACCGAACCCTGTTGAGCTTTAAGGACATTCGCGCTAATGGCTTTCACTTGGAAACTCATTGTGAAGATGGAACTGAGTTCTTGTGTATAACTTCTCATGAATACGGACGTAAACCTATATTGGAGAAACTCATGAGTCAATCTAGTGGTCTTTACCTTACTATGATTCGGATTATTGAATCCTATGTAGTCGCCAAATAGGATCTTTAGGACTCTGACTCATACAAGTTTTGGTATGATCGACTTGGTCATCCTGGAAGGGATATGATGATCCGAATTCTGCGTAATTCTCATGGACATCCCTTCTTCAGATCAAAACAAAAACATTTGGGAAATGATATCACTTTGAATCATGGTGGCGACGCCTCAAATGGTCATCACGGCCCAAAGGGGACTTTGACGTCTCCCGGGCTCGGCACTAACTTCCTGGCTGCCACTCGGCCAATTCCTCAAGCAATTGAGACACGCCGTTCTTCCCTTGATGTGTCGTTGACTCTTTCAAATGCTCATCGTTCGTTTTGCAAAGCTTGCTCTTTAGCGAAAGTAGTATCGAGACCGTCTTACGCTAAAGATAACACCGAGAACATTCCATTTCTACATCGTATCCAAGGTGATATTTGTGGATCCATCCATCCTGAATGTGGACCATTTCGATACTTTATGGTCCTGGTGGATGCTTCAATGCGTTGGACTCATGTCGCGCTCTTGTCCACACGTAATGCTGCATTTCCAAAACTCTTAGCACAAATTATTAAACTTCGGGCTCACCACCCGGATTATCCAATTAAGTTAATTCGACTAGATAACGCTGGAGAATTTACATCAAAGATTTTTGATGACTATTGCATGTCTATCGAGACTGAAGTTGAGCATCATGTACCCCATGTTCACACGTAAAACGGTTTCGTCGAAGCTACAATTAAGCAACTTCAGCTAATTGCTCGAGCATTGGTAATGCGCACCAACCTCCCAATTGCGTCATAGGGCTATGCAATATTGCATGCAGCCTTACTTATTCGTTTCAGACCCACTGCCAGACAACCATTCAGTGCGTACCAGTTGGTTACTGGATATGAACCTGACATTTCGCATTTTCGGTTGTTCGGTTTATGTGCCAATTACGCCTCCACTGCGTTCTAAAATGGGTCCTCAGAGACGATTAGGTATTTACGTTGGTTATGAATCTCCTACGATTATCTGATACCTCGAGCCATTAACAGATGATCTCTTTACCGCAAGGTTTGCAGATTGTCACTTTGATGAGACATTCTTCCCGTCGTTAGGGGGAGATACGAACAAACGTGTTCATGTGGAACAACATGAATTGTCGTGCACTCTGTCTCATTATGATCCCCGCACCTCACAGACTGAAAGTGAAGTAAAACGTATTCTCGAACTTTAGAAAGTAGCAGATACGATGCCTGACTCTTTCTCCGAGATTGCGAAAGTGACAAGATCAATATACCAGCTGCAAATGTTCTTGTTAGGCTCGAAGTCCCTAGAAAGGGCACGGCCATCCCCGGGCTCGGTACTGCTGTCGGCACCGGCATCGCTCACGGTGCGGGGATGGAGGCCGTGGCTCCCCAAAGGAAAAGGGGGAGGCCACTTGGTTCGGTTGACACGCGTTTGAGAAAGAAACGGACCGACAAGGCACAAGTCAATCATTTGATCATCGATGTTGAGAATCCTTCTCACGAGATCATCTCTGATTACAGTTATGTCCACGAATTGATGTTAGAATCCATGGGGGACGCCTCAGTCAACATCAAAGAACATAGAGATCTCCATGTGTTATGATAACACTTATGAATTGATGAACTGGTCATCAACCCATGTCGATGATATATTTGCTTATTATGTGGCTCATGAAATCATTGAGCACGATGACATCGAACCACGCTCTGTTGTAGAATGTCAAAACAGAGCAGATTGGCCTAAATGAAAAGTTGCAATCCAGGCAGAATTAGACTCTCTAACAAAGAGACAGGTCTTCGGCCCAGTAGTGCTAACTCCGTCAAGTGTAAAGCCTGTTGGACGTAAATGGGTCTTTGTTAGGAAGCGTAATGAGAAGAATGAGGTACTTCAGTATAAGGCTCGCCTTGTGGTGCAAGGTTTCTCACAACGTCCTGAGATTGATTATGAGGAGACTTACTCTCCGGTCATGGACGTCATAACTTTCCGCTATTTAGTCAGTTTGGTAATGTCCAAAAAACTTGACATGCAGCTCATGGATGTGGTTACGGCATATCTCTATGGGGATCTAGATTCAGAGATATATATGAAAGTTCCGATGGCATTACGTTACCTAAATCAAGTGACTCTAAACCACGAAGTGCGTATGCTATATGGTTACAACGCTCACTTTATGGATTAAAGCAATCCGGACAAATGTGGTATACTCGTCTAAGTGACTACTTGATTAGGGAGGGATATAAGAATGATGAACTATGTCCATGCGTGTTCATAAAAACGACAAGTTACAAATTTGCAATATAGTGGCCGTCCATGTCGATGACATGAACATTATCGATACTCTTGATGAAATCAAAGAGACCGCGACTTATCTAAAATCCGAGTTTGAGATGAAAGATCTTGGGAAGACTAGTTTTTGCCTAGGTCTTGAACTAGAGCACCGAGTCTGTGGAATTCTTATCCATCAGTCTGCATATGTCCAAAAGATGCTCAAGCGATTTAATATGGACAAGATGCACCCTGTTAGCACTCCTATGATTGGTCGAAGTCTGGATATAACTAAAGATCCATTCCGTCCGAAAAGGACGACGAAGAGGTCTTGGGCGCAGAGGTTCCATACCTTAGTGCAATAGGCGCATTATTGTACTTAGCTCAATGCACTCGACCAGACATTGCATTCTCAGTCAACTTGTTAGCTAGATTTAGCTCAGCGCCAACCCAACGTCATTGAACCGGAGTCAAGAACATCTTTCGATATCTTAAGGGTACCATTGACTTGGGACTGTTCTTTCCCTACACTGATTCAAGAAGGACAGAAGATGGTCCTATGGCTCATGGAAGACACAGCACCGATCCACCAAGGGACCGGACCACCACCAGTATGGTTGCTGGACACGGGTCCAATGCCGTGCACGCCACCGTCGCCTTGTCCTATGCCGAGACACCCAACAATACGTTGGTGGGTTTCACCGACGTCGGATATTTATCGATCCTCATAAAGGACGTTCTCAAACTGGTTATGTGTTCACCATTGGGAATACAGTGATATCTTGGAGGTCTACTAAGCAGACTCTAGTGGCGATATCTTCAAATCATGCAGAGATTATAGCTTTGCATGAAGCTGTTCGAGAATGTGTTTGGTTGAGATCGATCATTAAACACATTAGAGGAACTAGTGGATTAAGTTCTACAACTAATAGACTTACATGCATCTATGAGGACAGTGCAGCTTGTATTGAACAAATGAAGTTAGGTTACATCAAGGGTGACAATACAAAGCACATTTCACCCAAGTTCTTCTACAACCAACAGCAACAGGCGTTTCTTAACATTCAAGTGAACCAAGTTAGTTATGAAGGAAACGCAGTAGACTTATTTACTAAGTCTTTACCTAAGTCTACTTTTGAGAAACATGTGAAAATTATAGGCATGCGTCGGCTATCAAGTCTCTCTGAATAATGTTCACATCAGGGGGAGTATTATCTCAATGAAGTAGGCTGATGCGTTGTACTCTTTTTCTCCTACAATCAAGGTTCAGTTTTTCTCTCACAGGGTTTTTGTGACTTGACGAGGTTTTTGACGAGGCAACAGATCAGCACCATCGGCATATCAGAGCGCGGCACAAGGGAGATATTATGTATCTTTCTAGATATTTTTATGTGTGTCTTGGCCTTATGCCAATAGGACATGTAGTTTGACTAGATCTATGTATTCATTTTCCTTACCTAATTGATATTGTGTAATTCCCTATATAAATGGCTCATATCAATGAATAATATACACATCTTTCACGATTCTCTATTCTCAAATTACTTTCACTTCATCAATTCAGGGTTATTTGTTTCCTTTTTAATTTGGATTCTTAGGTTTCAATGTTAGATTATGATTGTGATTTTGCTTAGGTATGGATGCCTATATAAGCTCCATCATGCTTTGTATTAGGGAGGGATCTTTTCTTATCAAATAAAACTTTGCGTTTTTTTAAATTCCTAGTGGATTCCAGAAGAAGACCTAAATCCCAAACTGAGAATCAAAAACCTAAATCCCAAATTGGTCTCAGGCTCTCACTTTGGGTTAGTTTAGCAAACCCCGAACTCTAAACTCTGCCACCGTTTTATTCATCGTCTTATCATCTGCATCGTATCCTCACCTCCATCATCTTCTCTGTTTCTCAATTCAATTTTCCTTCTAAGTTTTGTTTTTACTGTGCAATGTGTAGTTTCTTTTGAAACGTGATCTTGGATGGTGGAAACCTGATTAGCTTTTGAAGTTTGTAACTTGTATGTTTGGGTGCCTAGATATCATTGAACACACTGAGTAAATGCATTTCAGCGATTTCTATTATAAACACATCTATGCTATTTCAGCAAAATGAGTTAATATGTTGGTGGAAGGTCAATGGCTGGCTGTGTAATATTTTCTAGTTGAACACTTGAGCTATTGCTCTATATATTTTGTGCTAGTGTTATTTGTTAGCCTTGTTGAAGTTGATCGAGTCTTGATCTGGAATCCCATTGAGTATGAATGTTGTTTATCTATTGGGTAGATTCATATTTAAAAGGTATGACTTCTTGAACATTCAGTAGTTCATAAGACAACCTTTAAAGTTAGCAATGAAAGTATTGTCAAAACTTAAGGCTTGTTTTCCGGCAACGTTGCATTAACTTTATGAAGCCGTTAGTTTTAGTCTGCTCAATATGGAATGTTTGAATGTATTGCAGCCGCATATGAATGATGAATGTTATAATTAAGTTGGGTTCTAGTTTTGCAATTTTGCTAGTAAACCGAGAATCCAAAGATGATTGTTTATTTTGAAAGTTTGAAGACATGTTGAATGCATATTTTACTCATGAAGTTTACGTTTAACAGTTGATTATGAGCCAGGTATCTTTGTTGTATCATTCAACCCGGCCCCACTTCTTCTATATCTCAACTATTTGGATTCTTTTCGTCTGGGATTCGACCGGGATGGCAGGACAGGGCCGGTCCTGTCTGGGATGGGACTTAGGTCGGATAAAATCTCAAAAACGTAAGACCTGTCCCGATCTCATCCTGAGTGCAATGTCCGGGACGAGCTGTGAGATTAGCTTAGCTCAATCTCGTCTCATCCCGTCTCATGCTAAGCCCTATATAAAATGGAAAGTATAAGTTTTGTAAAAATGCTTACAGATACTTGTTTGAATGCTACCCAAACAATCCAGCCACTTCTTAGAGAGAGAGAGAGAGAGAGATGGCAAAGTAAATATTGATTCAATTTTTGTTGTAATTAAGTTAATTGCAATTATTCAATCTCATTCTAACAAACTCAATTGCTCAATCTCATTGATTCATTTTTTGCAGCTTTTATATGAAGATGAACACAGCCAAACCAAGACATGTTGACAAGATTATAGATTAGCAGTAGATGTTATTATTTTGATAAAGAATTTGGTTAAAAGCAAGGTGTGCAAATTTCAGCACCTTAAATCTAACGTCTTTGAATAAAAAGCAAAAAAAATAAAAAAAATTTAAAACACGGCCCGCCCCAAGCCCGCCATGAATGGGCCAGGCCGAGCCCGTTGACGACCCGCTAGAGTTGGTTATAAACTGCGTGAACCAATCCCCGATATTTCGTCTTTGCAAACGAAGAGAGACATGATTGCACGACAAAACCATCAAACACGACCGGCGAGGCGACAGCAAAACCAAACCAAACCATTCGAGATTGACGACATGTAAGATGCGTCTCTAGATCTGTCTCCGACCTCAGTTCTCCCGATAAAGGTAATCATTAATTTCCTCGATTTGATTTTAGCCCAATCCTTCACAGTATGAAATTCAGCCATCCACAAATTTTGTAATCGATTTGATTTCCCGATCCTTCACTGATGATGTCTTATGCTTTGTAATTTCAGCCCCTGATTGTTTGTTTTGTGTGAGATGAAACGAGATGGCATCTGCTACACAGACGGGCAAGTTTACATTTTTCTCATTCTTCTATGCTTACAATTCTGATGATGTCTTGTTTGTGCTTGTGCTGAATTTTCTCATGCCTTATTGAGAGATTTGTATTAGTTTTTGTCTAGCTTGTTTTAAAATGAAGACTTAGATAAGCAGGTGGCATTGGATTAGGCAGTGAACACATTGAGTCCCGCTTAATACTAAAAAGCCCAAAGCTTTTCATTTTACCTTGTTGCCTGCTATTTTCCCCTGTTCTTTCTAGCTAGTCAATGTGCATATAACTTTGTTGTCATTTTTCTTTGGGTTTTTGCTATTTTCCCCTGGTTGTTTTCCGTGAGATGATAGGAGATGGGATCTTCTCAACAGGCAAGTTTAAATTTTTTCTCATTCTTCTCGATGTGCATATAACTTTATTGTTGAATTCAGCCTCTTGGGATCAATTTCTGCCTATGTGCTTTTGTTTTCACCATCGAATATCCCTTGGTTAAGGGATTTGTGTACATTGAGGAAGTTGTAGATCTTATTGGCTACCACCCCCACTTTTTTAAAACCCAGCATTCTTCATTGGTAAAAGCTCTTTATTTGGTCCCAAACTTCACTCTTTTGACTGTTAATTAGACCTGCTGCATTTTTTCATGCCTTACTAAGAGATTTGTGTTTGTTTTCTTTGAGTCCCAACCAATTTGCAAAAACCCATATTCTTCATTGTTAAAAGCTTTTTATTTAGACCCTAAACCACTCTTTTTTACGCTGTTGCCTGCTATTTTTCACACAATGTATTGCTCTAATCAACATCCTAGGCTCTTAATAACATGATTTTTTCGCTTCAAGCAATAACCTGATCTTCCAAGAAAGATTCACTCCAAAACTTGTTCCACTACCTCCACCAAAATGTCTACTCCCATTGCTTTTTTGCAAGAATTGTACCGAACTAGTTTAGTGTCTACTGTAAACCCATATGGGTCTGTTAGAATATTACTCGTGACCCTCAAATTTATTTCCCTAACTTGTTATTTATTTTTCCACACTGTTTTGCCTGAATTGCAGTTCCTTGGAGATTTGAGTCATGTTTGGCTTTTACAGTGGTCCAAGGCCAGATTTTGGTGTAGAATATCTATTCTGGTGTTTCCAATGTTTCTTGGCCAAAAGGATTGGAAAGAGTACCGTGAAGGGTGAGCTTAGTTCAGGGATTGGGGAGGTGCGTGCTGGGATTATTTTGGAAGGCAATGGAGAAATCCCCTGAAGTAGTATCTTTCACTAGTAGTGAAAAGAGAGACAGGAAGAACGAAGGGAACTCTAAATTTGAAGGCTGAGTTTCCAAGTATGCTGTCTACGGTCGAATCAATGCTACTGCTTTAAGGTAAAACAAATGGCCTAGCCAATCTTAAACCGAAATTGGCTACTCCTTACTTTTGGATACAGAACCTATGCTTAACGCTAATCACGTTCGTAACAAAACCTACTGTTGTAGCCTATCTAGATGTAGGGAAAACATGTTTGGAACAAAACCTACTGCTATAGCCTATCTAGATGTAGGGAAAACATACAATGCATGTACACGTACAAAACCCTAATGTATTCTACTTTCATTGAGAAATAGATAACGCATTAGGACACACGAACACTAGTGAATTATACTTCTCATGAGCACATACAAACAAAGTTGTTTCCTCTTTTCACAGGGTTCTTCACATACAATCCCATAGCACTTACAACTGCCAAACAAGTACTACGTTTATAGAAAATTGGTAGGGAACAGCTATGAGTTTGATCTTTATACATGTTGCCTCAGAGAATTACTCGATGCTTTTTGGCCACTCAGTTGATCTTCATGACCAACTATGAGTAGATGCTAATATCTAAGATTGATAGATGACAGTTGGATCTGTAATAAACTACATATTAGTTACTGACTAAATTTCAGTTTTCAAATACATCTTTTACACATTATTCTTTTACACATTATCTTATACATTTAAGGACAAAAATTAACAAATTAGGATAAACGAATATCCACACGTCATCTGTCACTACATATTTTACCAAACTACCATTCACTACATATTCTACTGCTACTATGGACGTACTACTGCCGTGTCAACGAGACATGCTATTGTCATGTCGACATGAGACGTGCTACTGTCATATCGACGAGAGACGTGTTACTGCCGTGTCAACATGAGATGTGCTATGCTGTGTTGACCGGAGACGTGCTACTGCCGTGTCGACCGGAGACGTGCTACTGCCGTGTCGACCGGAACGTGCTACTGCCGTGTCGACCGGAGACGTGCTACTGCCGTGTCGACCGGAGACGTGCTACTGCCGTGTCGACCGGAGACGTGCTACTGCCGTGTGTCGACCGGAGACGTGCTACTGCCGTGTCGACGGAGACGTGCTACTGCCGTTTCGACCGGAGATGTGCTACACCGTGTCGACGGAGACGTGCTACTGCCGTGTCGACGGAGACGTGCTACTACCGTTTAGGAATGTGTTATTACCGTGTCGACGAGAGATGTGCTACTGCCATGTCGACAAGAGACGTGTTATTGTGTCGACTGAGACGTGTACTACGTATCGACTGGAGACGTGCTACTGTCATGTCGACGAGAGACGTGCTACTACCGTGTCGACGAGAGAGGTGCTACTGCCGTGTCGATCGAGAGGTACTACTATGCCGTGTCGACATGAGACGTGCTACTGCCGTGTCATTTTGAGTAAATTTATTTGAAAAAGGGGTATTTTAGTCATTTACCTATGAAAGTCTAAATCAGATATTGTACCATTAGTTTGGGCTTGGACTTATGTCTTAATTTGTATACAAAAATATTGAAAGTGGGGTTTTTGTGTTTTTAAATTTGATCATGTGCTATTATTTAATTTTCTCTTGGATTTGTTTGAATGTGACTAAAGACCTCCCCTGTCTCAAATTCATTCTGTAAGGCTAAGAATTTTACCATTTAATTTAGCAAGTCACTCCTGACTCTGCTGAACAACATTGGGTGACCCTCTACGTCGACAATTACTGAGTCCCGTACGGTTCCCCCCATGATTGTTGTCGCATCTTGACGTTCCAGCAAGACCAGATTGGCCAAATTGGGGTGATCTGGATCAACTGTGAGGCTTTCAATGCAGGGACCATACCTCTTGAAATCAAAGAAAATCACATGATTGGAATCGCATCACTGTAAAAGGTAATTCAAGAATCAATGTACTAGTGAGTTTGAGAAAGGTTTAAACCTGGTGATGGCCATCTGAAGGTCGGTTTTCACAATTGGGTGAGGCACTTTGATCGTCAATGACCTGTCTTCAACGAAATCAATGGTTCCCTGGTGGCTGTTGCTGGTTGGTGGGCCTTGGGTACAAGCTCAACACATAGAACTTAGATTTGACAAGTTCTTTCTTCAAGAAAGGCACAGATTTTGATGCCTGATTGTTGCTAATCACCTCGCGGGTCTTCAAAAGCATCAAGTCAACAGCGGAGGGTGGCAAATGCGAGTCCTCTGCCTGCAAAAGATGGGCCACGGCTGCTTCGGCCTCCAAGATCAAGTCTTCAAGGTTGTGATCTGCAGTGACCAACATGGACAGCATATGCCCCACAGGTTCTTCTCTTTCTTGTCAGAAAGGAGAATGGTGCTCACCGTTTGGGGAATTTCTTTCTCTAGGTAAAGCCAAAGTGCCAACGCTTGGTGCGCTATCTCCGGAGTCACTGCTGGCAGCTTGACAGTCGTCAGAAACAAGCTTTGAATGTCTGCGCAGAGTGATTCACTGTAATCTTTTGTAATGTTGGACGCCATGCGTGGTTTTGTGAAAAGAAAGAGAAGCAGGGTCTGGGTTCTAGGTTTTTGTTGTTGGGGTTCTCAGAACTTTTGTTCTGTTTTGAAAGATGTGGGGGTTTTATAAGGCTTAAATGCGCCCAATTTCTTCTCTTCAAAATATAAACCATGGCCCAATTTAATTCCAAATAACCTCCAAGGAAAATCAGTGCAATCAAAACTGGACGATTTTTTTTGTACATTAACTTTACATGTAATGCATATACGTAATGCCTATTCTTTACATGACTCAATAACTTTCATTAGACAATAACATGACTTGAAATTCACACGACTCAATAATATGACTCAAAACGCACACGGCTCGGATCTATCGGTGTGTCTCTAACTATTTATCATGGTTCGAGTTGTGTTACTACCATGAGGTCTTTTTTATAGCATTGGGTATGATTTGACTCAATCCAACTCATCAAAAACCTTTGATTATGGTGCTGTTACGGTTGTTAAGGCAGTCGATTTTGACAAGACCTAATAACAAAAGTTAAAATATATATCACGAATTAAAAGCAATTAAAACAGGTTTTTGTGTGTCAACACGCCAACACACATTAGATAAAGGGTATTGTTAGATAAACGGTTATTTGCATGTGCTTGTTAACACAAATAAGAGACTTGATTAATGAGACCTCATAATACATGTATCAGTAACACAAATAATACCATGACAAAACTCTAGAACCTCCACATTCAAGTCTTGGTGACGGCTCAGCAAGGGAGATTTATTCTTCAGTTTTCTATCGAGGACGAACGCTGCAAAATTCTGGAAGGCGGTCCTTAGTTTATCGGCAAAGCAACTCTTGCCCTGTACGATGGTGTCCAGCCTTTCATAGATGTTTCAAGCGTTTCTACTCTAGTTTGGGTTGAACTGTTGGCAGCTGATCTTCTGTCACCAAATTCTTGTTTCTTCCCTGTAACCCATTCAAGTTCCGTCACGTGTCAACTTACATAACAGAGCCTAAACTCTGTTAACTCATTTCTTTTTGGCGAAAGAAAATAAACTATTCGCTCTTATTTTAAACAATAAAATTTACCCTAAAATTAATACATTTAAATTTATAGTTCTTATCTTCTTCATCTTGCCCAGTTCACATCAGCTCTCTCAAAAGCATTTACCATTGATTCTTTGTGAAAGCTGCAAGGATCTTATCATTCGGTCCAGTTTTTTAACCATAAATAGTTAATACATATTGAGAACTGTTGGCCTTCCTCCTCGTTTGCATATTGAGAAAGCCGTTGAATGGATTGGAGCGACGTTGGGGTCGGTCCTGTATATCGAAAAACTATGTTTGCGTGACGACAAGGTTAGGGTTAGGTATGGCCATTTTTTCTCTTCTTAGGTGCATGTTGGGATAATTCTAAATAACAGGGAAACAAGGAAGAAGAAGATAACTCAAACTTTTATTTCATTAATCCATAACCGATTACAGAAGGTTTCCATCTTTTTATCTACTACAAACATGAATAACTGCATCTAGATAACTGGCCAGATGGGCCATAACCTTCATACTACAAGCTGGGTCAAATCCATAAGGAGAAGTCATGTATTTATATATATATGCCTTCTTGGCTGTGGACGTCCACACTAATGGTTTTGGTGCGGATTTTTATTTTTGCATCACTTTTCGATCGAATTTCCTCATCTCCACCGTCTAGTATCTAGATAATATTGTGTAGACTCTACAAAATTTCAGCCAATTTGATAATCGTTAAGGCCCTCAAACTCGAAAAAAAAAATGGACGGACTGAATTATGTCAAACATGTCCGTCCATTTGTTTTTCGATTTTGAGGGCCTTAACGATTACCAAATGGCTGAAATTTTGCAGAGATGATCTACACAATATTATCTAGATACTAGACGGTGGAGATGAGGAAATTCGATCGAAAAGTGATGTAAAAATGAAAATTCGCACCAAAACCATTGGTGCGGACGTCCGCAACTGAGAAAAATCTTATATATATATATATAGTTCCTATCCAGAGCGAAGCTTCGTTCTGAAATTACAGTATGAAAGTCCTTTTTTGGCTCACTTTTCAGTCGCGTATCTACATCTCCGTCGTTCAGTTTTTAGAACATAATGTATATATCACTTCTCCCAAGTTTTATCCAATTTGATAATCATTAAGGTGCCGAATTGTGTGAAATGCATGAATTGACAAAAATCTGTCCAACCAGAACTGTTCGTGTAAATCACGATTATGAAAACTCAAACGATCGTCAAATTGGATGAAACTTGGCAGAAGTGATCTATATATTAGGTTCTAAAAACTGAACGGTGGAGATGTGGATACATGACTGATAAGTGAGCTAAAAAAGGACATTCACATTTTAATTTCATAGCGAAGCTTCGCTCTGGATAGGATATATATATATATATTATCAGGTCAAAATATTCTTATTTATTTAAAAGGTACGGATTTTCTTAATTGACCCATTTTTAGATCATATTTTCTCATCTTAACCATTCACATTTTAGATATATATGAGTAAATCATCTCTACAAATTTTCAGTCAAATTGATAATCGTTATGGTATCAAACTATATGATTACAATGAACAAACAAATATGTTCAACATGAACCGTTCGTGTAATTCACAATTTTGAATACCTTAATGATTATCAATTTGGCTAAAATTTTGTATAGATGATTTACTTATATATACCTAAAAGATGAATGGTTGAGATGAGAAAATATGATCGAAAAGTATGTCAATTAAGGAAATCAGTACCTTTTGAATAAATAAAGAGGTCCGTATCTGAAAAGGCATGTATATATATATATATATATAGTGTGTGGTGTGTGTGTGTGTATAGGGCCCTTCCACTAAGAGGTCCTTTTTTTGACATATATGAGGGATTGGGCATTAGACCAACTTTTTATTACATTTTTCAATCTTAACCGTTCATTTTTAGGTCCCAATATGTAGATCACATCAGTATAATTTCATCTAAATTGGTGCTCAAAACAACGATTTGCATGAATGGTTCAGGTTTGACAGATTCGATACGTCCATTCATTTAAGCCAGTTCGAAACTTTAACGATCACCAATTTGGATGAAATTTTGCACAAGTGATCTACTCATATAAACCTATAAAGTGAACAATGGAGATGTGATTTTTTGATCGAAAAGTTGGTCTAATGTTCAATCCCTCATGTATGTCAAAAAAGGAATCCCTTAGTGTGTGTGTGTGTCTATATATATATATGCAGGCCTAACACACTGCTAATCCTACAAACGACGTCGACCTACTACGGTGAACAAAGAGATGCCTACCTACAGGTGATAATTGGGAATATATTGAGAAGTGATCCCATCAGTGCAACATGTATATCCTTCCCAAATTTTTGATTTTGATGAATTTGAAGCTTATTCGTTTTAATTACGTGCGCTTGGTTGGCTATTGTCATACCTGTAGTTATTTTGATCGTGTTGGTGCTACACCGGAAGCTTAATTCAGTTGAGAACCCTAACCCTTGGGTCTCAGGGCCTAATCTGTTTGGTGGGTTGAATGAAAGTTCAAGGCTAGGACTTTCATCTTAGGCAGCCAAGTCTGGTCCCCCGACATTTACTATCCCAAGCATGGTCGTAGTTGTTGGTTTTCGATCTTTCTGTTAAGGTTTGGCTCTTTTTGTAACTAGGTAACATGTTTTTAGTTTACAAAATGTGGATTGTTTTGCTTCCGATTCCTTATCTTGTAGGGCTTTATAAACCACCAGTTTGTTTTCAATTCAATAAAAGAAATCATTCTCCCAATACTGAGAGTTTTATTGCTTTGAGTTCAGAATAGATGCTTTACTCTATTGGCCGTATCGAAGTAGAGGTTTTCTTTATGTATTTTCGTAGTGTTGTTTGTCCACTTTTTTGGATGTAGTGTTTTCTTGTTTTTAGATTTCCTTAAGTTGTTTAGTTGTAGTCAAATAATGAGTTTGCTCTTAGCTTGTATTGGAGCTGGCTCCTGTCTGACCTAGTAACAGTTGGTCGTATGGCATTTTCGGCCACTGAAATATATTCATTATTTTCAAAAGAAACACACATTAGATAGCATGGCAGCTCAAGTGTGGGACTAAAAATGCGGGATAGAGAGGGACAAAACAATGGCAGCCATTGGATTTTTAATGAGACAATCTAACGGACACAGAATCATAACCCTTAAACCTGAATTATCACATACCCATCACCCTAAAACGCCTCTTTCTTTGGCCAAACAGCTCCTTTTCGGACTACTTACATATATAAGCCACCAATTTGTTTTCAATTCAAGAAGAGAAATCATTCTCCCAATACTGAGAGTTCATTGCTTTGAGTTCTTGCTTTTAACAATTTTGGTATCAAAGCCCCATCAAGGGCCTGATCGAGAGTGGTTAGGAATCGCAGCTTCCTAACAAGAACCTGAAGGAGAGAAAAGGTAAAGAAGAGAGAGCGACAGAAGGAGGGAACTTTGTCACTATGACTATTGGGCGATGCTTATGGAGAATTTTCTCCGATCAAAGGAGTATTGGCATCTGGTGGAGATGGGGATGAAAGAGAATCTGAAAGTCACTCCAAATAATTGCATACAAGCATAAACACATCTATTGCACTCACAAGCACACAAGTATATACAAATACAGAGAATCAATATATATCAATGAATAGAACTGAATGTGTACCTGATGGAACCGATGAAGCCATCTCAATATACCGATCTTCTACACGTCTCTTTTGTTAGCTATCTTTCTGTGGGGTAAGAATTGAATAGCTGATATCAAAGAGAGTACAGGAACCTAGTATTTACAGTGAAAGCATCCTAAGACAAAACCCTCCCATAAAAGGTCTTTATGTTTCAGTTATCTTCTTTAGAACTTCCCACTATATTTACATAATGAATATATTTAACATGGAATATGAATTGCCTAATATCTCTAATGATGGGTGCGTTGTGCTCTTTTTCCCTTTGACCAAGATTTTATTTTTATCCCACTAGGTATTTGTTACTTGACAATTTTTTTTTCACGCAACTTCACATGCACCATTTGCCTTAGACGCACCACAAGAGGAGGAGTGTTTAACGAAATTACATTTTGTGTGTTTTGGTCTAATGCTGATAAGAAAAAGAATATAATACCATGTTGTAATAGGTTTACTATATTGGTTTAATTAGATACTTTGTAATCCTCTATATGAAATGACTCCTATCAATGAATAACACATCTCTCACTATTATCTTTGTTATCTCTTTTATTTTACATTTCTCATCCGAACAATGAAATTTTGATTCTGTGTAAGATAGTGTATCCTTCTCCATGTAAGACTCAACCTTTGTGGCTTAATGTATTAGAGGCATTCAATCATCTCTTCCAGGAAAAAAAAACCCTCCTATAAGGCTATAATTATACACCTAGCTTCGTTTGCCTCCCCCTTCACTGTGACAATGCAAATTAATAATGGCTTCTACGATATTTGCAACCGAGAAACGGGGCTACGGCGGCCCAGAAGGTTTGCTCGTCAGTTCTCCACGAATCAGGTTCTTATTTCTCTCTTTCTTTTATACCTAATATAAAAGCTTTAGTTTTGTAATCTCATATCCATCAACTTTCAACACATGGTAGACTATCGTCGAGAAAAAAAAAAAAACACACCCTAAAGCCTAAAGGCCTAAACAGACAGTCTACCTTTGATCATTACGAATAAAATTTAACAATTTTTGTTTTGCAGGGACTTGTAAAGCAATTAAATATGTATGTGGAACTAAAAGGGCATAACGATCGTGTAAGCAGCATGGAATTCAACTCCAGCGGTGACCTCCTTTGTGTCAGGGTCTTATGATAAACAAGTCATATTTTGGAACTGGGAAGCTAAATCTAGAAGACTCTCTTACGATCCTGGACACCCGGAGGAGGTATACCAAACCAAGATAATGCCTTTCACGAATGATCGGAGAATACTAACTGCATGTCGAGGTGGTCAGGTGAACATATATATTGATGTTCCTTTCTCTTTTTTGTTCCTCACTGGTATACTTGCATGTTTCAGGATGAATGTCTTCTCCGCTTTCTTAAACTATTTTATCCTTTCTTTATAGGTGAGGCTAGGTGAGGTCTCAGAGGATGGCCAAGTTCATACAAAAAGATTGGGATCTCACAGAGGCGCTGTTCACAGGCTAGCTATAGAGCCTGGAAACCCCAACATACTTTACAGCTGTGGTGACGATTCTTTTATTCAACACGTACGTAGCTTCTTCTTAATTTTCTTTATATATCTTACAGTTATTACTAGCAGATACCCTAGTTTTAGAGCTCACATTTAATTTTTGCAGTTTGATCTGCGAAACAGTTCTGCTACTAAGCTATTCAGTTGCAACAAATTGATAAGAGGAGAGCCGCATCCTGTCATGTTACATTTGTATCAGATGGTATTCGACCCATTGAATCCAAACTACTTTTGCCTAGGAGGCAATGATGCATATGCACGCGTCTACGACATAAGAAAATGCTGGCATGGCGCATCTAGTAGTATGGTTGAACCTGTGAACACATTTTGCCCTGCTCACCTGATTCATCCAGACCATTTTATGATCACAGGGTTGGCATACTCCGACTCCGGTGAGCTGCTTGTGAGCTATTGTGATGAGCTCATTTATCTTTTCCAAAAGAATATGGGGTTGTGTCCCTCATCATTCCTACCTGAAGATATGGAGAAGCTTGACAAGCTGGAACAATTCGTTGGTCATAGAAATGCACACATATGTAGAGTGAGTTTCTTTGGGCCTAATGATGAGTATGTTATGAGTGGGAGTTATGGCGGCCATATCGTCATATGGAAGAAGAATGGAGGTGAACTTATTCGTGTTATGACCGGTCATCGCCGCCTGCGGATCGGGATACAATCTAGAGCTTTGGGCTCCTATGGCAAATGATGATGCATCTCCACTGCCTGACGACATTACACAGGTGCTTTCTCAATCTCTTGTATAGTATTTAAACTTAATTTCCCTCATATTAACTATTTGTTGCTACTGAACTGTTCGACTCCATGAAATTCCTCATGTTTGCTTTTTGTATGACAGATTATGGAGTCTAATCGTCAAGCTAGAAGTGATTTTTATATGCCGATTTTTCGCTAGAGAATCGAAGAATGAGAAGAGGATTTTCGCTAGCAAAGATTCTATTATTGAAGAGTGAAAAGATGATCATCTGATGGTGATACCGCTTCTGAAGAGTGTTGAGTAGGAAAATCCCCAGTAATTAGGTAGCGTAGGATTTTCAAGTCATCAAATTGTTAAAAGATATAGAACCATCTCAACATCATAAAGTATCAATTATTCAATTACTACACCAAAAATCAATGCTTTTACAAACGAATTTCTTTAAGATTGTGATAAATAACTAGACTGTATTCACATCAATATTTTATAAAGAATTTCCCCCTGCAAAATCCGCACTTGACGTGCTTGTATGTGTAGCTAAATAAACTAATATCCCGCAGTAGTTACACTATTCTCATACCTCGTATTCTTTTTTGCTCTTGCAAATCAAGGTTGTCATCGTAGATCACACTCCCGCTATGTGAGCAGGAAAAGCAGCAGGTTCACCAATGAGACGATTAACCATGATGAAGGGTTGGCGGTTTGCTCTATCAGGGCTAACGCCAACGGATGATCAAGACGACCACAATAGAAGCAGGGTACGTTGAAGCAAAGTCTTGTAGTTGAGATGAATCAGAGAAGTCTCATCAGAGTCCGGATCAGAGTAAATGCTAATAGCACGAGGCCAGGGTACGGTTATGCAAGAGACATCATGTTAGGATCACTTCTGTAACCTAGCCCATCCTACAAGTCTAGTAACAGGCCCAATCTCTTATCACTGTCGTTACCGACACGTGGCTGTCTTCACAAGTTGTAACCTGCAGTTCCATTCTGGTATAAGTTGGCTGATGTATTCCATTTTGGGTTATCAATGAAATATGAATCTTTTTTTTATCTAGTTTATTCCTTTTATTTCCTTCATTCTCTTGTAGTTTAGGGTTCTATGGATTGTGATCCTATTATCTGGTATCAGAGACCTTCGATCCATCTGGGGGAGGGGGCTCTTCCAGCACAAATCATCGACGCTGTCACCGTTTTTCAATAAGGTATGAATGAAGCATCCAACGACTTCAAGGAGAATATGCAGAAGATTCAGGAACGACTTCATCAAAGTCGCGGTCTGATTCATGAACGTCGCAGTCTGCTTCAGGAACTTCGTAGTAAGGTTCCAACAGCTGCCACCACTCTTCCAGCGGTCCATGGTATGCTCCGGAAGACCCAACGCTTCCAAGTCCTTGGAAAGGTTTGATAGATGGTTTAACTGGTTCACTGTACTACTGGAATACTGCAACCAACCAAACCCAGTATGAGAGGCCATGCCCACAAGCTCAGATTACCCACCCTACCCATCCCATTTATCTCCGTCGCAAGCAACTTAGGGGTCTTTGCCGTCGTGTCTCTATGGCAGCAACACGGCGACTTGTCAAGGACACCCGCAAGCCAGATCTACTCTCTCGTGTGGGTAAATACTCGCGGTCCAAGTTGAACCGCAAGCATGGTCAAAGCTGTCAAGGCACAAAATGGCGAGGTCATCTCTGATATTATGGAGGCAATTCGTCAGCATTGTGTGGTTATTGAAACTTAGACAACAAACCCATCTTTTTTGCCACTAATTTCTACGGTTACGGAGCAACATGTGGTCCTCTTCTCAGTGGTCGTCGCCGATGAGGTTAGCCTCCCCTCACCCAAACCCACGAGTGACGCCGTCGTCGTTCCTAATGGCGCTACCACTGGGTCCGCTCTCGCCTGTGCTCACGAGCTCGACCCCAACCTCGTCTGCCTTAACCTCCTTCCATCAGTAACCGAGTACGACCCTTCGCCAATTTCTCTTGCATCTGACAGAGCAGAGGACTCTGTTGATTTGTGCTACCCCTCTTTCACATCAAGGACTGATGTTGTTTTCGATGTTAGCAGTGTGGCTACTGCTATTGAGTCGAAATTAACCGATATTGTTGAGCTACACGAAACGGAGGCTGTTGACAAACAAGGTTTCATTTCCAGTGAGGAAGACCCTTGTTCTGATTCTTTTATTGTGCAGCAGGTAACAGAGGAATTTTACAAGCAAGAGTTTTTATGGTGATTCGATTTTATAAGTTGGGCAATTCTGATATCAGTACTGCTTGTTTTGACTCCACACATACTTATAATGGTTTCATAAATGTTGGAATTGGTGATAATTTCTCTACTGGAGATGGTTTATGCAAACCTGGTTTGTTGTTTGGAGACTGTGAGTTGTTTCATGATGAAGACCCAATGCTTGAGGTGCATGAAGACGGTGCAATTGTAACACATACTCGTTTTCCACAATTATTGTTGGCTGTGGACAATTTCAATTCTGAGATTATTGAATTTGCAGTTTTGACCGATGATTATTGCTATGGGAAGTTGAGTGTGCCTCAATCTGCATGGTTTAAGAATATTCAATGGAGTCATGCGCAGGTTGGAGACGCTTATTCAATGCGCTTGAGGTCAGTGAAGACTGTAGTGTCAGGTGCTAGAGCCCCATTGCAGTGTCCTCCATCATCCGTTGTTAAAATTGATGGGAGGTTGTTACTGGCTTTGCTCGACTCTATTGTGATTGCTGAGAAGAGTGAGACACATTCGGGTGGTAGCCCTGCCCTGAATTCTGTAAATTTCTTGAGGACTGATCAACTTATGTGGCCCATTTCTTCTGCCGCTGGTTTTGCAGGTTGCCTATATGTCCCTCTATATGTTACACTTCCAACTGCAATCCTCAACAGTTACTGCAACTTGGTTGAGGTTCTTGCTTCTTCATTTGCTAATTGTCATTGCTTAAGAGCTGTCTGTACGTTGCTTTTGAAGAATTGGGCGCAGTACAATAATCCTTATAATGTTATCAGTTACCATCCTTCATTGGATGCCTTGGAGAACGATAATGCATTTGATGCAGTTGGCTCTAATTTTGTTCACAATTTAGATTGTGGACTCACAAATTTAGCTTATTGGCTAATGAGCTTGCCTCTTATTGCTCGGTTTGAGAATTCAATGATGAATACTGACATGTTAGAAGATCATGAGCAGAGTGCTATTGTGCATCGTTTTTTCTGTTTTTGTTGCATAAGAAAAAATTATTCTCTCACAGAGGGATGCCAGGTGCAGTTGAAACCAAATGGGTTGTTGGAACTTTAGTAGCTGTGTTTCGGAACGTCAAATTGAGCATGCATTTCTTCATAGAGCATAAAGAGCCATATACTCAGTGTTTCCGAGATGTTTTTTTGAGTCCTCTATTCTCAGCTTTATATGGCACCTCGAATTTGTTGGCATTTGAGTCATTTGCGCCCTCTATGGTAACAACAGTGTTGGCAGCTGCTCTCTATCACACCTTTTTGTCTATGTGTCCATATATTGCAGATATTGCCTACACTGATCATGATATTGCAATTTGTGAACAAACGAAGAGTTCCAAAACTTGGAAGCCTGTTAGTGGGATGTTTTCTCCCCTCTTTACCGTCTATTCCTGTGGTGGGAAACTTTCAGAGACAGAGACTGCCAGTATGACTTATGAAGCAGTAGGTGTGCTTGCTAATCTTGTACACTCTTCCCAGCAACTCATGAAACTGGTTTTCCTTGCTGGTGCTTTACAACTTGTTATTGGTTTACCAAGTTCTCCTTGTTCAGAATGCCAAAAGGCATCTGCTTTATTACTTGATCAGTCTGTTTGGTCAGTATCCTTCTTCACGATTAGTTTTCCCCCGTTATTGTTGGATGTCGAAAACTTTTCTCCGAAACCGATGAATACTGGTACTATACAAAAAGAGCAACTCTCGAAGTAGCAGTTCAGTTTGGGTGTTTGCAGCCAATCTCGAGTCTCACATGTTGGAAGTGACCAAAATGGAGTTTGTTCTTGGGTTACGTAGTGAAGTTCAACTACTTTTTGATAGGCTTATCAAGATCTTAAAGTCCGAGCACTTGGTCAAAGCTACTGTTGGTGGCGAGTTCCTCATTACATCAGGTACAACTCATATCCAAGTTCATGTGGTAACTGCACTTCCACTCAAGCTTGGAAGGCTCTTGTCTCCCCGTATTATTGAATTCGAGGTTTTGGCTGATGATTATTCACAGTTTGCATTTTTATGTGCTTACTGTTCTCTTTATATACATGCAAAGGCTATGGTTGTTGCTTGCTGGTCATGTGATATGATTTATGATGCTCCATGTCGTAGTTTTTGTGTTGAGTCTAGCAATAGTGCTCCTCACTATGTTGCTTTTGTTCAAAAATTGCTAAGTGCACGAAGATGTGTGATATTGAATGTTGAGTGTGGTAAATTGCGCATGGATCTTAGTCATGTCTTGATTTGTTACTTGACATACTTTCAAGTTGGTGATTATTGTGAGATGGGGCATACACTTGCTGGTAAAGACCAATTTTGGAATACTTGGGGAAACCTGACTCATGACTTGAGTTCTTTCATTGAGCTCCTAAATTTGGGAGATGTTACATGTCAGAGGTCATGTTCGCTTCTACAGCTCAGTATCTTGTGACAATGAAGCAAGATGATATATTTTCCTCCACTTGGATCAACAAGGATCAGGTGGCATGGTCTAAATTTGTGCAGGAGTTTGCGAAGGGATATTATAAGGTGTCGTCCCTCATAAATTCACTTGATATGGTGTTTCACAACAAGCTCATGTACTTGTTCGAGTTTGTTTCCTATGCACCAAGTGATCGACTAATTGGAGCAAAATCAGAAGTTGTGGGGTACCATTCTCAGCAGAATATTTCTTCTTCAGGGTTCCTCACTTCTATTTCCAATCCTATATATATTATCCTGGAATGCTCACAAGTAGTTCTGCCAAAGCTGATTGCTGTTATCTCCAAGGCTATATTGTTGACAGATTATGATGTCATTGAAGTTCCTGCAAGTAACCTTTATCTGGTTGAAGTGGATCTTCGTTTCCCTTGCCACACTGCCCTACTCAATCAACCTGGGAGGTTTTATGTTCATGGGTTTGATGAATTTCTCCAACTCAATTCAGAATTTTCTTGTTTGAGTGTTCAAGTACATGTTGAGGATCATACTAAGGGTGAGTATGCTGATGACTCTAACTGGCAGATGGTAGAGTATATTTCTGACAAACCAAACTCTGACGGATGTGGGTTGAAAATGAGGTTCTACAGTTTTCAAATAGCAGCATTTTGGTTGGGTCAGACCTACAGAGAACAGCTTTGCTTATTCACTGCGACGCATGCTCTTTCTATTCACAAGAAGTTGCTCCTCACGGGCTGTTCTTATCCCCAGACTTTTGATCACACCTGCAATTTTAGTGTTCATTGCAAGGCATGAGGGCATGCCTTCTCTAAGGGGGGAGGATTGTTAGGATCACTTTTGTAACCTAGCCCATCCTACAAGTCCAGTAACAGGCCCAATCTCTTATCACTGTCGTTACCGACACGTGGCTGTCTTCACAAGTTGTAACCTGCAGTTCCATTCTGGTATAAGTTGGCTGATGTATTCCCATTTTGGGTTATCAATGAAATATGAATCTTTTTATCTAGTTTATTCCCTTTATTTCCTTCAATCTCTTGTAGTTTAGGGTTCTATGGATTGTGATCCTATTACATCACGACACAAACCCTAACATATATTGAACGAGAGCCATCTAAATTAATAGAATCAATTCTCAATTGAGAGGCAATATACGACAAGTCACATTTATTCCATTTGTCTAAGACAAACTGTAGATCCTCTTCATCGGAAAATATGATTCGTGTCAGTCATAACCAAGTGGATCAATTTGAACAGAGCCGGAGATACCCGCCCAGTTGGTTTGGCAGCGAGCACGAATGTTATGAATCTGTGTATATCTAGCTGAAACGAAGCCTTTTGAAGCAACCCTAGTCTATGAGAAACCAAATCATCCATGCCCATAATAGCTATTTGACTTTGTAAGCCTATCTTAGGCCCAATCATGTAAACGATATGTCGTATTGTCGTTTAATTCCAACTATATAACTGCTGTGCAGCCTCACTGTAAATGTTATCTGAATATTGAATCAATTTGCTTTTGTTTTCTTGGTTTCTTTAGTTTTCGTAGTTTAGGGTTTCCAGATCCCTATTATCTGGTATCAGTCCTTGCTCTGGGCCTAATGCATAAAATCAAGGGTGTAGGTGCTAACCAGCGCGCCTACTGCTAGTTCTCAAAGTGGTGACCTTTGCTGCTTTCTAGTTATAGCTACACAACCACAAGGAGCTCACTGCATTTCAAATCGAAGAGCTTCAAACCACTCTCAAGGTATGTCAAGAGTCTATGAATGCTTTTAGATCTGAAATGATGGCGGAATTTCGAGCATTTCGAGCTTTGAAGGAGTCCTCTGCGACTGCTGTGGAAACAATAGTTTCTACTCCTCTCAAGTTCGGATCTATTCCACCAGTGGGTTGCTCTACTGCTCTAGAGGGTTTTCAAGACTCTTCAGCGTCTACACAAGCTATGGTGAGCTCGTCTTTGAGTTCCCAAGGAGGGAAATCGCTACCTTACTTGTTCGCTCCACCGCACCCACCATATCTAAATCCGTACTCGCTCACTGCCGCGTCCATCGTCCCTCAACACTAAGGCACGTGGGTCTCGAGCCAGTATCAATACCACTCTTATCCTCCGCCTCTCTCTGACCACCTACCCACTCCTCCGTCGCGTTGTTATGCGCCTTCACCGCAGACAAACCCTTACCCACCACCGTAACCCAATCCTCCTACAACCGATCATCAATGGTCACTCGTTCCCTCACCAATTTCCACATGATTCTCATCACTCACCGCATCAGCTTCCCACAAACCAAAATCGATGGGCTCCGCCACCTCAGGTCGTCCATGTGATTTTGTCGCCCCAGCTCTCACCCTCCACAATCGCCTCCACCTTATGTAGCACACCATTATGTCCCTCACGGACTTCCTCAATCTTCTCATCCTCAGTAGTTCGATTAGGAGCGGGGAGCTCAGAATCATCAATTGAATTGGATGCAGGAAGCTTTGCTCGGTAAGTGCTGACACTAATGTTTCTAATAATGTTGTGAGCCATGTACATGTGGCTAAATTTGGTGGGTTTGAGAGGAACTTGGATAACGGGAAGGGAGAGAGTTGTGATCAAAAGGATAGGATTAATAGTGGGTGGCCGCTCGGGTTTGGCTTGATGGTTTAGACATCAAATTTGGATTGTTATATAATTTTTTATTTTTTTTTTATAATTTGTTATGAAATTAGGAAATGTCATTTTTTGTAGACTGACATCATATTTACTGTTGATCTGGATCATTCAATGTCTTAAAATTTAATGTCAAAATTTGTGTCAAATCCAATGTCCTAGAAACCGGACCCATCCAGCAAATCTTCTCTCTTTGTTACTATAGCTTGAATATTTTGTCTCACTTAGTAATTGTTTGGTACCT
Organism: Fragaria nilgerrensis; assembly: GCA_010134655.1. Lineage (NCBI taxonomy): Eukaryota > Viridiplantae > Streptophyta > Magnoliopsida > Rosales > Rosaceae > Fragaria > Fragaria nilgerrensis. Next base: position 956,963 of record CM020978.1, on the reverse strand, counting down.
ATCTAAGATAGGTGTGCACAAGGTCTCTCGATCACATTGAAGCACATAACCAAGTTTTGGAAGCATTGAACAAGTTGATGATATCTAACCATATACGGACGGAAAACATGATATGATGACGGAAAATTCTATCCTACAGATGTGCATGGAATATAATATGTTTTTCAACCCTAAACAAAACACCCATAACCCTTGCAAGACACGTGCCACATACTCCTATTAGTGTATGTATGACATACACATTTGTAGAGCGGCTAAACCCATATGATGACTATAAATTCAACAACATAAGCAAAGAGGAATCCTGCAATGACAACAATTGGCTACGCTTCAACATCAATCAGAATTTTCACCTTAATCAAGGCTGTTCAAATTTGGTTGAGTCACAATTGTGTGTACGTAAGTATGTGAAAAACCTGGACACATTGCCAAAATTTGCAGATATAAACAAGCAGTCAAATAACAATTCTCCGAATGTGCTCAGCCAAGACCCTATACTTCCATCAGTTTTATGTCACTTATATTCCTTCTGGTTGGACGATATGGTCTGATATGTTCACCAAAGGGTTTGTTCTTCACAGCAGTGTTAAAAACTTGAGCATTCTTACCAAATCTTGAAAGCCACAGAATACATCAGAAACATCGATTTAACAATGTAGAGAAAACTAACAAGACTTGAAAGCCAAGACATCATCATCTATATGTCACGATAATAAAAGCCATTACAATCGTCATCAACTGATTTATATGCCTCTCCCGATGATATAAATTCACCCCCTTCTGCAGCAGCCCAATACAAACAATCAAAGATTAATCTCATATAACTGCCTTCCTGAGATTTTTGTTCTTGATTATTATTGGTGCTAGCCTGACTCAGATTTCCTCTGAAATAGTCGCCTACTCGAACCATTAATGACCAGAGTTTCTCCAATTTTTGACATCTGCGTAGTTCTTCAAAAGCAATGTGATAACAAAGTATGCTCCTTAAACCGCCGGTTGCATTTCTCGTAGCCGGAAAAGCCAACGGGGCAGCAATAAAGATAAGGTAACCTAACGTAAACAAGATATTCTCATGGTCCTTCTTGTCTTTATAATCCTCATCATGCCTTCTTTGAAAAGAGTCTTCAAACTGTTTGTGGGGGGATGTAATAGTAATACTCTTAAGCATGGCAAGTACGACGAGTCCGGGTAGGCTTTCGAACTTGCACTTGGCGCAGGGATCATTTAGCTGTAACTGTTTCTCATCAAGATCGCTGCCTTGCTCACCAGATGGTAAATTTATGGCAACTTTCTCCTTCTCCATATTGATCGTGATACGATAAATAGGTGCAAAACAATGGAGTTAAACGGAACAAGAATAAAAGAATATCTTAATTAAGAAGTTTCAACTTTCAAGACCTCACTTGCACTCTTGACTGAATCGATCAAAGACTTGATACAACTATGCCGGCCCCTTGTACATATAAGACGTTGCAAACCTATTCCCAAATCCCAAATAGATATAGAAACGATTACCAATTAAATAAGCAGTCAAAGCTCCTCTTTAAATAAGGATTAACAAATCCTTAGCCAGGGTGAAATGGAATCCACACACCTTGATAGAAAATAGTACTGTGTGTAATCATTCCCTTCTTACTACGTTTTTGGTGGTCATGATTTGTTTGACAATTAGAATGTTTTCTTTGTTACATTAGAAGTTGTGTGTATAGCCCACATCTAATCGCTGGCGAATTAAGCCAGGTATGTATAGCCTTATACGTACAGATGCTTTTGCATAAGGTTATTTGCATTGTTTCTGAGATGCCAAAACTGTTAAATAGCCACCATTGTAAGCTAGTAAACTATAACCTTATCGTTTTTACACTTTCTTTACTTTAATGTTGCAGATTAAAACGGATGAAATTGCTGACAAGAACTTCACCGTTGCCGTAAGTAAATCATAAAATAAGGTTGTTGCTAAATATACAAAGGAAGAAGATGAACTGACGAGACCATGTAAGGCCCGGTTCAAGGGACGTTAATTTTTACATAATTTTTAACACTTCTAAATAGCCATTAAAATAGGAATTCTTGTGTGCGGCAAACGTATCACGTGGCTGGTGCGACCACCCATTCACACACGGACACGTGGCACTTTTATCCAACTTGTCTTTGTTGAAAAACAAGGAAATCGGATCCCGATCTCTCTCTGATCGGAACAAACCAGGTCCTATCCCTCTACCCAGCCGCCGCAGTCAAGCTCGTCACCACAAACCTGCAACCTCTGCCGCCGAGGACCAAGCTTGCCGCTCCACCGCCAATACAACCCGCCGCCATCTGCCTTGCAGAAACCCACGCCACCAAGCCACCATATGTTTTTCACTTGTATTCGTTGATGAACCACCATATGTTTGACCATCTATCTTGACTGAATCAAACTGATTACATCCTTCACCAGTGACTTTATTATCTTTATGTAAATCAATTTAAAATATATATGCATCATCACCCTTGTATTACTCCTCTCTTCACTCTCTTGTGACGGGGTTGGAATTGGGTGGTAAAGGAAACTTAGAGGGGTCTGCAGAGTGGGAGAGGAGGAGCGAGGTGGAGGATGGGAAAATGGAGAGATTTGATCAGAGAGATCGAAATCCGATTTCCTTATTTTCCAACAGAAGATTTGGGTCTGATCGGAGAGAGATCATAATCTGATTTTCTTGGATGAAAGAGCCACGTGTCCGTGTGTTAATGGGTGGTCGCACCACACACCTAAGATTTTCTCTAGATTTTAAAACATTAAAGGATCTAGGTTAATGAATCTGATGTTACGACATGATATTATCTATTTTCATAACAATTAAATTAAATTTTTGATATTAAAAGAACAAAAACATATCCAAAATTGTTATTTGGGAAATCATATGATCAAAATCCAAAGTCTGCTGTTCTAGTTAATCGGAGTACAGACTGGTATTTCTCCATTGATGATCATGCTCACTTTTTTATTTAAGGGTCTAGATCTGATGTGGGCAGTGATATGACATTATCTACACTTCACTTAAGCCTTCTCCACATGGGCCCAGCAGAAAAAAGCCCAACCGCCCCAAGTCTATCTATCTCCAACCCAGCACAAGCTTCAAAATCCAGCCCAGCCTCACTATTCAACCCAACAACAGTTGCCAACCTAATAAACTTCAGGCCCAAGTCTAGCGGAAATCATGCTATGAGGGTAGGGGAGACCGCCAGATTGATTCGCTGGCGGCAACAACTCCGGCGACCCTAGAGTTTGATGCAATCAAGTTTGGCAGGGTTGAGGGGTGTGGAGGTGGGCTGGGCTTTGGTTTTAGTCCACTTGCAAAACTCTCACCAAGTGTTGGGCTTGGTTGAATAGAGCTAAAGGTTTTTGTCGGGACTGCAATAACAAGATCCCTCTCTGTGACCTAGCAGCATTTCTTCTCTCCCACTTCGATGGAAGGTACACCATTGGATTTTGAGACCTCTAATCAAGGATTTTTGACTTGTTGCCGGAGCACCAAAGTTTATTATTCTTTTTAGTATTTCATATTCATTTTTTTTGATATAGTTTTGAGGTTATTTTTTAGATGTAACTTTTGGATTAAGTTTTTGAACTTTGTTGGCTTAAGTGGTTTTCAGACCCGCTTGTTTACCATTTCGGTCGTGATAATATATGATCAATGAGAATTATTCTTTTCACCTCAAAAAAAAAAAAATAATAATAATCTTTTTAACCGGTAGCTTGCGCTTTTGGACATTTTGGTGGGCAGTAAAAAGTATCTTTCTAGCAGTGCAGTAAAAACGCTTTTTGGTCTTTGAATTTCGTATTTGCCGGAAAACAAAGCACCCTCAGAAAGCACAAGACAAAGCAGTGAAGCCAGAGAGAGAATAGAGCAGAGCAAAACCCAGAGAGAGAATGAGAGATGCTAAAGCAACAATAGCGTGATGCAAGGCCTCCACCACCAACAGCAGCAGCTAGCCGCGCTTCTCTCCGTCGCGCTTCCCAAGGACGATTCCGCTTCCGCCTCAAAACCCGACGACGATGACTCTGCCCGACTCGCCGCCGTCAACAACCTCCACCGCGCCGTTATCTACCCTCCCAACTCCCTCCTCGTCACTCACTCCGCCTCCTTCCTCGCCCAGGGCTTCTCTCAGCTTCTCTCCGATAAGTAAAACCCCTTCGCCTTCTTCAATTTCACTCTCTTAGGGTTTACTCTATTTCATTCTTGCTTTATTGTCTTAAACCTAAATTAGTGTGCTGCTACTGTTTGCTTACTGTGAAATTGAAAAATATTATAATGCCTAAATTTATGTTTAGGGATCAGATTTTGAAATGGCTATGCTTTCGATTCGAAACATGCAAAAATGTTGTGTTTTTATGATTGTATCATGTTTGAGTTGCTATGTGATCTAGCGGGAATTGTTTTTGTTTATGTTTGTTTGTGTGGAAATTGGATTTGTAGATGTTATGGGGTGAGGCAAGAGGCTGCGGTGGCATATGGTGCGCTTTGTGCTGTGATTTGCTCAATTCCGATAGCGTCGAATGGGAGACAGAATCATGTTATGCTTGGGAGCTTGGTTGACCGGTTCATTGGCTGGGCGCTGCCGTTGTTTAACAATATTAGTGCCGGAGATGGGACCACAGAGTTGGCATTGGATGGCTTGAGGGAGTTTCTTAATGCTGGGGATGTTGGTGCGATCGAGAGATATGCTTTGCCGATTCTTAAAGCGTGTCAGGTTCTTCTTGAGGATGAGAGAACCTCCTTGAGTCTGTTGCACCACCTTCTTGGTGTTTTGACTTTGATTTCGTTGAAGTTTTCTAGATACTTCCAGCCTCATTTTCTTGACATTGTTGATCTGCTTCTTGGGTGGGCATTGGTGCCGGACCTTGCTGAGTCGGATAGACGGATTATAATGGATAGTTTCTTGCAGTATCAGAATCACTGGGTTGGTAATTTGCAGTTTTCTCTGGGATTGCTGTCGAAATTTGTAGGAGACATGGATGTTTTGATTCAGGACGTAAGTCATGGAACCCCACAACAGTTCCGGAGGTTGCTTGCCTTACTATCATGTTTTTCAACAGTACTGCAGTCCACTGCCTCTGGGTTGCTGGAAATGAATCTACTTGAACAAATCACTGAACCCCTTAACAGAATTATTCCTCGGTTGTTGGGATGTTTGTCTATGGTTGGAAGGAAATTTGGGTGGTTGGAATGGATTGGCAATTCATGGAAGTGTCTGACTCTGCTGGCAGAAATTTTTTGTGAGAGATTTTCCACCTTTTATGCACTTGCAGTTGATATTTTATTTCAAAGTTTGGAAGTGGACAATAGTAACCAACCAGTGGGAACTGGAAGCATTACCTCCTTCCAAGTTCATGGAGTTTTAAAAACTAATCTCCAATTATTATCTTTGCAGAAGTTTGGGCTTCTCCCAATTTCTGTGCAGAAAATACTGCAATTTGATTCTCCAATTTCTCAGTTGCGTTTGCATCCTAATCACTTGGTAACAGGCAGTTCGGCTGCCACTTATATATTCTTGCTTCAACACGGGAATAATGAAGTTGTTGAACAAGCACTGACTACATTGACAGAGGAGCTGGAGTTATTAAGAGGGATGCTAGAGAAAACCCTGGGCCATGACAATGGGGTTCTTTCATGTTCTAAAACATATTCAGAGCATGAATTATTTGCATTGATTAAATTTGATTTGAAGGTTCTCTTGTCATGTGTTCTCTTCAGTGGGGGTAGTAGTTATAGTTTGATTGGCCAACCAGACATTGCAGCCCTGTATCTTATGAGGTCAGAAAAGTTGGTGAACTTTATTATTGAGAAATTTAATCCCTTTGACTTGCCTATTCTGGAATATGCTGATTTGCAAGTCAATGTTTTGAAGATGTTTGACAGGCTAACAGTAGTTAAATTCTTCAGTACCTGCTCTTTGTCATGCCAGAGTAGTGGAAGATCATCAGTTGTTACTTCTGGTAAATTACCTAATAGTGAGTCTTTGATGAATGAACATTTCGTTGTGGTTGTTGAGAATCTGAGAAAGTACAGTCTGCTTTTTGTGAAAGCTCTTCATGTCTCTTCTCCTCTTGCAATTAAAGTAACTGTGCTGGATTGGGTACAAAGATTTTGTCAGAATGTTATTGCTTTTAATGAGAAATCAGACACAGAAACTCATTTCTATGAAATGTATGGTAGTGATAGGATTATTGGTAATATGCTTTACTCAATGTTGGATGCTGCATCTGATAGGGAACCAAAAGTGAGGTCACATGTTGCCATAGTATTGGAGCTGTTACTGCAGGCAAGGCTTGCACATCCTTTTTACTTTAATTGCATGGCTGAAATGGTGTTGGGAAAACTCGGTGATCCAAATATTGATATAAAAAGTGCTTTTGTTAGACTGCTTGCTATAGTTGTGCCTACTACATTGTATGCATGCGGCCTTCATGATTATGGGACATCTCCTTCATCTAGGGCCGGTGCTGTTCCGGTAGGCAACAATTCTAACCTGCAGTGGAAGCAAGTGTTTTCCTTGAAGCAGCTCCCCCAGCAACTTCACTCACAACAACTAGTGACCATATTGAGTTACATATCCCAAAGATGGAAGGTGCCTCTTTCTTCTTGGATCCAACGGCTTATTCATAGTTGCAGAAGTTCAAAGGACCTTGTTGCACGTCAACCCGAGGAAACAGGAAATGTTGCCAATGGTGTGTGGTTGGACATCAAAGTGGATGATGATTTTCTTGAAAAACATTGCTCAGTAAATAATCTGGCTGGTGCTTGGTGGGCTGTCCAAGAAACTGCTAGATATTGTATTTCCACACGGCTTCGGACCAACCTAGGTGGACCAACCCAGACTTTTGCAGCATTAGAGCGAATGCTTTTGGACGTTGCACACCTGTTACAGTATGATAGCGAGCAGACTGATGGGAACTTGAGTATGATAGGGTCTTCTGGTGCTCATTTGCTACCAATGAGGTTACTATTCGATTTTGTTGAGGCTCTAAAGAAAAATGTATACAATGCATATGAGGGGTCTGCTGTTTTACCATCTGCTACTCGGTCAAGTTCTTTATTTTTTAGAGCTAACAAGAAAGTATGTGAGGAGTGGTTCTCTCGTATATGTGAGCCAATGATGAATGCTGGTTTAGCTCTACAATGCCATGATGCTACAATTCACTACTCTGCGCTGCGTTTACAGGAGCTCAGGAATCTTGTAATTTCAGCTTTAAATGACAAGTCTAGGGTACAACTAACCGAGCACCTCCATAATATCAAGGGTAGATTTTCTGCAGACATATTGAGGGTTTTACGGCACATGGCATTGGCTTTGTGTAAGACTCATGAATCAGAGGCTTTAGTTGGTCTGGAAAAATGGGTTTCATTGACGTTCTCTCCCTTTCTTGCAGAGGAAAACCAGTCCAGTAACAGTAGGATCTGTGGGCCCATTACATGGATTACTGGGCTTGTATATCAGGCAAAAGGTCAATATGAAAAGGCTGCTGCTCACTTCACTCACTTGCTACAGTCTGAGGAGTCACTGAGTTCCTTGGGTTCTGATGGTGTGCAATTTGTCATTGCACGTATCATTGAGTGTTATACTTCTGTTTGTGATTGGAAATCATTAGAATCCTGGTTACTGGAGTTGCAAACACTTCGAGCCAAGCATGCTGGGAAGAGTTATTGTGGTGCGCTAACGACAACTGGTAATGAGATTAATGCAATTCATGCCTTGGCACAGTATGATGAGGGTGAATATCAGGCAGCATGGGGATGCCTTGGTTTGACACCTAAAAGTAGCAGTGAGCTCGCAATTGATCCCAAATTGGCCTTGCAAAGAAGTGAGCAGATGCTCTTACAAGCAATGCTTTTTCAGAATGATCAAAAGGTAGATAAGGTGCCACATGAGTTAGAGAAGGCCAGATTGATGCTGGAGGAAACATTGTCTGTTCTGCCGCTGGATGGGTTAGATGAGGCAGCCGTATATGCTACTCAGTTGCACTGCATCTTTGCATTTGAGGAATTTTACAAGATTAAAGGTAGCCAAGATAAACCCAGACAACTCCAATCTGTATTAAGTTCATATGTCCACTTCATGCAGCCCGATATAGGCAGAGTTCATCAAGACTGTGCCCCTTGGTTAAAAGTTCTTCGAGTTTATCGAACCATTTCTCCTGTTTCTCCTGCTACTCTAAAGCTCTGTATGAACTTGTTAAGTTTGGCCCGCAAACAGCGAAACTTACTATTGGCAAATCGTTTAGACAGCTATCTCAAAGATCACCTATTGAGCAGCTCTGGGGAAAGACACCAGGATTTCCTCATATCGAATCTGCAATATGAGGGTATCTTGCTAATGCATGTTGAAAACAACTTGGAGGATGCTTTGACCAACCTATGGTCTTTTGTAAGTCCTATCATGATTTCTTCACCTTCTGCGGAATTTGATGCTGACAATAGTACTTTAAAAGCCAAGGCATGCTTGAAACTCTCAAACTGGCTTAAAAAGAAGCACACAGATTCGAGGCTAACTGAAATTATTGTTAAGATGCGATCAGATTTTGATATGGCTAATTCCTCATCTCCAAGCAGAGGTGGACCCACATTTCTCGAGGAGATCTCAATCTCTAAACCACCTCTGGGTCCTATTGTTGAGGAACTTGTTGGTACAGCTACAAAGTTGTCTACTCATCTATGCCCTACTATGGGAAAATCCTGGATTTCTTATGCCTCTTGGTGTTTCAGTCAAGCCAAACAATCTCTTTTAACCCCAGATGACAATACTCTTCGCTCATGCTCATTTTCCCCTTCCCTTGTTCATGAAGTTCTACCTGAGAGATTCAAGCTAACTGATGATGAGATCATAAAAGTAAAAAATTTGATTTCCCAGTTCTTCCAAAACAAGGATGATGCGGGTTTCCCTGCTGAACAGGAAGTTGATTCTGCTGCATCAAGGAATGACAACACTGTGATGGCATTGATGCTGCAAGTAGTGAATATTATTGAAACTGTTTCTGGGGCCCCTGGTGTCGAAGACTCAAGTGAAGATTGCCTTTCTGCTGCTGTTGCTTCTCAGTTGAAGACCTGCTTCCTTCAAGCCAATATTGGCTTAAATGAAACCGACATATTTTCCGTGGTCAATGAGTTAGTAGCCCTGTGGTGGTGTTTGAGGAGGAGGAGAGTGTCCCTCTTTGGTCATGCAGCTCAAGGATTTATACAGTATCTTTCATATTCCTCTGCCAAAATTTGCCATAGTGGTTTGGTTGACTCTGGTCCTGAACCTTTGAAACAAAAAAGTGGTAGCTACACTCTGAGGGCCACATTGTATGTCTTGCATATTCTTCTCAATTATGGAGCTGAGTTGAAAGATACACTTGAACCTGCTCTTTCAACAGTTCCTTTATCACCGTGGCAGGTAAGTTGATATTCCTTGGTTTGTTTCCAGCGTATTAGTATGATATGATTTGATCTCTCTCTCTCTCTCTAATTACAATCTTCACTTCTAGGAGGTTACCCCCCAATTGTTTGCTCGGTTAAGTTCTCATCCTGAGCAAGTGGTGCGCAAGCAGTTGGAGGGCTTATTGATGATGCTGGCGAAACAATCTCCTTGGTCCATAGTGTACCCGTCATTGGTTGATGTGAATGCTTATGAAGAGAAGCCTTCTGAGGAGCTTGAACACATACTTGGTTGTTTGGTAAAGAAATACCTTTCATGATTTATTTTTTAATATAAAATTATATGTGTATGTAAGAGTGCAATCTTTTGACATAAATATTGAAAGGCAGCACTAATAAAATTTATTAACAATACATATGAAAAGAATTCCTCTGACATGGCATGTAGGTCCATGAATAAGTATGTCTTCAAAAAAGTTTCTTTTTTATTGATTAACTAGGTTTTAGTTTTTGCTTCACTTTTTTAAAACTCTTTGATCTTGACGAACGTAAAAGAAAACGAAGAAAGGAGGTTTTTTTCTCAACAACAAATTGTTAAAAGAATGGCAATTTGCATGTGCGTAGCTCATGTCAAGGGGCTAGCTCACGTTAAATCTGAAATTTTGAGGACAAGGTCATCAATAGGAACAACGTAGGCACATGATATCTTCTGAGTAAATAAAAAATAGTAAGTACTATATTCTAATGCGTCTGCATGTGTTAAATGTTCCAGTCATATTATGTATGTTCTTTTTATAAAAGATATGCGAGTTATATATTGCAAATCATATTAATTGTGCTGAATTATATTCTCTCAGATTTCAAATCATATCCTGCTTGAATATGTATGATGTTTTTAAGCATAATCATGTTACATGCAGAGTGAACTATACCCTAGATTGATTCAGGATGTGCAGCTGGTGATAAATGAGCTAGGGAATGTTACTGTTCTTTGGGAGGAGCTATGGCTCTGCACACTCCAAGATCTTCACACAGGTATGTTTTACCTCATGTATATGAGGCTTTGTTTGCAATATCTTTTTTTTTTGGGATAATGTATGAATTCTGAGAAGGTGAATCTTCTCTTGTCAATCTCATGTAATTTGTATATGAAGTTATATATCATAAGACTAATGTGTAGGCCTTAATCATAAATGAGCTGCCTACATCCATGTTGGGTTCTAATTCCTCAGTTTACCAGACAAGACCATCTTTGCACCCTATCTAATTTTTTTGGCATCAATTTGCTTCCAGATGTGACCAGGCGCATAAATGTACTGAAGGAAGAAGCTGCACGAATTGCAGAAAATATTACTCTTAGCCAGAGTGAGAAGAACAAGATAAATGCTGCGAAATACTCAGCTATGATGGCTCCTATTGTTGTGGCCTTGGAACGTCGTCTATCTTCCACATCTCGGAAACCTGAAACACCTCATGAGGTATGGTTCCATGAGGAGTATAAAGATAGGTTGAAATCAGCCATCATAGCCTTCAAGACACCTCCGGCATCTGCTACAGCACTTGGAGATGCATGGCGTCCATTTGATACCATTGCTGCCTCCTTAGCATCTTATCAAAGGAAGTCATCAATTTGTTTAAGCGAAGTTGCACCACAATTGGCTCTACTATCATCATCTGATGTTCCAATGCCTGGTCTTGAAAAGCAAGATACAGTCTCTGAATCTGACAGAGGTCTAAGTGCTAACCTCCAAGGAATTGTTACCATTGCTTCTTTCTCTGAGGACGTGGCTATCATATCAACCAAGACTAAGCCTAAGAAACTTGTCATTCTTGGTTCTGATGGCCAAAAGTACACGTATCTTTTGAAAGGCAGGGAAGATCTCCGTCTTGATGCCAGAATCATGCAACTCTTGCAAGCTATCAACGGTTTCCTGCATTCCTCAGTGGCAACTCATAGTCACTTTCTTGGTGTTCGCTATTATTCTGTGACTCCAATTAGTGGTCGGGCTGGTCTTATCCAGTGGGTGGGTAATGTAATTAGTATATACAGTGTCTTTAAGTCTTGGCAAAACCGCATCCAACTAGCGCAGCTCTCAGCAGTAGGTGGTGGCAATTTAAAAGGCTCTGTTCCTCCAGTTGTTCCCCGACCTAGTGATATGTTCTATGGTAAAATCATACCAGCACTCAAAGAGAAAGGTATAAGGAGAGTAATTTCACGAAGAGACTGGCCTCATGAGGTGAAGCGTAAAGTTCTTATGGATCTTATGAAGGAGACTCCTAGACAGCTTCTCTATCAAGAACTCTGGTGTGCTAGTGAAGGATTCAAATCCTTCAGCTTGAAACAGAAAAGGTAATTACAAATCCCAAGAAACTGTTCAATGTTTGTTTAGCTAATAACCCCATTGCATTAGTATATATAGTTAGCAAAGCATAAGAACCTGCTTCACATCTATCACATGCATTGCCATAGGAACTTCCGGTTGTTCTTTGAGCATCATGCTTTAAACTATAGTCGTCTTATATGTTAAAGTGTTGAACTGTCGTTTTACTAACAAACAAGTATTGTACATGGTCTCATCTTCTCTCTCGTATAAATTTAATTGTATAGTGGAATTATGAGTCAGTCATATGATCATTGATGGAGTGCACAATTTTGATTAGCATCTCTCGCAAGTCATGAGCTGTTGATGATTTATGTGGATTCTCTCATATTAAACATGTTTGTAGCTACGGTTTGAGATAATTTCCAGTTGTCAGGAAAACTATAGAAAGCAAAAATGGACCTCGTATTGGTCACCAATATTGTGTTTACTTAACACTGAGTTCAAGTTATATTTTGTGGTTTTGAATTAGTTATTCAAATTGAATGTTTAGCTAAAATACCATGAGATTGTTAATCGATTTTTAGTTTCATTATCATTTTCCTTTTCCATTTTTATTTATTTTAGTAGGTGATGTAATTTTCTTTGTAATCTGTTGTCATATTCAATTATTTGTTTCATATTTAATTTTTTATATTTATTTATGTACTTTTTGGGGAATTTACACTCCTGTAGCGGTAAGGTATGCAAAAAGTTGTGAACCAATTAATGTTACATGTACACTTTACATTGTAGGTTTTCTGGAAGTGTTGCTGCGATGAGCATGGTGGGCCACATTCTTGGTCTTGGGGATAGACACTTGGATAATATCCTCATGGATTTTTGTAGTGGTGATATGGTACATATTGATTACAATGTTTGTTTTGATAAAGGTCAAAGATTAAAAATTCCAGAAATTGTGCCCTTCCGCCTTACACAAACCATTGAAGCAGCATTAGGAATGACTGGAATAGAAGGTACCTTTAGGTCAAACTGTGAATCAGTCATTGGTGTTTTGAGGAAGAACAAAGACGTAATTTTGATGCTACTGGAAGTGTTTGTTTGGGACCCTCTTGTGGAATGGACACGGGGAGATTTTCATGATGACGCTGCAATTGGCGGTGAAGAAAGGAAGGGCATGGAGTTGGCTGTCAGTCTGAGTTTATTTGCATCTCGTGTGCAGGAAATTCGCGTCCCATTACAGGTGTGTATTCATTCTAAGAGTAAAGCTTCTATATGCCTCCGATATGGTCTTACTTCTGATTATGTTTGTTGGTTTACCACTAATTTTACAATTATAAGCAGGTCGCATAGTTTCTGTTATACTCATGATACTCCCGTCACATGTGGGTCTATCATCTTTTCGCAACCTCTATGAAACAAAAATTCTATAGGGGCTTTAGAAGTGGTATTCGAACTTAGCATTTCTCTGCCTGGGTCTCGAACTCAGCATTGACTTTTCATATACTGTGTGTGTGTGTGTATTTTAAAACCCTGATGGCTTAGGATTCAGGGATGGCTGGAAACCCATCTTGACCCTACCTAGAATTTGAACTTGGTTCAATAATATTCATATGTGACCGTCTGTATTTCTTTGATCTTATATCAGAAAATCTATAGAAGTTCTAGTCTTTTCTTGCCACTCTATTTCAGAATCGGACAAATTTATTTGTTTTTAGTCTCTCTGTCCGTAACACCAGTCCTTGGGTTAAAGTGCATTTATTATATGCATAGCTGTGGAACTTGTTTGGTTATGTCATTGATATATATTGTGTCCTTTAATTGTGACCAGGAACATCATGATCTTTTACTGTCTACTCTGCCAGCTGTTGAATCTGCTCTTGAGGTATGGTTTTTGATATGGGGATTGGGGGGATATTACTTACTTTCTGTTCTGCTAAATTTTTTTTTTGAATTCTCGGAAATGTTTTATCAGAGGTTTGCTGATGTTCTAAGCCAATATGAGCTCGCATCTACACTCTTTTATCAAGCTGATCAAGAGAGATCTAACCTAATTTTGCAAGAGACAGCTGCGAAGTCGATTGTTTCTGATGCAACTAGCAATTCAGAGAAAACTCGTGCCTTGTTTGAAGTTCAGGCTCGAGAATTTGCACAAGCGAAGGCCTTGGTTGCTGAGAAATCTCAAGAGGCAGCAACCTGGATGGAACAACATGGAAGAATCCTTGATGCTTTACGCTGCAATTTACTTAAAGAAATAAATGCCTTCTTAAAGCTTAGTAGTATGCAAGAAAATTTGTCTCTAACATCCGCAGTTCTGGTGGCTGGGGTTCCACTGACTATTGTTCCTGAGCCTACACAAGCACAGTGCTATGATATAGATAGGGAGGTTGCTCAGCTAGTATCTGAATTAGATGATGGACTTTCTTCTGCCACAGCTGCTCTTGAAGTATATTCTTTGGCTTTGCAAAGAATTTTGCCATTAAATTATATTACAACAAGTGCAGTTCATGGTTGGTCACAGATTTTGCAGCTATCTCTTGGGACTCTTTCCTCTGATATACTCTCTCTTGCTAGAAGACAGGGTTCTGAGCTTATTTCCAAAGTGCATGGAGACAATTTTGATTCTGTCAAACACAGTCACGATGATCTGTGCCGTAAAGTGGAGAAGTACTCCCTAGAGATAGAGAAGTTGGAACTGGAGTGTACTGAGCTAGTGCACTCTATTGGCTCGGAGACTGAATCACAGGCAAAGGATCGACTTTTGTCCGCTTTTATGAGATACATGCAATCCGCTGGTATTGCGAAGATTGAAGATGCTACTTCTTCCATCCAATTTGGGCAATCAAAATATGATGCTAGATTGCAAGGGGAGCTGAATGAGAAAAGGGAAAAGTCCTATTTGTTTTAAATACAGCTGCCGGTTATCTGTATAATGAGGTTAAGCTTAAGGTGCTCAACATATTGAGCGACTCAACGGAGCGAAGAACTGCTACCAATCAGATTCATTATGAATTTGAAACTATTTTCTCTGGATTTGAAGAGCAAGTAGAGAAGTGTATACTTTTAGCAGGGTTTGTTAATGAGTTACAGCAACTGATTGGTAGAGATACTCTTACTGGTGACACAGAGAAAGGCCATCCAGGCTATGGTTCTGATAGAAATTGGGCTGCCATTTTTAAAACCATTTTACTTTCCTTCAAGAGCTTGATTGGGCAAATGACTGAAGCTGTTCTTCCAGATGTAATAAGATCTGCGATTTCACTGAATCCAGAAGTCATGGATGCGTTTGGATTCATCTCACAAATTCGGGGTTCAATTGATACGGTGTTAGAGCAATTTATTGAGGTAGAGATGGAGAGGGCATCTTTAGTTGAACTGGAACAGAACTACTTTGTTAGGGTTGGCCTCATTACTGAGCAGCAGTTGGCTCTTGAAGAAGCTGCTATGAAAGGTAGGGATCATCTCTCATGGGAAGAGGCAGAGGAGCTTGCTTCCCAAGAAGAAGCTTGTAGGGCACAGCTAGACCAACTCCATCAAACTTGGAACCAGAGAGATTTACGCACTTCTGCCCTTATAAAAAGAGAAGCTGATATAAAGAATGCCCTGACTACTTCTGCTCACCATTTTCAGTCTCTAGTTGGTGTCATAGATGAAAGAGAGCTGCATGCCTCAAAAAGCAAGGTGCTACTTGCCCTGCTTGTTAAGCCCTTTTCTGAGTTGGAGGCTATTGATAAAGTGTTGTCATCAGTTGGAGGTTCTTATACTTCGCACTCAAATGAGGTTCCTAAGTTAATAGATTTAGTGACTTCAGGGTATCCAGTATCTGAATATGTTTGGAAGCTTGGAAGCTTATTGAATCTTCATTCTTTCTTTGTTTGGAAAATTGGTGTCATTGATTCTTTTCTTGATTCATGTATGAATGATATAGCTTCGTATATGGATCAAACTTTAGCGTTTGACCAGCTCTTCAATGTTGTTAAGAGAAAGCTTGAAATGCAACTTCAAGAACATCTTCGTAGATACCTGAAAGAACGAGTTGGTCCTAGTTTATTGGCTAGCTTAGATAAAGAAATCGAGTGTCTGAAGCAACTGACTGAGGGTGGAAAGGAGGTTGCTCTTGATCAAGTGATGAACGAGGTTGGGGCCCTGGAAAAAGTTCAACTTATGCTTGAGGAATTCTGCAAGGCACATGAAACTGCCAGAGCAGCAAGGGTAGCTGTATCTGGAATGAAAAGGCAAGTGAATGAACTCAGAGAAGCTCTTTGCAAGACTGGCCTGGAGATTGCTCAGATGGAATGGATGCATGATGCTACTTTGGTTCCTTCATACAGTAGCAGGGTCAAATTTCAGAAATTTCTTGGTGGTGATGATAGCTTACATCCTATCGTCTTGAACCTAAGCAGACCTAATATGCTGGAAAGTTTACAGTCTTCTGTGTCAAAGATAGCCAGGTCTATAGAGTCACTCCAAGCTTGTGAACGAAGTTCACTTACAGCTGAAGGCCAGCTTGAGAGAGCAATGGGATGGGCCTGTGGTGGGCCAAATTCCAGTGCAGCTGGAAATGGTTCAAGCAAGACTTCTGGAATTCCTCCTGAATTTCATGACCATCTCACAAGGCGGCGACAACTACTATGGCAGTCTAGAGAAAAGGCATCGGATATTATAAAAATATGTATGTCTATATTGGAGTTTGAGGCATCACGAGATGGCCTTTTCCGGTCTCCAGGAGAGATCTACCCAGCCAGGACTGGTGGTGATGGCAGAATGTGGCAGCAAGGTTACTTGAATGCACTGAAAAGATTGGACATCACTTACCAGTCTTTTGCTCGTGAGTTTCAAAAATTGATTAGTAATGCATTTATTTTTGGTGTATATGGTGTCCATATGAGTTGTGAAAGTGTAAACTCTTGTTTCATGTATTAGGCGCTGAACACGAATGGAAGCTTGCACAAAGCACAATGGAAACTGCTTCTAGTGGATTGTCTTCTGCAACCAATGAACTTAGTATTGCATCACTGAAAGCAAAGTCAGCTTCAGGTCATGCCTTTCCTTTTACACATGCTAAATATATCTTCCACGTACATTGTAGTAGATATTTCTCATGAAAATAAATGAATACATTACGTTATTATTCTCATGTTTACATTGACAGACAGACAGACAGACACAAAATCATCGGTATTGTATATCTATAGATCATCTGATATGCTGGTTTTGTACTCGACAGGTGATTTACAAAGCACGGTTCTTGCAATGAGGGATTGTGCATGTGAAGCCAGTGTTGCACTAATGGGATATGCTGGTGTTTCAAATCGTCATTCTACTTTGACGTCTGAATGCGGATTCATGCTTGAAGAGGTATAGATTACAAGTTATCTTCTCTGAAGGTTTATTATTCAATATTTATACGACTGAATTGGCACTTGTTCTAATATACGCATCATGGACAACTGTTCTATGTTTCTTTTACCCATGTGATCTCAGGTTTGGACCTCCCCATGGTACCTATTTTGCTAATTGCTAGGGTTTCTTGTCTCGTAAGGATTTGTAGGGTTTGGCAGGACACCTCAATTTCAACCCGTGGACTGCTAAACGGGTTTTCAGGATCATAAAATAACAATAATAATTATATGAATCTTGTTTCTTTTAGCATATTTATTTCTCCCTAAGATACAAAGGTGATTAATAGGTTGCTTCTCTGGGTTACTGGGTATGAGGCCCTCTATCAAGTTAATCGTTGTCCTTTGTTATTTCCTGCAATTATGATTTCTTAAGGGTGCTGCTATCCAGGTTGACTTAATTTCCTTTTGCATTTATCAACCCTCTTGTTTGAGGGATGATGTCTTATATGGCTAATACTTTTACATTCACAGGTCCTTGCAATAACTGAAGATCTACATGATGTACACAGTCTAGGAAGGGAAGCTGCTGCAGTTCACCGTTCTCTTGTGGAAGACCTTTCAAAGGTTTCCTATGTCCCATATTCAATGTTTTAACATCTTTGTCTTTTTGTGTTTGTTTGTTAGTTTGTCTTTGGTCTTTGTGATTGTAGTTTTATTTGTTGTTTGTGTTCAGGATGATAAATGTTACCACATAGTATGATTTACTACCTTTGTCAGATAACACATGCCGCTATATTTTTGAAAAAAGTACTTCTGTATTTTGTACTTTTCCTCTCTGTTTTTTTTTTTGCATTTTACACATCATTTAACGAAAATATTAAATTAATTTTAAAAATTTAAAAACTAGTTAGTTAATTAATTAAGAATGCTTTCCAGAACTTTTCAGTGAACTATTAAATGACAGTGTTTGATAATACACATGTATGTTTCTTGTATTGTACATGTCCCATACTTTACCAACCATGATAACCACCATATAAGTTGTTTGTTTACATCTTGGGCAGGCAAATGCAATTCTTCTTCCACTGGAAACAGTATTGTCCAAAGATGTAGCTGCTATGACTGATGCAATGTGTAGGGAAAGAGACACCAAGATGGAAATATCTCCGATTCATGGCCAAGCCATTTACCAGTCCTATTCTTTTAAAATCAGGGAGGCTTGCCAGACATTAGATCCCTTGTTGCCCTCACTTACTTCATCTGTGAAGGGGCTCTATTCTATGTTGACCAGGCTTGCACGAACTGCAAGTCTCCATGCTGGGAATCTTCATAAAGTATGTCAGAAATTATCTAATCTATTGACCTCATGTGGAACGGCATGTTTAGCTAAAACCAAACTCGCTTTTTTTTCTTTTATCTCTTATAGGCTCTTGAAGGACTAGGGGAAAGCCAGGAAGTAGAATCACCAGTAACTGATGTGTCAAGGCCAGATCTCGCTGCTGATGCTGCTGGGTTTGATGACAAGGAGAGAGAGAACCTCTCCATGTCAAATGGTGAGAGCACCAATGATTTTGGTGGCATTGGACTTCCTTTGGAAGACAAAGGATGGTTATCCCCACCAGATAGTATCTGCAGTAGTAGTACAGATTCTGGCATTACCTCGACTGAAATGAGTCTTCCAGGTAGCTGCAATGATCAAGAAGATATAAAGCAACAACTTTTGTATGGAACTAATAGCAGAGGTGCTATAGATTTTCAAACTACCACCCCTTGCTCTCCAGCTGATAGCCAAGAAATGTTGGATTCTCCGCACAGATCAAAGTATACAGAAGCAGATAACATTCATATTGGTTCTTTTAAGTCAACACCTACTCCTAGTGATGTAAATGAATATCCATTGGCTCTGGCATTACCAAGTAATGAACCTGTCAGAGTCTGTCCTGATACTTCACGTCATCCAAATGAGAATAGAGAGGTGGTGGTGTCTGGGGATAAAGATGAAATTCCCCCACTAAACAAGGTTATAGTTAAAGATGAAACTCGTGATGTTACACATGTTTCTACTCGAGTGGGCAGGGGTAAGCATGCTAATCCCATAAAATATTTTAGCTGCACTGTTTAATTTTCTTTTCCTCTTTAGCGTGTATATTTGCTGTTTCTATCTAGCCTTGCTCACCAAAAGTGCCTCCCTTGGTACTAGTTTTCATACTTTTTTTATTTTAATTTTATATATATGTGTGTGTGTGTGTGTGTGTGTGTGTGTGTGCATTTTACTGGATCATGATGAATATACTCAAAATTTTTGGAATTAAGTATATATTCTGTGTTAACTTATAAACTATGGAGATCCGTAATTGCTCTTGGTCTGTCTTGCTATACCTTATCAATTTTGGTCTTTTCACTAGGTAAAAACCCTTATGCAATGTCAGTCTTAAGACAAGTTGAGATGAAACTAGATGGTCGAGATATATCTGACAACAGGTAACTGCTTCTGGAGATCTTATTATGTCATATTGCTAGTAATAATTGATATGACTATGGACGTTTGTTTATTCTCAGAGAAATTGGTATCTCCGAACAAGTGGACTATCTGCTTAAGCAAGCCACTAGTGTAGACAATCTTTGCAACATGTATGAAGGTTGGACACCATGGATTTAAACTTGTGAAGCTTCTGCCTTCTATATGTCCACGGCGGATTAATCGAGAATGGGGATTGGTTAATTCATTTTGGCCGTGCGAAATCAGAAAACCAAGAATGGAGCCTCTCACACCTGGCAAGGCATTAATTGCTTCAGTAATCCCATCTCTTTCGGCTTTATATCTCCTGATCAATTAAATGAGCAATGGTGATTATTTCATAAGAAATTGGCCATTAATGTCTAATAGCTGCAGTTATTGATGATATCTGGTTCATTAGACCTTGCCCTTTCTACAATGGCCAGCTGTGTCTTTGGTGAAGGATAACTTGAAATATTTCAAAGTGGTATCTTTCTCTAAATTGTGGTGCCTTGGGTGAGATTATGCTTGTCGCATGAAGCAGTCTTGTTGGAACTTGTGTTAATTCGTATGTGGTGGTTGCTAAGCTGCCTGCCGTCCCTGTTTTATTGCCCTATAAAGATGGAACAACTTCACAGACACCATTTTGGCAGGCTGGCAGGAGAATGCGATATGAAGCACTTTGAAGAAGATTTCAGGTTTTAGCAGCAAGCTAGCCTGGTGTAACCCAGTTTGTCTGTGGTAAATTTTCAGTATCACGGGGAGCATTGCCACTGCCAACAAGGAGCGAGTCAGTATCACAAGTTTACCAACAATGTGAGTTCGTATATATTATTTCCTCTTCAACTATCTTGCATTTTCCGGCATTGCTCTTAGTGTTCATTGCTATTACATCTTTAGCCAGGTTGTCCAGTTCTTTTGGCAATTACTGATCTGAGGATGTCTTCCTCATTTTCTAGGCTATCAGCAGGTTGCATTTGGTTTAAAAGGACGAGGATCTTACCTTGCATGCAGGAATATCAAAAGTTTCATACGTCCATGATATATGAATTCTTAATTTCGTCAACGGCATCTGTCGACCACGTCTTACGTCTTCCTATTCGGTCTGAGAATCTCTTTGTTTGATACTAGCCAGGAAAGGTCAACATCTTTTCCCTTTACTCTGCTATAATAAGTTAATAATGTAGCATTCTTATCAAAGATAGATCAATTGCTAAATAAGGTTCTGTGATAAAATCTGACTATCTGAGCCAGATTTTGGGTATTCAGTTCTCCGTGATATGCCCTGTACTTATAAGTTAACGGATTTCAGCTGATTTCAGATGCTCATAAGCTACTTGATATGTAAACAATTTAGATTAGTGTATGTTTCTCTTCTCCAATATGTATTTACTGTTTTCTATTGTCCTTATTCTACACAAACTTCTAAATGAATAATAGATGTTTCCCAAAAAAAAAAGAAAAAAAAAGAATAATAGATGAATATATAAGAAAAGATTTGTCGAATTCATTACAAGTGATAATTTAGTCCGGAGTATATATGTCCTAGGTAAATTGGTAAATCAAACTCTTATTGTAAAAGGAATTTTTATCAAGTCGCTTTAATTAGTCTTCGACTTTCTTGGTAATGACTGACGCCCACTGTTTTCTATTCATTCATCCTTTGAAAATGGTAATACCACATGCTTGCTGTGGTTTTGAACTCTAAAGTCTAAACTTTGGATAAGAAATAAAAACTAGACCCCAACTCATGGAACCGACCAAATGTGGCTGCTTGTTTCTATCAAAGCCCACAGGTATTTGTTCTTCAGGTGTGCCAGTACTGTGTGCATGCTTGATATATAAATATAGACGATGCCTAGTCCAGTAGTTCTTACCTAACTATCTTCAAAACAATCCAAGTTTCAGAGCAATATCCCACTCTAATTTTAGTACTTGAAGATTTCTCCATCTTTGTTGAAGATTTCTAGTCATGTCTGCGCTGGTGGATATATGGAGTAACGAGTCCAAGGGGCAGAGCCAGAAGGATCAAACCCTTTCGTCCAGTGCCTCGGCCTCAACGAGCACTGATGTTGGGGTTAGCCAAGCAAGAGGAATGATCTCCTCAACGTTGTTGGCTCCAGTGTTCGGCCGAGTCGTGCTTGTCAACTCGGTTTTGACCCGCTTCTCGTCCGAAGCTTCAGTTTTCATGCTTGTGGAGTGCTTTAGCCCTTAAAAATGTGGAGTGCTTTAGCCCTTAAAAATGTGTAGTTTTTTTGTCTGTCTTTGTTTTTTGCTCTTTACTTTTCTGTTTGCTTCACTTTCAAATCAATAACAGTGCTTATGTTGTAACTATGGAAGTACATATGGTAAGTTTGAAGGTCCCAAAGAAAAATGTGACCCAGTGTGATTAAGTTGCTAGAATATTACGGCACAGAAGTTCCAGAACATGGTTACTCATGTGAATTAAGGTTCATGTGTACATTTGGCACACTTGAGCTAGTTAATTACTGTTATTTTACAACTTCATGACTATACAGACAACAGAAAACTAATTGATGAAATAAATTAATAACCGATCACGAAATCTTTACATTATGAAAACATGGCCACCCTCAATTTGTTCTTATCATTATTTTCAGAGATTTAGTCTTATCCGCTGCTAGGCTGCTAGTAATTCTAACAAGGATAAATATTGATGCTGTGAGTTACCCCAAAGTCCATCAACATATTACCATAACACTAAATCAGATCCTCATTCATCAAGGTAATCCAGTCTTTTTGGCACTCGTTGATTTTGCATCCTAGCTATGTGTTATTCTTTTTTCCACAGTTGCGTCCCTATTTGATAATTATTAGCAGCATCTAACTGAACCTCTGAGCTTGAAGCAAATACAGCTAGCTGAAAAGAACATAAATTACCTCAATGGCGAATTAAAGATTTAAAGACATATATGTACTTGTAATACCACTTGCTTCTTTGCGGTTTTAGAACATTCTTGCGGTCACAGCAAGACAAAGAAGAAAGTTCATACTTGAAAACTGACCATTGTGGCTCTACTTCTTTCTATCAAAAGCTCACAAAGATAGGCATATCAAGTATTATTTTCTCTATCAAAAAAAAAATGTTATTATTTTCGTCACAGACCCTACCAAAGTTCCTGTCTTTCAAAATATCCCACGTACCTCCAAAACTTCAGAATATCCTTCTTCCAAAAGAATACAATCCCTTCAAAATATCCCCCGTCTAATTACAGAAGGATTCCAGTATTTAATTGTTTCAGACTTTGGTCTTTTTTTTTCTTTTTTTTTTGTTAAGCTAAAATAAGGAAAAGAACAAAATCGAAACCTCTCATGTGAAAACAGATTGGTCAATGGCCAAATGAAAGCCAATGCAAAGAAGGAAATCAAAAGTTTCCACAATCTATGCTGCAGAAGTCTTCGCGGGCATAAATCAAAGATTCAGCTTCAGCTTCAGCTTCAAAGTTGAATCAGAATTTTTTAGAGAGCTTTTTGAACCAAAAAGAAGTTTTTTTTTTTTTGACCAGTAAGAAGTTGAATAATAATTTTCATACAACCCGATGAGCAGACTTGAAAAAACAACTTATTGGCAAGAGCATGCATTTCTTAAAGATATGCTAGCTGGGAAATGAGAAAAGGTCGCCATTAGAGAACAATCGGCCAGAGATGAAGCAAATAAGATTTGGCAATGCATGCATCAAATAGAAGTACCAATCACTTCAGATTTGTAACAAGATTTAAGGGGGCTTTGATGCAAAACCAAAGAGACAAAAAACAGTGGGCAAAGAAAAATATCCCAACATAAAGCCGAAATGTCAATTACGTCTTAAGGGAAAAAAAAAATGTTTTGATGAAAGCGTTGGTCCGAAGTTCTACAGAAAATATCTAGTCAAAAAGTCTGATATTTTTTCATGTCATGCGTCCATGTATATCATAGAAAAATCTACTGCGATCACTGATTAACTAAAATTCGAGCTATACATTTTAATGTGGCAATTTATGTACGTTAGAAACAATTTTAACCGTTCAGTTTCATCTGGCATGCGGTATAGTTACATTCACATAAGTACGTTAAAATGGTGGGTGTTGTAATTTTCAGTCGTGGATGTAATCAAAAAAGAAATAATTGAAATCAATTGAAGAGCAGCAGTAAGGCCAAGTCGTCCACAGTTTGTCCACAATCTAACAAAACGAAGCCAGTCCCACACGTAAATCAATTGCTCGAATATCCCATCTAAATTCATATATATGCTGTGTGCTACGACCGCAGATCCAAGAGGTGCCTATGCGACACAAACTGATTTTGTTGTATCCTCCTTCAAACCACATGCAGCAGTTGCCATTGTTGAAAGCAAAACCACTAGCTAGCAACGAAGAAAACCAAACCTCATCATCATCCACGCCTCTATAAGAACCATTTTCCTATTACCTTGGCTTTCCTCATCATGCCCTCAAGTGTAAGAGAGAAAATTTACAAACGCCGAGAAAGATTTTAAGAGATTAGCTAGTCTATATATACTTTGAGTTATAGTAATGTCTGCAGTGATGGAGGGATGGGTGAGCGAGCTGGGGAAGCTGAAGGAGAAGGTTGGGGCCAAGAAGCGGTTTCTGTGGTCGTCGAAAAAGGCGAAGCATAGCGAAGGAGGAGATGAGGGTAAGGTTGATCAGCAGCAACAACCAGCTGTAGCTGCTGCAGCTCATGAAGGAGCTGGGGTGATGGAGACTACTGTTAGAAAAGAGAGGAGGAACTCTTCTACGCTTTCTGAGGCCACTGTTTGTTTGCTCATGGACCGTTTTGTTCCTTGGTGATGATATTCGGCTATTGTACGTGTGTGTTGTATCTAGTCCATCTAGTTAATCTAGCCTTGAATATGTACATTTTCTGTGAGGTTACTTCTGTTTTATGAATCCTCAATTTGTCACTTCTCGATCTGGTTCTGAAATTGAGTGTCGAATTGTTTTAGTAGTGTCAAAATGAAGTTTGGTGAAATGGATCGATGCAAAAAATTCATGGTGGACACACCTGCATGATCTTCTTCCCTGGTATATATATATATATATATAGCTGAGTCCTGCCATTAATAGGCCAGCATGGTTTTTGCTAGCTAGTTACTCCGGCGGTCCGGCCAACACCTATCCGGCTACTCCAAGTACGTTCTCATCTGTTAGAGATTTTAGTAAGAAGAAAATAATTCATCAAAAGGATTAATATACTACAAGTTAGGAATGATCGATCAATCAATAAGTTAGCTAGTTTTTCTTTTTCTACTTCTCACTCAATACTTGGGTGCTTCGGGCCTCCAAGTTGTCTTCTTGATGTGCTTTCATGGAAGTACTTAGCCTTCTAGTTTTATTGGAGTTGTCATTTTCAAAGGGTTTCAAAAGATAGTTTGCTTTACCTATGAAAAATGTGAGAGCAAGTGAAGATGTCATTTCCATGTCAAATAAGTCTCGTGAGTTAGAGGAGTTCTACATATCTATTATTACCAATTGAGCACTACACATGGATTCAACCACTCGGTTGGAGATGCACTTTGTGTTTGGTGTGAATGTGAAATTTGGGAACATGATCAAACAACAGAGGCTAACCCGGAGATAAATATCAAGTTAACAAGTACCTTGGAGCTGTTTCTGTAACTGGAAACATGCTTACGAATCACTCCTTCAATCGTTGCTGTTTTGTTTTCATTTTCTATTTGGCTGTATCTGCTAATGCAACTGATTCATCAACCAAAGCGCGTTAGCACAGCTGAGACATGAATATATTCATATCTGGGATCTGCAGAACAGTCTGGGATTACTTTTCACGTTCCATTTTCGCTGCAGGTCTAGGGATTTTAACTTTATATAGTCTTTTATAGAGTTTGGTGGAACAGTCTGCGATGTGGGAAAATTAGGACATGAAATTCTGTCCGGTTTCCTGTGTTAAATCTATCAGCATCCTGCATCCACAAAACTTCAAAGTAGTAAAACCTGAAACAGAAAAGAATCTGGCCTCTGTATTTCTTCGTATATATCTGTTTACATGTATACATATAAACAATTTGCACATCAGTAATGAATGTAATGCCTTACTTAGGAGTTAGGAGCCACTTTTGTGGTCAGACATTAAACTGTAGAACTGGCATCAATGCTAGCCGAAGAGAACTCATTAATTAATCTGGGTACCTCTTCTTCACATCTTAGAATCTCACTAGCATATCTGAGAGCTTCATCTACAGTATCAGGCTCTAATGCAGTGACTGGGGAGACAAACAACTTTCTATCTGTTTGACTATGAAATAGTCTTTTGAACTTCATTGCAATATACTGAAAGGCTCGGTGAGCCAACGTAGGGTTATTAGTGTTATTATCACTACTGCTGGGATTATGACTAGTTGCTGGATTGAAGTCATGAAACCATTCGCATCGAGTGAGAGGGACATGATCAATCTTTTCTTCAAGCAGATCAAACATGTTGAGTACCAGAAGGAAGTGTTTCTGATCAAAAGCTGGATGAGCTACAATGCTTTCAAACAGCTGCTTACTTGCCATCATCTTGTTTATGGATACCCCATTAATATCTTCACAAAACTCATCGTAGTCTGTCAATGCAACACAAAATACGACCATATCAACATCTTCAAACATCTCCAGCAACTTGCAACTTCCTCCAAGGCTATGCACTCTAATGAGTTGATACCTGTGGTGTACCAAAAATGTCAAAGCATATTTTGAAACCCTTCCAGATGATTCTAAGTAATATTAAAGAAGAGAAGGAGAAGAGCCCTTTCTAGTGCTAAGGAACCAAAGAAGGCCTCAATATTGCTTTTTTCATTTTCAGATATACAAGGACAGTCCAACACTTAAAATTAAGACCATATCTTGATAGATGAATTTGAACTGATATCTCGTGGACTTTCAATTAACTTACTGATGATTTAGCATTGACACTAACTATTCTGCAAGAACTTTAGAAGTTTTCATCCTTAGCTATGTATAGTCTAGATGCATAATCCCAGAATTAATATATCTATAGTGCTTAGCAATTTCTATCCATACAATGCATGCCAGCAGTAAATCTCATCAGCAACACTGACCAAGAGGTTTGCCCACTTAATGAACAAAAATAATTTTCTCAAACATCTATTTAATATTTTAATTAATGCATGAATCAGCCACACTAACCTCTGCAAAGGATTATGCTGATAGAAAGAGTCCAGATCGTTACGTTCAGATGATCTAGTAAATGAAAATTCTATGGTAGTAAGGCTGTTGGATGAGGTGATTCCCTCTGCGTACAATATGTCCATGTCTGTGGGCTCATAATCGGTCCTTGAAATTTCAACAGCCTGTCAGAACCATAGTTAATTCAGTACAAAGAATATTGTAAGATGATCACATGTTATCCACATTCCATTTTCAGTATAGCGAATGGCAATGTTACTAATCTGGGTTCGGGAATGGGTGAAAGAAGCAGCTGGAAACAGAAACAAAACGAAGCGCATCCCCATTAGTCTGTTTACTAATTGTTAAAAATGAATCTACAGTAGTTTGATTACAGAATGTTCTGGTAAAAAGAAAATATAAGTCATATCTTCCTAAGATGTTAGTGTGGTCTGGGATAATTCAATAAAAATAAAAGTCAGTGTAGCTTTGGTATAATAATGAGATTCTGGTGCATCATATAATTAAAAAGTTTGATGATCAGAGGTCAAAGATATTAAAAAAGGACACAAAAGGGAAAATTAGGCGCAGGCAGTTTAACTGTAGAATGTGAATTGGCTAAAGCTAGAGGAATCACAGAGCATGATCTCACCCGATTAAGAAAATAACTAGCTTGTCTGGGTAGCATTTCTAATTCATCCCTTCGATTGTATGTGGCTTGAATAGCTGGATCATTCCACAACTCCTCAACAGATGGTGCATATTCACGAGTAGCCGCAGGAAATATGGCTTCCAAAGTACCTGATATCTTAATATTTAGTAGCCAATCTGCAAAAGATTTCAGTCTAGGGCCAATGGCATATGTTGTTTTACTGTCCAGCTGACTTGTAATTCCTGTTGTCAATCAAACAATTTCAGACACAACTATTTAGTGAAATACTGATGGTAATAAACCTATAGACATGTTAACAATCTTAGAGCTGTTTAATTTCTTATTTGCAAGCCAAACACCGAAAAGGGAAACGTAATAATGATCAAAAATATATAAACAAACATCAACTTCAAAGAAAATCAATTTGTACCCAAAAAGAAGCACTAGGTATCACAAGGAGCAAGATATTTTATTCCAATACATTTTGGTATCGAGCCTTTACAGCAATCTGGAAAACTATCAATTGAGCTTGGTATTGTCAAAGACTCAAAGGTGGGGTAATCAGTAGACCCTACAATGTAAAATTACTCCTAAAGCTGATTCTTATTGCATTCTTCAACTAGGAAACAATTATCTAAAGGGATACTTCATATCACTCGAAAATAAGAATAAATTTTACCCAATAAAAAATAAAAATAAGCATCAAAACAAAACAAAAAAAATTTGTTTTCAACTAGTATAATGGAGAGACAGTATGAGACAGGTAGCTGTGGAACCATGGGAACATAGGGTTTAGGATATTATTGGTCACAGTAAATTGGATGTACAAATGCACAAAAGGTATACTAAGAAGTAAAAACTATAATAATCTGTCCAGTGTATTAAAATGGAAAGCTACAGAAAATTTAGACAGTATCTTCCAGAACGAAATTTGAATTTCAGGCTTGATTGCACATTTGCACCTTCGCCGGTCTCTAGTCAAAGTTAATTTTAAACTTTTCTAAAGAGGGATATACAGATACTTATTTCTTCTCTTTACCAACAAAATTAAATTTGGTTTGATGTTATAAAGAATTAAGGTATAAGAGTCATATGCTTTATATTTAGTCATGCACTGCTATCCCTATTCCATAACATAATTATTATTGATTGACAAGAAAAATCACAGACCGGTCACTCATTGGAGTGAAGAAAGAAGGTGGAATCAACTTTATTGTACCTGAAGGAGCCCGTTCATCTCGAAGATCTCCTTTTCTGTTCTCAACCAATAAACTTTCTTCTTCAAACCATTCACGTCCCTCAAGCAGTATACCAAGATAACTGTACAATCTGCTTTGGATCATGAACTTAATATTTTGGCGCTCATCTCCAGAAAAAGGAACATTATACAAAAACTTCGCCTACAATACGCAAATACTTGGGGTCAAGAAAGTTCCATGTAATATTTAAAAATATATACATATATACATATATATTGGATTACAAGTAGCACTGTTATACGTTGAACATTACATTACCAATTGGTAATACCATAACATGACTATCACACTTTTCTTTCCAATTGTTTGTAGATCGAAATCGAGAAGCAAAAAGCAGAAAAGAGTTGGTTTCTAATAGACACAGGGATCAGTTTGTAAAAGAAAAATAATCTGCTCTGTATAAAAGAAGAACGAATTCATCTTTAGTGTGGTTCGTTGTTTCTCTTATATGCATACATACACATATATAAGTTAGTTGTTCTTCTGTTTGAGTTGGCTATCTTTGTGCATTATGACTTTGATGGTTGGTAAAAAGTTTTGAGCGAAAGCTGACTGCAACTGATACGAAGGACTAAGAGAACTACGTTGATATTACATAATACTGCAAAAGAGAAAAGCATACATGCTACATACATACTAAATTGATACATCTACATATAAGCATGTGTGTGTGTTCTCCAACATGTTCGTAAACACATACAAAGCATTGCCAAAACTAGCTAGTGCTCAACTTCTACAGTTAACTTTTTCTCATCTAAGCTTGTCTACCACAAATACGTGTGTCGATGAAACTATGCAACAGGATACGCACCAATAAAGATATGAACTTAACAACATTTAGAGATGTAATCATATTCCGTAAACATACACTTTACCTGTTTAAATATAGTGCTTGAGCCAGATTTATGATACCCAACTAAAATAAGTTTCTTAAGCAGTTTCTCTTCAATAAAGTTTCTGTCTTCTTCTGCAGGAGGAGGATTTTTAGATGCAGTAGGAATTGGCACAGACAATAGAGTACAAACGAGCTTCATTTTCTGCAAGGAAATACTTCACAGTTAAGGGGTGTTTGATGCATTAAAATTGACAACTTAACAAAAAAAAAAAAAAAAATCATTGCATATATAAATGCATACATACCCTGTCCCATATCTTTCCCTTTACGTTTTTCATTCCCTCTTCCAGATAGGATCCGTCTGCCTCCACCCAATAGTTAAGATTTCCTTCACATGGCACTCCTGCCATCTGCATGAAATTAAACAAAATGACATCAATGGCACCAATGAACTTAAGCAAAGTTGAGTATACCAACCTGCAGCATGAAGACCTCAAACTTGGTGATCCTTCGATTGTTTATCATTATTTGCGTGTCCCCGTTACTAGCACTTTGCTTCAAATGGCCCCCAACATTCAGCTGGGGGCTTATAACTTGGCAAGGCCTAAGACCATCCTGTTCAATCAAATCAGCAGCAATTATCCCATTGTGATCCAATTTGCAACAACATAGATGTCTAATAGAAACATGTTACCAATGTAAAAATCATGAGCTGAGTTCAAATTTTACCGTTCCCCAAAAACCAGACACATTATCATACCAATAAGCTCCTGGTTTTAGCTTCTTTGGGGGTTTTCTGCAACCTTGCAATCTAGCTAGCTCTTCTTGAGTAAGAGACTCGCCGTTCACGAAAACAAGATCACCTGGCAGTTGATTTGCCTGGCATGATATCTCAGCTTTCATGACCGCATCAGCTAGCGCCTTACCCAGAAGCCGCCTGAGCATCCTAGAACACTTGCCCATACTCCCTCGCCTCGACTCATCAATCTTATAACGAGTGCAAGTAACA
This sequence comes from Fragaria nilgerrensis, assembly GCA_010134655.1. NCBI lineage: Eukaryota > Viridiplantae > Streptophyta > Magnoliopsida > Rosales > Rosaceae > Fragaria > Fragaria nilgerrensis. The sequence goes on along the minus strand of CM020978.1, from coordinate 926,507 downwards.
CATTTCCTTCCTTCTGGCATTGCCCCCATTGCCCTCAGCACACATTCACAGCAATACTTTGCACCACAAACAATGCACACCTCCTTCTCAGTGAACTTGTTCCCTTTCCCACATCGATAACACGACCCCTTCTTCCCATTCCTCTCCACCCTCGGCCTCACCTCCACACTCTCCTCCCCATCAGAGGCGTTTAACTCTTCCACCTCCACAACCACGTCATTCGAATCCGGATCACGAAAAGTCACAATCGATGGCCTTTTCACATGGTGAGGAACAAACTCATCCACACCACCTTCCTCTCTACCAAAGAAAACCTCAGAGGAAACACTTCTCGAGCTCAAACCAGACTCTGATGACCCCCAATCACCTTCTCCACCATCTCCAGCTAACTCACCAGAGCTTCCAGCTTCATTACACACACCCTTCTCTCTTTTCAAATCAACAATCACCTTTACTTCGTCCCCAAGCTTACACTCTAATCTGCCCTTGGATTTCGCAATGGGATGGATAATCGGGAGTGACAGATTCTGCAACAGACACGCCGAAGAAACCGGAGCTGCGGTCGGGATGTGATCAATGTCGACCGGAAACGCACGTGGGATTTCATAACCCACCGGAGGACCTTGGTACTCAACTGCAAATGAGTACTCCAACTCCGCGCTCAAATCTTCGACATCAAAAGCATCGCCTTTTGAAGACACAACAGCATTCATCACCTTTCTCATAACCTCAACAGCAGCCATGATGAAGTTGCCAGACTTCAGCTCAATCCCGAAACCACCGCAACCTCACAAACCCATGAACCGAAGCCAGTGTTTCCGCAAAACCAAGAACAAAGACTTGAACTTGTCGCGAACCCAACAGAGGAATACCTCCCAGTTGCTGAGGTTCGTCCAAGAGAATGAGACAAAAGAGGAGAAATGCGAGCCTTTGTTTCGCGGGTGTGAAGACGCGGACTGAGGAGGAGAAGACTTGGACGACTTGCCATTTTCTACGTAGTAATTGCTTGGAATTCCTGAGGTGAGAAGACGAGAAGAAAGTGTTGGCACTTAGAAAGTCAACCTGGAATAAGTCTTCGGCTGCGGGATATTATTCTCTGGAAATCGAAATAATGTGTTGCTCCGAGTCTCTGACTCGTTGCTCCGTTTTGAAGCACTCCAGGGTATTACAGTCACGAGAGAGGAGAATGGTGATTGGTGAGGGTGGCCGGGTGCTACGGGTAGAATAATTGAACATGAAATTTGTCAAATGTCGTTTATTTATTATTTTGACATTTTAATTTTTAAAATTATAATAATAGTAACTTAATATTTAAATTCAACCCAACATTAGTTCTCTTGTGATTGACACCGTTAAGCTGGACTTTGTCCATGGGCAAAATTGTCTCTTCATGTTTTCCTTCTACAAACCTTATCAGTTGAATTAGAGTTTCTCGACCTGAAGATATCAACTATAAATATGAGTTCTATTACCTAGTTATCTTTAATTGTTCTATTAAATATATATGTTTCATGAAACTCAACATTTAAATTCAACCCAACATTAGTTCCCTCTGTGATTGACACCGTTAAGCTGGACTTTGTCCATAGGCAAAATTGTCTCTTCATGTTTTCCTTCCACAAACCTTATCAGTTGAATTAGAGTTTCTCGACCTGAAGATATCAACTATAAATATGAGTTCTATTACCTAGTTATCTTTGATCGTTCTATTAAATATATATGTTTCATGAACTTCTATACTTGATACAAAATGCATTTTAATCAATGTTGATTCTTTCTCTTACCGGTGGGTTGCAAAAACTATTTTAATGATGGATATTAATGGTCAATGGTGTATTATAATTTCTAGAGGGTAATGCTATTAACACACCATATTTTTCTATTAACACACCTCGTGCATTTTCATAACACTATAAATTTGATTGTATTTATGAAATTACCCCTTAAAGTTGTTTTATGATTGGTCCACATCATGAAAGGGTGTGTGAATAGCAAAATATGGTGTGTTAATAACACCACCCTTTCTAGATGTCACTAATTTTTGTATGCAGCCAACACATGGCTCACCACAAATTCTAATACTGATGGGAAAATGGACATTATTCTGGAGGGAAATGTTTGTGACGAGAAAACATTAAAAGACAATTTTGCTCATGGATAAAGTCTAACTTAACGGTGTCAATCACGGAGGGAACTAATGTTCGATTGAGTTTAAGTGTTGAGTTACCATTATCATAGTTTTTAAAATTGAGATGTCAAAATGATGAATGGGTTTAACTTGGGGCACCGTTTGAAAAATTTCCTCATACTAGAATTGGGTGCAACACGGAAGAATGTTGGAATTGCTGGTGTTAAATGGATATTTTCACCCGTGCAATTATTTTGAGGGAGAATGGAGTCAAACACCTGTTATTAATCAACGTTTTAAGCTAAATCAAGGTTGAAAGTCACGAATGACCCAAGAAAAAGATGTTAAACCACCAAACGAATCTAACAACCAAAAGGCTGCCCAAAATAAAAGCAAACCATACTACCGACATGTGTTGGCATGTGTCGAGCGCACTCGCATTATTCACTAACCAAAAAAGCCTACAAGAAAATAAGACTCAACAAAACAAAACGACTCAATAGCTAACAACATTACATAATCCTAGAACAATTAACTTGCAAGCTTGGGGCCTAGTGACCCTCATGGTGTACCCCTCCCCTCCTAAGTCAACTAAAGTTCTAAGACCAGATAATGCCGAAGCCTGCTACTTCGCCCCATAGCTACCAGCAACCCAAATCCAACTCTAAGCTACAAAACCAGCCCAGACCGAGCACGTCTAGCTGACTCCGGCCCACCTGCCTCAAAATCCTCCACATTAGCCTTTGGCCCAATCCCAAGATCCAACCCTAACCACAAAGCTCGTCCTTTGCCGCCACCACTTCTCTCAAGCTGGAACCAATGCCAAATCCACCTGGAAGACCACCCTTGCACTCTCCTCCGCAACTTCGGCACCACCCCAATCCTCCGGTGGTCAGATCGACCCTTTGTTTACTAATTTACTGAATTGAATTGGTGCAGTTGATTGATTGCCTTTGTTATAGTTTTGTTGTAGTTGATTGATTGCCTTTTGTTATGGCTTTGCAAGGAACTGAGCACAAAGCGAATCGCATATTCAAAAAGCTCCTGTTTTTTTGTGCTTTTCATTGCCAATGAAAAGAAACATGTCATATTTTAATCTTTCTATTTTTTCTATCGGTGTTGGTGAACCCAAGTTTTGTACACGTTGGTCGATTTTACTGGGTGTTGTTATGGGGATAAAGTTGTGTAGATTCCATTGGAGTTGTTCGAATTTCTAGATTAGCATAATAAATTAGGAATATGGAATCAAGAGGGCTCAGATGGAATTGGGAAGCTTAAGAAGAGTGAAGGGAACAATGTAATTTGTGAAGAAGATGGAGTTGGATTTGCAGAAGTCAAAAGCCGCTTCTAGGAACTAGGATCTATACTTCGGGCTTTCGAGTCGAAGAACTCTCTTGAAATCGGGGACTAGGCCTAGACCAGCTAGTTCAAGTCGGTTTGCCGATCTTTTTTTCCACTACGGGCTTTATGCCTAATAGCTAAATTAAAAGCTATTTATTGTTCTTATTCTCCTACAAATTTATTGATTGTAATATAGAGAAATAAGGGTCTCTTGCAGAGGATTAAATTAAACTAAAAGCTTCAACAAATGTCACAAAACGTGACTGCAGCTCCTATTGAACAACAGTCGAAAAATAAAAGCAAAACCTAACCTAGATTGCTTAGAAAAACACAAAAATTTACAGAGGTGTACTAGACACATAGAGCGTCTAGCACACAAAATTTGAGATGATTTAGAGTTGATTTGGGAGGAAAATAAAATACGGGAAGATGACAGACAGTAGATAAGAAAACTAAAAACTGATTTCAAATTGGTTGAGAATCAAGATGATGAAACTAGCTAGGGAGGAAGTATCGACCCCAGACAATCATACACAACACACTTTGTCTAATTTTTGACCAACTAACTCAATTGAAGATGTTCCGATTGACTCAGTACGCTTGAACATAATCTATTACTCTTTCTTACTTTGTATGTTAGACAGGAAGTGCTCTACTCCTAAACTATTCTCAAACATTGTAACTTAAAGGTACGTTTAGGTTAAACAAGCAGAGATCAATGAGCATGAAAAGAGTTTGAGCAATCACTAGGCAGCGCAATAAATTTAGCGCCTTGCTAAACCTAGGGTTTCGTCTACTCGCTAGTGAAAACTACCGATTACTTCTCTAGACAATTTCAGGGATCCAATATTGACACAGGCATCAAATAATCAAAGTATTAGAACTCTAGCATGTATACTAAGTAGGCCTCCAAAGCACACACACAAAGAATTCATCGATGAACAATCAGTAAACAAAACCTCAATGTCATTAATTGGAAAAACAAATTGAAAATCAAAACATGTTATGAATCATGTCTAGGGGCTTCAACAGCCCCCTAGCTACTATGAATTTAGTTGCACATAATGAAAATTGAAAACACAAAAGAGTTCATGGAAGAGGAAGACAACAATAACCAAGATTGAAAAATCCCTAAGAGGAGCTCGATCGTCTGATTCTTGCATTCTTTTTCTTCCCGACTTCTTCTGTTGCCCTCCTCGTCTTGTATATTAGATGATATTAGGGTTAGAGAACCCTCAATTTCCGTCCATGGGCTTGCTGATTTGGATTGGGCCTTGAAATTGAAGTTTCGGTCCAAATCAGAAATTCGGGCAAACTGACATTTAGCCACTAAAATGATCATAACTTTTTCTCCAAAATAGGTATTAATGATCTGTAAAAAGTTCTAGAAAGTAGACTCTTGTAGTTTTCTATTGATATATAACTCATCATCTAGATCGTAGTGAGCTGATCACAATCCTCTGTCGAAGTTAGATGATAATTTCTGGCAGATCTCATAATTCTTTCATTCCACGACATGCCTTTTCCTTCAAGATTTCTCCTCTTTTGCTTCATATTCCCTTCTTTGTTCCGAAACACCTAATAAACATAAAAATAACTAAATCAAATGAAAAATACAATAAACTAACAAAGTAAATAGGGGAATTAACCATTATATCGTTGCATATTTATGCTCCTATCAATGCCCAGCCCTAGTCAAATGTTCTTCTTTTCAAATTTCCAAAATGCATGTTATGCAACCATTAATTTAAAATTCTTCATTCGGTGCTTATTATAGAAACCTCATTAGAACATATTTAGCACACTCTCTATATTGGCGATCTTTAACCATTTTAGAGAGCGAGTTTAGTTATTTATCAATTTTACCAGCTCAAGCGGACTAGTAAGTGGCTAGCCATTTTAACTTTTAGCTATCTCGCTCTCTAAATATAACTAGCGATATGAGGTTCTCTATAATTTATGTTAATTCAATGCAATTCCGTTTAAGTCATTTTATGTAATATTAAAACACATTTAAATTAATTTTTTTTATTTAATCAAGAATATAAATTAAACTTTAAGTTGAAATAAAGAGTACTGGTGTAGAAATATTTTTAAAGTGATTAGCCAAAATGACTTTTTAGCTATTTTAGCTAAAAGTTTACTACAAAATAACTGACATTCCTAAAGATGCTCTTAGAACATTTCTCATTAAGGTTATATCATGTTTTTTTTAACATTTCGCGTGATAAATTGTGCGGTTTTAGGATGGACGAATCTAAACAATTTAGAATATGAGAGAGAGAGAGAGGGAGAGATTATATTCTTTTTTTTCTTTTAAGGGAAATGGATAACTCCGTTGGCCGAGTAGCCCATCCATGTGGCGAAAAGCCAAAACTACCAATTGGGTAGAAGCCTACCTGGTCAAAGCGGAGATATAATCCAATAAAAGCACATAAAGCTCTAATTTGAACACACACACACAAAAACAAAATGCTAAAACCAAAGTCCGAAAAGGCGGGCAATTAAAAAATAAAAGTAGAAGATAAAACCCTCTAATAATATATAACCCTAAGATGAAACAACAATCTTGACAAGTTTGAACGCCTAAGACTCATATGGTGTACATTTCCACTTGTCAAAATGGTAAACAGCTTCGACCAAGTAGCAATATAGGTTTTGAGGTGCACTCCTACAAAATCTCAACACAAGCTAAGCCCAACATGCAAGATTAAAAGGAAAATAGGGCATCAAAAACCCGACAGACCTATTTCAACAGTCCAAAAGATTAGACCCAAAGGCCCATATCTCTCTATCCTCTCTCCCACCAAGACTTGATCGGCGACGGAGCTTTTGAAGGAGCCTTCAACCGCCAATCACTCTGGCAGCTTTCTAATGAGACCAAATAACCGTTGCCACAAAGTAGTCTCAAAACCGCATGTTATGGTCAAACCCGACTTGAAGACAGCTGCTTTTTCATTGGTTGACTTCCACAAACTCCTGCAACCGTCGAATCACCATCGTCGACACAGTACCCATGCTCTGACAATGACGCCCTAAGAAATACACAATCAAATCTGTGTTGTCCACCAAGCAAACACCGCTGATGACGACTTTAGAAGACACCCTACGCCCCTACGTAGGCAGAGAACCAATGGAGTCGCTCTGAAAAAAGAGGAAGCGGCTCTTGCTCCGAAGATATGAGTATTTAGTGTTTCTTTCTTGTTTTGGCCTTTATGCGAGTATGATCAGAATAATTTTCTTGCTATATTGAATCAAGATTAAAATTTGGTGTTCTTTAATTTATTACACTACATACTTGTTGAATGAAGAGGGAGCATCGAAATAGAAATGAAGTTGATTACAAAAAAAAATTCCCTTATAATACAAAAGTCATAGGGTTTTGTTTTTGATAGTTTTGGATTTTCATAAAATTATGACATGTCCTTTTCAAAAAAAAAAATTATGACGTGTTTTGTGAAAATTATTTATCACCAAGAAATCGAAACAATACCAATTGGTCTAGTAACATAGTCTCCTCTTTGTAAGTGGGAGGTTGCGAGTTTAACTCACGATAGACTCGTTGTAGCATTTAAGTTGTTTATCCAATAAAAAAAATCGAAACTGTCACATCCCGACTCTTAAATTTTTTTATTTTTTTACCTTATTTACTAGCTTGATATTAATAAAAATTTTACCGTCTTCGTCAATGAGTTATTAGTTTAAATGGTCCCTAGAGGGGTTTTTGGGGACGTTTATTTCGGTGGAATTATTTGTAGGAGAAAAATTTGACGACGGTAAAAATGATAAATTTTAGCTAGTAAAAAGGGTAATTTTTATTAGGGTATTATTTTTGGGGTGTTAATTTTTAGTGTCGGGTTTTAAAAGGTTTGGGTTGTGCAACCAGTTTGGGAAAGCCCAGACCTTATTTCCTCTCACTACCAGAAGAAAGGCTTTAGCTGACGAAAATAAAAAACTAGGCCGACGAACTATTTTTTCGTCGGCTAAAGTCCACGTTAGCCGACGAAATTTTCCTTTGTCGGCTATGGTCAACTATTTTTTTCGTCGGCTATAGTCTGTGAACTTTAGCTGACGACTTTAAATATTGTAAATGTTCAAACGCAAAAGTGCCTTATATTTGTAAATGTTCCGTTTCAAAAACAAACTATACGTAGAACCTTCAAACGCAAAAAAGTCGTGAAATAAGATATGACTAGAATAGTGAAATATATCTACGGTTGAAAAATTACGGTATTCCGGTAAAGTCCCGGTGCCGATAGTTGCGGTCAATGCAATTTTCCATTCTTTCTCCTTATGGGTAGCCCTATCTTCGGTGGTTATTTTCCGTAAAATTTTTATATGACTTGTTGCGTCTCATCGATTTGAAACTATTTTTAGTTGAAGGTCCGGCCAAAATACGTAATTTAGACGGTCCAATGACCTTTTCTGTGCGTTTAGGGGTTTGACTTACGGGATTGACCGTCCGGATCGAGCCCTTAACCTTGTCGGATCAAGTTGAATTTTTTCTCATACATGTATTTTATCATGATGGTCAGATCTGACGGTCGGATTTTGTTTCTCAAGTTTGATCATCATAATCACAACATGCCTACTAATGTTGTATAACTTGTTTACCTAGTGTTAAGTAAATGTTCTGTTTCAAAAACAAACTATATGTAGAACCTTCAAACGTAAAAAAGTCGTGAAAAAGTCGTGAAACTATTTTTAGTTGAAGGTCCGGCCAAAATACGTAATTTAGACGGTCCAATGACCTTTTCTGTGCGTTTAGGGGTTTGACTTACGGGATTGACCGTTCGGATCGAGCCCTTAACTTTGTCGGATCAAGTTGAATTTTTTCTCATACATGTATTTTATCATGATGGTCAGATCTGACGGTCGGATTTTCGTATCTCAAGTTTGATCATCACAATCACAACATGCCTACTAATGTTGTATAGCTTGTTTACCAAGTGTTAAGTAAATGTTCCGTTTCAAAAATAAACTATACGTAGAACCTTCAAACGTAAAAAAACGTAAAAAAATCATGAAATAAGATAAGACTAGAATAGTAAAATACGTCTACGGTTGAAAGATTACGGTATTCCGGTAAAGTCTCGGTGCCGATAGTTGCGGTCAATGCAATTTTCCATTCTTTCTCCTTATGGGTAGCCCTATCTTCGGTGGTTATTTTCCGTAAAAATTTTATACGACTTGTTGCGTCTCATCGAGTTGAAACTATTTTCAGTTGAAGGTCCGGCCAAAATACGTAATTTAGACGGTCCAATGACCTTTTCCGTGTGTTTAGGGGTTTGACTTACGTGATTGACCGTCCGGATCGAGCCCTTAAGCTTGTCGGATCAAGTTGAATTTTTTCCCATACATGTATTTTATCATGATGGTCAGATCTGACGGTCGGATTTTCGTTTCTCAAGTTTGATCATCACAATCACAACATGCCTACTAATGTTGTATAACTTGTTTACCAAGTGTTTAGTAAATGTTCCGTTTCAAAAACAAACTATACGTAGAACCTTCAAACACAAAAAATTCGTGAAATAAGATATGACTAGAATGGTGAAATACGTCTACGGTTGAAATATCACGGTATTCCGGTAAAGTCTCGGTGCCGATAGTTGCGGTCAATGCAATTTTCCATTCTTTCTCCCTATGGGTAGCCCTCTCTTCGGTGGTTATTTTCTGTAAAATTTTTATATGACTTGTTGCGTCTCATCGATTTGAAACTATTTTCAGTTGAAGGTCCGGCCAAAATACGTAATTTAGACGGTCCAATGATCTTTTCCGTGCGTTTAGAGGTTTGACTTACGGGATTGACTGTCCGGATCGAGTCCTTAACCTTGTCGGATCAAGTTGAATTTTTTCTCATACATGTATTTTATCATGATGGTCAGATCTGACGGTCGAATTTTTTTTTCTCAAGTTTGATCATCACAATCACAATGTACCGAATGTATAAAAAGTATTATAGCCGACGACATTATTGAAAATTCGTCGGCTATAGTTAATAAAATAAAATAAAACAAATAAATTGAAAATATTAAATAAAAAGTACTATAGCCGACGAATTTCATTACTTTAGGGTATATAATTAAACCCAGCCGTGGATAACCATTTAATCCAACGGCCCCAACTTCCCTCAAATACACAGAGTCCGAAACCCCAACTTCCCCTCTGCCATGTCACTGATCCGCGTGACTCCTATCAACTCATTTTCCACCGTCAGATTGCACACAACCGCCGTCCTTGACCGTCGGATCGTACTCCGGAGGTCATCCTCCTCCTTTAGAAAACCCACCTTTTAAATTCTTGCTCTCTTTCATTTCCTTCTCTGCATCTCACTCTCTCCCAGACTCAAGTCTTCGTTTACAGAGAGAGCTCTCATGGCCACCACCGAATCCAGCTCCACCGGCGAATCCAGCTCCTTCTGGCACAGCACCTCGAGAAGATGAAACAGAGCGGAGAGCTCGCTTTTGTGAAGAACAACTACATGAAGCCTGACCCCAACGCGCCGCCCAAGCGCGACCGTGGCCGTCCTCCCAAGCCGAAGGTCCCGGGGGCTGAAGGAGCTGCTGCCGTGGTTTCCTTGCCTCCAAGGCCACGTGGCAGGCCTCCAAGGCTAAGGATCCATTTTGGTATCCGGCTAATGCAAACGTGGCCGTCCTCTGAAGAAGGCCAAGACTGCTCCGGCTAATGCTCCTGCTGCTCCGGCGAGTGGTGGTGGTAGCGGTGCTCCTAGAGGGAGAGGCAGGCCACCAAAAGTGAAGCCCACCGTGGCTCCGGTGGGTTGCTGAGCTCACACTGAGAGTGAAAGTCGTTTAGGTTTTTTTTTTTTTATTACATACTTTAGCCGACGAATATCTTAAATGTTTCGTCGGCTAAAGTCTTCTATAGCCGACGAAACATTTAAGATATTCGTCGGCTATAGTTTTTTTTTTATTTTTTATCACATACTTTAGCCGACGAATATCTTAAATGTTTCGTCGGCTAAGGTCTTAGACTATGGTCGACGAAATATTTAGGATATTCGTCGGCTAAATTCTGGGACAATAGCCGACGACGTCTTTTTCGTCGGCTAAATTCTGGGACAATAGCCGAAGACGTCTTCTAGTTTCGTCGGCTAAAGTCATTGCCGACGACCCTTTCCCGACGAAAGCATAGCCAACGAAGACTCGTCAACTAAGATCTTAGCCGACGAATTAAGCTAACAGGCCAACGAAACTTTTTCGTCGGCTAAAGTGCTTGTCCTGGTAGTGTCTCTCTCTACCCGACTCTCTCTCCCTTCTCCCCCGAAGCTTTTCCTTTTGCCAGTGATCTCCGGCTCCGATCGCCGTCGTCCGGCCAGCATGGCCCGCCGCTCCGGTCTCGGTCTGTCTGCCGTCGTCTTTTGCTACTTTCTGGGTTGGGGATCGGGTCTCTAACGCCGCCTAGAGAAGGCCATCTCGGCTAGAAGCCCGACTGTGCAGTGAGGAGTTTTGCCGGAATATCTCCCTCCTCTGGCCACCAATACGAGCACTCCTTGTATGTTTTGGGAGGTCTTCTCCCGTGTATCCTTGCCCTAGAAGGAATCAATCTAGTTTGTTTCAGGTAAAGAGAAATCAACGATTGAAATTCTAGGGCTCATTGATGTTTTTGTTCGATTGACCTAGTTAGGCTTGGAATTATGATTTGTGCTAGTTAGGAAAGTTGTACAGTAGGTAGAGAGGAAGCTGCTGTTAAAATTTAGTAGACATTGGAGATCGTCGAAGCTGGTTGCCGGTCGCCGCAGCCGGCGGAGCAGACGACAGCGCCGCCGCTGTGAGGTGGATTGTCAGGGTTTGAAGTGTGTAATATTAAGAGAAGTTTAATGGTATGAAGTTTAGAATTTTTGGAGAAGTTTGGAATAGGTTTTGGATTTTTGAAAGATTGGTGATTTAGGCGGTTAATGGGATATAATCCGACCGTTGGATTTCTCTTATTTGGTTTAGAATGTTGGAGTAAATGAAATGAAGCTGTGATTGGTGTTTGGCGTGAATCCGATAAGCTTAACCCTAGAAAGAGTAGTGGATTAGACGGAAGAGTTTTGAGTTATATATTTAAGTATTATTTTTTTTTAAATCGAAGTTTGGTCCTAAGCATGGTTTTTGGTGCCAGGATATGATGAGACCTCACTTGAGTGGCAAATTGGATTTCGTCGGGCTTATGCATAAAGTTGTGAGTGGACCTTTGTTTTTAATATATGAGCATGCGATGTTTTATGTTGTTGATACGTTCTTTCTCTGTTGAGATTCTTTATTTTTCTGATATTTGGTAATTAGCATCATTTATGAGATTTTCGGTGAATAAGTATGTGGATATTGTGAGTATAGTATGTATATAAATGCTAGCTAGCTATACGTGCTTGGTCCGTCATAATGAAATAAAACGTCATAGCCCTATATGAAAACTACTTTCTTATCTGGTTCATATAAGTTTTCATATAGGGAGTCCACACATATATATACACTCGCCCTCTTCGGTCATAATGAGGAAAAATTTCATTATGGCGCGACGTGAGTGTTAGACGCAAGCGTTGTAGCCTTGTATGAATTTCTATTTTTCTAAATTGTTCTTAGGATTCATACAAGGAGTCTGACGAGTGTAAATACATACACGTATAGGTTTATATATATAGTTGAACCCGAGAGGCTCCATTTAATTAAGTTTTGGAGACTAGCCTGAGCTAGTCATGAAATTGTCAGTTGATGAGTTGAGAGCTTTTGAGCTGCCGCATGTAATATTTTTCTATGAAAATTAAATTGGGAAAGCATAAAGAATTATTTCTTTTAAACTTATTTTTGTCCACTCACTCTAACGTTTGCAAATGTTTTCCCCTAGGCCTTTCGTTTTAAAAATACCCAGTTTGCAGGTTAGCATAGTTGAGGTCGGGCGTACATGGAGAAGAGGCATAGTCAATAGTATAGTTTCCACCCATTTTTATATGTCTAGTTCTTTTTCACTCAATTAGAGTTGCTCTGAACTGTGGTGTTGGTTGTTGTTGTGAGATTTTCTTTTTAAAGTTAGTAAATAAATTGGGAGATATTGTGATTTGGGAACACAAAGGCTCCAGGAGTTTAAGGTTTGATTTGGATTTTCAGAAATGTATGCAAGTATTATTGGAAAGGGTTGTCCATTTTCAAGGGAGGTTATGCCGAATCTTTCGGTAAACTTTCCTTGGAGGATGTCCCTGCATGATTTACTTTGAATTTCAGAGTGAAATCCGAGATGGTCCTGACAGAAACAATACCAACATCTCCCAAGGAATGAACTCAGATCCTCTTCTATATGGAGAATCTCATATTGCCTCATGAAATCATCTTGTCAATCCATTCTTAATGTCCGGTTATGATTTTATGTACGGCTATTATTTATGATGTCAACATGAAGAATTTTTTATCTAGCTTATTATGAAGAAGTCTTGACACATTAATTTATGATATTTTTAATAGAATAAATCTTGACGTATAATACAAATAATTCAATAAAAGTTATATCAATGTCATCTTATGCTCGACAACAGTAGTTGACTTTCAAGTCTATAAAACTTGTGTGGTGTGTCATATTAATCAACACCAATTCAAGTCCAACCTTCTACTCTGGGTATGTATATATTATATATAATATATGGCAGTTGGGGATGGCTGACCATTATTTATGTTTTCTCTTATGAAAAACTTAGAGTAATTATTTTATATAATTCGCATCGGATAAAAGCGAGTAAATATTTTTCTCTTTCTTTTTTAAAGAGTGTGTGGAATTTAATAGTGGGTTGAATTTTGTTAATTATGTGATAATGACTTATTTATACGAAAGAAAATGCTGAAGACATCAAAAAGTTATACAAAAATCTTATACCAAATGACGTGGCATAATTTTTTAAACCTAATATTTTTCATCATGTATTATTGTTAAACTGTTTTGATCAAATCAAAAATAAAAATTACAAAATTCATTTTGATATCTTGTTTATTAGGAAAGTGATCGATTTTCTCTATGATCTATTTCCATCTTAACAAAACCTAACATTCAATTCCAACACCACCAAGGCCATGACTATCCCACCTGATTTTGTATCTATCATTCTGTCACTTGAATGGATTGCCCGCCCATTGGGTTGTTGATTGGCTTGTCTATAAGTATTTTACCATCCACAAACAAACCCCTAACTTTAATCGTGCACTGAAAAGCAGAAACTGATCGAATGCATCTTGTGGCATTCTTGTTATTGTCATAGGGTACCCAAATATTGGCACAAGGTAAGTTCTGAAACAAGTCAACATCCATCGTTTCCCAGAATAAGATATTAAATATCCTAATGAATCCATTATCTATATGCCTCTATCACAGTTGAATAATGATGTCTGGATTACATGAAGGTTGTGTCTAGATTACAAAGATGTTTGTAAAGTTTGGATACCAGGACAATAAACTATTTATTATGATGATAACGCTAGATTAATTAATCTCATAAAATCTTTTACTCAGACAAGGAAACTATTTATTATATCATTATTACATTTGTAGGGTAATTTAATAATTAGAATAATCAAATATACTAAAATGGTTCAATTAAAAGAGATGACGTGATATATGCCACGTAAGACATCACATCATTTGATATTAGTTTTTTGTATAACTTTTTAATGCATGTAGCTTGTTGTGTAGTCGATAAAACATTACATGAAAATTACGATTTTTATGATTTTGTGTATATGGGGCGGAATACTTATATGAATCAATGTTACTATCAAGCTATGACTTTCCTTCGGTCTTATAATTCAGTTAATGTTTTTCCTCCAAGGTTACATAGACGACTATCTTCAATTAAATGGCATCCTCCATATCCGGGTTTTGTAAAAGTAAATTTTGATGCTTCGGTGACTAACAATACTTCTCATATTAGTTTTGTGTTAAGAGATCATCATGGTAATCCTCTTCTTGCCGTTGCTAGAAAGCTTGGGGATACAAGTGTTTTAATTACTGAAGCCACTGCTTTATGAGATGGGTTGCAATCAGCGTGCTTGCAGAATCAGAGAAAGTTGTGCTTGAAGGTGATAACGAAGTTCTCGTTGATTATTTGTTGGGTAAGGCGACTGTTCCTTGATGTCTACAATCACTCATAGAAGACATAAGATGACTATCCTCCTCTCTACAATGTTGTATCTTTCGGCATGTTCATAGAGAAGAAAACTTTGTAGTTGATAGAATTGCGGCTTTAGGTCATGCATCTTATTCTTCTGATATCTGGTTTTATTGTCTTCCTCATTTTATGTCTCAAGCGTTCTATTTGAATCAGCTGGGAATGAGACTTGATAGAGATTTTGTTCTTTAGTTTGTATGTTTTCTTTCAGTAATAAAAAAAAAATACACAAAATTATGGATCCGCCATTGCTTCAAATATTGAGACGAGTGACGATAAAGATTAATGTCTTGAAGCAGTCTATTCACTTCCGATAATGATCTCTTAGATGCTAGCTTAATGTCAAAATCTATGTCTGTCAGGAATTGCATACTTCCTTTCGACAAAGATGTCTGGTTGCAAATGAAATGAGATAAAAATCTAGCTCTTCTAGATCTTTCGGTAATGGACTTTCATGTAGTTAATCTGATTGAGCTTCATATTACACCACGTTAGAACGAAATTATTTCAAGGCGAGAACTATCGTCTTTAATTTAAAGAAGAAGTTTACAGCTGATTAACCTTTTCATCAAGAAGTTTACAACTGATTAACTCAAATTAAGATACATAATTGTAGTAATCTCTGTTGCCACATAACAATCTCCATGTAGAATTGGCTCAAATAATTTGCAAGGTACGTATACTACTAGTTTTTTTTTTTTTTTAAATTTTTTATTAAATAACTCACACACCCTACATATATCAATGAGATTTGAACCTACGACCTCAAAGTTATTAGCTAATACCTTAACCAATCAGACCACAGCTCATTGACGTATACTACTAGTTAACTCTTAAATCTGGTTCACTTTTTGGCACTATGCATATTTTCATGTCAATGGATCTTATTTACAAACCTTTTAGAATTGAAATTTGTTTAGTCCTTGTGGTTTGAAGTCGACATCTGTTTAGTCTTTGTGGTTTTATTTTAATCTGAATAGTCCTTAAAGTCACAGTTTTTCATCCAAATAGTCTTTATGGTTTTATTTTAATCTCAATAGTCTTTAAAGTCATGATTTTTCATCCAAATAATTATTCCGACTATTTTCTCAGTTAAAGGCTATAAAGACTATTTGGATGAAAAATCATGACTTTAAGGACTATTCAGATTAAAATAAAACCATAAGGACTATTTAGATGAAAATCATGACTTTAAGGACTATTCAGATTAAAATAAAATCATAAGACTAAACAGATGTCGACTTTAAACCATATGGACTATACAATATTTTACCCAACCTTTTATTTTTTATAAAGTAAATAACGGATTAGGCGATATTATTTTCTTGGAGGTAGAAGGATCTACCCCACTCAGTGAACCCAACTCCCTTCCCTTTATTTGAAATTTATATATTAATAAAAATAAAAATACAAATGTATTTTTGGGAGTAAAAACACCCCAATAAAAAATAGATTACAACTCAAACTGAAGACCTGACAAAACAAATTAAATTTATAAACTGCCAAATTGCCGCTCCAACTTACTGGCGCAACATATTGAACCACCACAATGGAACACGTGATTATGCAAAGGTGCCTAGCATTAATAAAGAATGTCTATAAAAAGAAAAACTCAAACCATCAATACGCAAGTAAGGACCAACTTCAAGTGGAGAAATTGCATGCCAAATGCGGGAGGAGGTACCCAACCCCTAATTAGCAAATCTATCGGGTAGAGATATGTTAAATACTAGTCAAACAATTGTACCAAGCAATACGTAAAGGCCAAGGGGGCCAAAAGAAGAGGAGGAAAGGCATTGAAGTACAGTTGTAGAGTAACTCTCCAACCAAAGGTGATGCCAACCATAGTGAATAGCAAACTCGACTCCAATAATAACACCGATAAGTTCAGAGAAGAAAGCCGTTTGAGTCCCCAAACTCTGACAATAATCACCAATAAAACAACCAAAGTTGTCTCTAAAAATTCTATCACAAGCCGTAAGCCCGGGGTTTCCCTTCGCTAAACACTACTAGAAAAAAGTATTTAGGAGACGAAATTGTTTACCGTAGCCTAAGTTCCACTTAGGAGACGGAATACAACTCTGTAGCCTAAGTGTCCACTTAGGCAACGGAACAATATTCCGTCTCCTAAGTTTTACTAAGACGACGAAATTATTTACTTAGAAGACGGAACTTTTTTAAGAAAAAATAAATTAAAAATATTAAACACTTAGGAGACGAAATGACTATTTCTCTTAGGCGACGATTTATTTTACTTAAGAGACGAATTATTTTTTTAAAAATAATCAAAAAATTAATCACTTAGACGACGGAATAATATTCTGTCTCCTAAATAAGTCTTAGGCGAGGGATTTATTTTACTTAGAAGACGGAATTATATTTTAAAAAAAATAATCAAAAATATTTATCACTTAGACGACGGAATAATATTCCGTCTCCTAAGTAAGTCTTAAACGATGGAAATGCTTTCTTAATAGACGGAATTCTTTTTTTTTATATAATGAAAATGATTTTTTACTTAAATAAAAAATATTTTCGTCACCAATTAGGAAAATTTGTATTAATTTTGAAAGGGTTAACAATTTCAAACTTAAGTTTTAAAAATGTCGTTTCCTTTTTTATTTAAGCGCACCCTTGACTCTCTCCTTTTATCTCTCCTTTCATTAATTTCTCAAGATCTGTTACTCATAGATTTTAAAAATATAAGGTAAATATATTTTTGACAATATAAGGTAAACGATTAACAAGGAAGAAAACATTTGACAATATTTGTATTAATTGCAATTAATAATTTTTTAATTATGTAAATATATATAAGGTAATGAAACCTTAGGAATAGATCGAAGTATTAATTGTAATTGTATGTATATATGTAATGTAGTAATTATTCGATCAATAAGGAAAAATAAACCTTAAAAATCGTCTTAATTATATATATATATATATAGATATATATTGGTGGTGTATTAATAAGGGAAATAAAAAAGGAATTTCAAAAAAAAATTTAGGCGACGAATGTAGTAATTTCCGTCGTCTAAGTGAAGTCCAATAGAACCAAATAGCACGAATCGAGTTTTCAGCCGTTATGAACACTAACTAACTAGATCTAAAGGTCATTGTTTACCCAAACCCCAATTCTCTTATTTATTCAACAATAACACTCTTTCAATCAAAAAAAAGCTAACTCACTCTCTCATTATCCTCCATTCTCCTCCTCTTCATCGATGAAGCTTCTGTTCTTTCTCTTCACCACGCCGCCCAGCCCACTAGGCCCACTAACCACCACCACCGCACCCACCTCATGTAGTACCCCGAAACTTAGCACAAATTATATAGCACACTAAGCAGTGGCGTAGCCAGAAACCACAAGTAGAAGGATCAAGAGTTTAAACAGTAATGCCACACAAAATAAAAATATAATTTTTATTGAATAATATAAAAACTTATAGAATACTTCGAAAACAAAAGCTAAACAAAATAACAAATCTCCCTAAAACAATTATAATTGTCCTCAACGATTGCTCATATTTTGAAATTTTGGAGGAGGTTCATATGATGTCGATTGTTCTGCTACTTTTCTCTTACAATACTTTTCAAATAAAGCTAAAGCATCTGTAATTGCAAGTTTTTTATTATGAAGATTGTCGATGACATGGAAAAATTTACTGAAAGATAACAAAAAGAAATACGTAAAGAAGCGACTAAAACTGTTTATATAGAGGTGCACAAGAAATCAATCACAATCATTGATTGATTAGGAAAACATATTAATTAAAAAGAGTAGGAATATGTTTTAATTGTAATATTAAAGGGAGATGCAATCAATCATTGATTAGGATTAGAAACCTATATTAAAAAAATAAAGAGAACCACACGTAATTAAACCTATATTAACCTGCAGACAAACACACGTGAGGAGTTGAACACTCCTCTGTCCAAATTGATTGCTGTACTTAATATTTTTTATGTCAAATTTTTCTCTAATTGGTTAGGAGGGTTAAAATAGTGCCAACATCACATTTCAACTGACAAATTATATAACAATATACCTAGTCAAAATGTGAGGGACGTCAGCTGAACCCCTTGACCCCCCTTTCCCTACGCCCCTGACACTAAGGCTCTTTAACCTTAGATAGTAATCCAAATATCTTCTAAAATATTCATTTTAGAAGCCAATGACTCCAAGTATCATACTTACAAGATAGGTATTTTTATTAAGTATTAGAATTTAAGTAAACTACTTAAATACCTTAACCTGTATTTCTTACATACAATCGATACTCGTGATTGAATTTAAGATTCGTGTTAGTATTTCTTTTATCATGCATACTATTCTAATCTTAAATATTACTAACACATTTACAAGATCTTGAGAAAGGAAAACATCATATTCCTTTACTTATTAGCTTGAGTAGATATATATCTATATATACATATATAAATATTTGTGTATCTATAGATTCATGTCAATACATATATAAGGGATACCTCATATATAGATTCATGCACTAGCTGATTTTTCTTTTACCCCTCTTACTATTTGGTTTTCTTTGTGAACAATCACCCTAACTAGCTAGACTATCACTCAAATTTAATGTTTGGCCTTTTAAGTCAAATAAAATTGCTGGAAATTAATTTACAATGCATGCTTCATGGCCTATTTATACTTGGGAGCGGCAACATCTTTTCTTCACACTCCAAGATCAAATGTAAAGACGATCACAAACTTATTTCCTTAGTTGAATAGAAAAGCTCCCACACCAAAATCCTATCCTTCACTCTTTTTCTCTTGAGAAGTTCTCTCTTTGTCAAAGAAGTCCAACCTTGAGTCAATACCAAAACCTTCATTTCACTTCTGAAAATTCAAGAGTAAGTACATGGTTACATTCCTATACTCTTTTGTCTTTAAGATATCAAAATGCATAACTAAGGATAAAATGGAAAAGAATATATTTTCTACAAACTTATATTTTCGTATATAATTAACTATCACTTTGTAAAACTTGATCACAGTATTAGATTCTTCATGAAAAATGTTTCAGTTTAGGCTTTTGAATCACTTAAAAAGGTTTAGAAACGAAGAAGTTATGGCTAATCAAACTTCCAAACCAATAAACTTGCTGAAAATCCCTTACAACTACCACAACTTCAAAATTTCATATCTCACTCATTTCTTAACCATTTTCTACAAAATTTATATCAAATTGAAGCTTAGGATCTCTATTTTAAATCTGGAAAGTTTCAGAAGCAATGATAAAATATAAGGCACGTAAAGACTTAGACATCAAAGGTAATATAAAGGATATCAGCTTTCTGCACTGCTACTGTTTTTCACCATTTCTGGACTCTATGACTTCGAACTGGATTATATGACTTATCAAATTGAATTCCTTATGAAAAATTTCTTCGACATGGACTCCTCACTTGCCTAATTTGGACATAAATTGAATGAGATATGAAAATGATAAGTTGACGGTTCTTTGGATAAGGATTTCCCTCACTATGGGAAATATGACTACTAATTCTTTGACTACTAACTAATATTTCTGTTTATTTAATTTAAAGTACATTTACTTTATTGCACTTTTACTTTCAAGTTTATTAAATTGCTTACTTTGTGTATATATTGAGTTATTATAATTTTTAAAGTATATTGATATAAGCTTATATACTTCGTTGGTATTGAAGAAGTTATCTTACTTACTAAAGTTTGCTACACTCTTTTGACGTAATTAAGTTTGGAAATGTGAAGCCGGGTGATTAGTACTACCCCGTGCTTAAGTGAATTACTGGTAAAAGTGTTTTGTGATTTGTGAAGTTAGCCAGGGCCGTAGTCCCTACAGATAATGCACTATTATACTCATAGGAAGAAAGTGTCGACCTTGAGTATACATACTCTGGTATTGTCCTTGGTATGCTGCGGCTTATCCGTGCTTTGGTATAGTGGACCTAGCATGTGATCTTTGTGATTTATTACCAGTTTCCTAAACATTCACATGAATGAATTTATTCACGCTTGTGTGTGTGTGTGTGTATGTGTGCATAAATAAGAATCAGTATGAACAAATCAAAATGATTCTTGGTACATTTTTACTTAGTTGTGTTTATTTCTGGTTTCTTATAAGACACATTATTATAAGAATGTAAGCTGTACTTACTGGGTCTGTATTACTCATGATGCTACACATTCTTGTTTTCAGGTAACGAATAGATGCTTGGGGAATGGGATGAACCTACTAAATAAAAGAATGTTTTCTATTGCTATTTTAAGAATAAATGTAATGTCTTATACACTCTTGCTAAAACTCTCGTATTGTAAAATATTTGGTATTGTAAAATATTAATGTTTTCTCTTTCTAATAAAAGTATTATTCAGACATAAATATTTCTTCTTCTAATAAATTATTTAAGAAAATTTTATTTGTTTTAACTCACGCTGCAAATTCAGACACCATATTTTCATATAATAATGGTCTCAATTTGGGGGCGTGACACCTCAAGCTCGTCTGCTGCTTCAACGGCACCTTCCACCTCCGCCCACCCTCCGGCCTCCTCCAATCACTCTCTCTTGTGATTTTTCTCCTACTCTCATGTTCTTTTCCCACCGCCACCCCTCTCACTCTCATCATCTCCCTCTCCTCCGCCCTCTACATACCAGACCCTCCTCCTTTCCCTCCTCCCCCTCTCTCTCCCAACCGTTCAGATCTACTTCGAGGCTGCTCCACCACCAACTCGCGACAGCAGCCCTTCAGATCTGAGTCATTTTCCTCCCCCCTCCATCACCTCTCTCTCCCAATCCTTCAGATCGATATTTTGGTAATCGGTGGTGGTGAAGTGGGTTTGGAGTTTTGGTAATCGGTGATGGTTTTGGTTTTGGTGGCGGTTTTGAGGGTGGGGGAGGGAAGACGCAGTGCCTGGGTTCTGATGGAGTGGATTTGGGGTTTTTGGTCGGTTTTGGTGGTCGGTGGCGGTTTTGGTGGCGCATGGTTGCTCTTTTGGGTGAGAAGACCGAAAGAAAAAAAAAAGAAACTAATTAGAAAATAAAAAATAAATAAATTAAATAAAATAGAAAAAAGCAAATAAAAAATATATATTGTAAACTAAAATATTATTCAATAATAAAATGAAATATTTAATGAGTTTTTTAAATATTTTTAGTTTCGTCTCGTAAAAGCTTTGGAGATGGGAATGATTCCGTCTCCTAAGTACTTGGGAGACAGAAACCATTTCGTCGCCTAAGAAGATCTTAGTAGACAGAACCTAGGTTTCTGTCGCCTAATTACCTACCTTACGACACTTAGGAGACGGAACTTGGTCGACGAACATTCCGTCGCCTAAGTACTTAGGAGACAGAATATGTCACTTAGGAGACGAAATAGTTCCGTCTCCTAAGTTCTATTTTCTAGTAGTGAAACCATCAGTATTAAGCTTGAGCCAAGGATAAAGAGGTGGATGCCACAACACAATTCGCGGAGCAGTTTGACGTTTGACAACTGGAGTCACACCTAAGCTAGATAGAAACTTTAGAGTCTAGAATACCATTGACAAAACCAGGTGCATGCGGAGCTATAAAACGAATCCAAGCCATAACCGATCAAAAAACCCGCATCAGAGAGGGTTTCTTATTTTCAAATCGAAGCTTGTTACGAGATTTTCATATAGCCATAAGAGCAAAGAGACCACTGGCAAACCGTAGATTTTTAAGTTGAGGAGAAAAGGTTTTACCTGTAAAAAAACTCCAGAGATCATTAAGGGATCCATGTGATGGCAAAGAAGTACCAAAACAGCAAGCAAGTCATTGCCACACATGTTGTGCAAAAGAGCAATCAACAAATAAGTGTGGCAAATCCTCCATATGACCAGTAAAGCAAAGCTTGCAAGCTGAGACCATTGGAATACCACGACGTTGAAGTTGATCATATGTTGGAAGCTTAAGATGAAAAAGTCGTCAAGCTATAATGGAGTAGCGTGGAGGAATAAAACCACGCCAAATACTAGAAGCCCAATCGGGCACTACGCCAATAAGTGCAACAAACGACACTTTTCACACAACGGTACACAATAGCAGAGTTGTACAAATTTCAAAAATGCTTCGTACAACGTTCAGAAACATTCAACCGTTGTGTGGATAGTTTGAGATCATTCCAGTTTTTTTTTCTTTAAACTAGTACAACACTTTAGACAATATTTTGTTGTCTGAATGAAGATAAAAATGAGGCCTATTTTGCTTCTAACCCCACTCTAGTTTGACATATAACTGGGTGTTGTTACACAACAGTGAAACAAATAAATGTTGTGTGAATGTATACAATTTAAACTATCACACAATACTTTTTATACATCTGTTGTACGATATATCTCTCATGCCAGGTTGCAGACTTCTAGTTTTAAAATTGCTCTTACATCATCTGAAAACCTAAATTTTTTGTGAAGGATAGCCTTGGTGGTTTTGATGTAACAACGGAATACTCAAACATGTTGTGTGAGAGTATAATATTTTCAACAATCACACAACGACTTTTCAGTTTTGGTTGTATAATGTATTTTCGTGTCACGATGAAGCCCTTCTCTTAGATTTGGCAATACTACTTTAAGTTCTTCATCCCACAACAATCAACTAAGAAATGTTGTGTGAAGGTATATCACAAATTGTTTTCAATATTACGTTGTATGTTTCATAACCTCTAACCCCTAAAATACCCTAAACCCTAAAAAACCCTAATAAATTTCCTATTGTAGTGCCACAACGGTTCTTTTTTAATACTGATGTGTGATGTAAAATTAATATTGTTGAATTTATGGTTGACCGAGTTGATCGATACCTAAATGTTTTTGAAAATTTGTGAATTTTGTTACACTGTTATACTTCACTATCATAATTATATCAAACGGTTGAATTTTCATGATTTTAATCCTAAACATCTATATCACAATCAACCTACTAATGAGATATAACTTGTTTACTATGTGGCACATAATGTGACATAACATGTGTAGTACATATTATATAAACGTATGTTTATCTAGAGAGACACCATTGAGAAAATGAAATTTTGAAAATCGAACCGTATAGACATGTTTACGATATTGAAGCATGATTGTGGTAGAAATGTCATCAATTTTCGGTACTACATGTGTCGATCGACACGGTCAACTCTAATTACACTTACTTTCACTATGGGGAGCCAAATCATCATGATATAATTGACACCAACTTATTATATGAGTTCATGCATAATAACCATATGATTATACGAGTGTCTACAAAATCAAAAAAATGTTTAGAGTATTGCATTTCGACGTGTTTTCGTATGACGAGCCTCCCATATTTAGATAACTCTTAATGCTTTTATGCGTTGTGTGAGTGAAAACTAGGGTTATTTTAAAGAGTGACTCGTTAGAATGAAAAGTAGCGGGAAATTTTCCGCCCTCACGATTAAGTGAATGTCTCTATTTTCTTTCTTCTCAGACAACACAAAATATGCAATTTATGTTGTCTGATTTGTAAAATGGATAGGGAACAAATTAAGGCTGAGATGTAGCAGCGGGAAATCTCTCGCTCTTGCAATTTAAGGATGTCATTTCTTCTCAGACAACAAAATATACAATTTATGTTGTCTGATTTGTAAAATGGATAGGGAAAAAATTAAGGCTAAAATATAGCAGCAAGAAATCTCCCGCTCTTGCAATTTAAGGATGTCATTTCTCAGACAACCAAAATTTAGAGTTATGTTGTATGATATGAAAAACACTCGACTCAAAAACCTAAAAAACTTGACACTTAGACAAAAAAAAAGGTATCGCTCAAAACCTATCGCTCACACACACTTAATTTCACACACACACACACCGTTCTCACCTATCGCCCTTTCTCTCTTCTCTCTTTCTCTCTCGAACTCAACTGCTCTCACCCTCCTCAATTTCTTCTCAATCACTCCTCTCAATTACTTTCTCTCTCAAACTCAATCACTCCTCCCTCAATCGAGACTAAGCCACTGTCACTCAATTAGGGTTCGTCGATTTGGGGGTTCGTCCATTTGGCTCCTCACTCGATTTCTTTCAATTTGGTTCGAGGTTTGTACTCTTCTCCTTTCTCCGATTAGGTTTCTAGGTTGGTTAGTTCAATTTCTTCCAATTTGGTTCAAGGTTGGAGTCAGTAGAGGAGGCTGGGCTTGGCGCAGCGGAGGAGGGGGTTGGGGGCCGGACTGTTTGGCGCGATTTATACTTCCCTGGGCAGCTTCCTAAGGGAAAGATAGGGGAATACACAGGCTCTACACAGCTTGGTGAGTGGTTCTTCGTTTTGTCATGTTTTGAGTTTTCTAGTTTCTTATGCCGCTGTCGGCGATGGTGGTTCATTTAAAAGACTTGTTAAGACAGTTCTGATATGGCTAAATGGCAGGGAGAGCTGAAGGGAACAAATAATCAAATGTCCAAGTTCAACCTCTGTTCAACTTTAAGGTGGGTATTATCAGTAAATTTTCAAAGAAAAACTGGAACTCTAACTGAACTTCAAAAAATCATTAGTAATTGTAGAAAATTCCTTTTTGCGATTCTAGTTCCAGATTGATCTTTAGGTTGTCTTTTACAATTGTTATGAAGAGACCAACATGAAATTCTTAGCCGAGCTATACTCTTTTTAGCCAAAAAGGTCTGCTGGTCTGGAAGTTAGCAGGCATACATTTTCTGATTTTGTTCCTTTGCTCTTAGTCTCAATGTTTGCCAATGATTCTTGCTTGATTTGGTATGATATTATACAGATGTAGAGATTAGATTATAAAGTACTTATGCATGTTATTTGTTTCTTAAATTGAAAGTTAGATTTGGGTTGCTTAAAGTTAGTTGAAATATTAGAATTTAGAACTTTACATTAGTTTACCTTGTAGTAATCTAATGCAGCTGATGTTCTCTTACATTTAAATTGTAATTTTTGTTTGTTTTGTCTTTTTGAAACATTGTTTTGCTTATATTCAATAACTTGAAGTTTTGTGTCACATATAGTTTCAGTTTTGCTTTTAGATACTTTAAATAGGCTTTTAGCAGAAAATTTTCAGACAATCCTGAAACTATAGCTGAACTTTGAAAATCCATAACTAATTCAAGAAAAATTGTTTTAAAGTGATTCCAACTCTCAGAGCTTCTTTAGTGTGTCTACTACAAGTCTTTAGAAGAAATCAAAGTCAACTTCCAAATGGTTTTGTACAGTTTTTAGTGTGAAGGTGACTGCTGCAGTATGCTAGTTTGTATAATTGTTTGAGTGAAAATTTGTTTAAGTATCCTATCTCTTGTTTTAATTGTGTGACTGTGTAGACATATGGTAAGAGAATGTTTACCTATACAAACATGTTTTTGTCTGTATGTAGCTAATCATAGATTTGTGCTTTGATTAGGATTTTGACGTGCAGAGTTATGGATTTTAGCAGAAAATTTTTAGACAATCCTGAAACTGTAGCTGAAATTTGAAAATCCATAACTAATTCAAGAAAAATCTTTTAAAAGTGATTCTAACTCTCAAAGCTTCTTTAGTGTGTCTACTACAAGTCTTTAGAAGAAATCAAAGTCAACTTCCAAATGGTTTTGTACAGTTTTTAGTGTGAAGGTGACTGTTGCAGTATGCTAGTTTGTATAATTGTGTTTGAGTGAAAATCTGTTTAAATATCCTATCTCTTGTTTTAATTGCGTGACTGTGTAGACATATGGTAAGAGAATGTTTACCTATACAAACATGTTTTTTTCTGTATGTAGCTAATCATAGATTTGTGCTTAGATTAAGATTTTGATGTGCAGAGTTTGAAGACAAAAGATCTCTCAAACTATGGCAAGGGACTCAGGTAATGCTTTGGTAATATCATCTTGCATTAAGCATATGAATTCCATGACAAACATGCATATATAGTGAGTAACTTGCTCAACCATTTCATGTTATTAATGTTTAAATGGTGAATTGATTATTCACCTCAATCTTTAATAAGTACATAGGCTTACTGTGGGTACATAGTGCTTAATGTGCAAAGAATTGTGTGAGATCGCAAGGTAGCCAGGTGTGCTTGTGGCGGAGGCCTAAGGAAGCCTTGAGCCTCTAAAGGTAATTACTTTCATATGCATGCACCCATCACCTTACCCTTCTTAGTTTTCACTTAAGCAGAATTTGGTCACATTAAACGGAAAATCTTTATGCATGTACTCTCTGGGATCACGTACAATTTTGTATCACCTACTTTTCTTAGTTGACCACACAGTTAACAGTTTTGTTTCCATTTATATATTCCCTATGCCTCTACTTCACTTCTCAGAGTAAAATATTTAATTGCTTTTATCATAAACAGGGTGGAAGGCCACGTGTTGCTAACTTTGTCTATGGTTCTAGAGGAACTATGTATGAAGGCTACTTTAGAGGTCTGTTATTCTTGTGTTACTATGAAAATTTAGTTTTAGAAGTCTGTTTTTTGCTGTTGCTGTGTGAATTATTAGGCAATCATTAGGGATGATTCAAAGTTCTTTGCATATATTACTCAATGGTGCTAAAAGTCTACTATTTTTCTAGTGCATTATCCGTATTTCTTCAAATGCTTAAATGTGATGAAAGTAAACTTGTCTATGTTAACTTAGATGAATGTCTCAGGGACTTTAGTTTCACTAAAGCAGCAAATGAACT
The DNA here is from genome assembly GCA_010134655.1 of Fragaria nilgerrensis. Lineage (NCBI taxonomy): Eukaryota > Viridiplantae > Streptophyta > Magnoliopsida > Rosales > Rosaceae > Fragaria > Fragaria nilgerrensis. The sequence continues at coordinate 899,234 of CM020978.1, read as the reverse complement.
TATCACTTGCCTTAAGACAATCGATGGTAACCATTATCTTGAGGTACTATATGAAACATCTTTTGGTCTATATTAATTTTGTGGACGACAAAATTATGAGTTTTATGTTTTTTCATTGCAGACCTTGAATTTTTTGATCTATGGGAATGAAATACTTGCACCAAAGATGAATGAAATTGTGAGTCTGTTTTTTTTTGTGGACGACAAAATTGTGAGTTTCTTGTTTTATCATTGCAGACCTTGAATCTTTTGGTCTATGGGAATGAAATACTTGCACCAAAGATGAAGCAAAATAGTAGCATGCATGTATGCAGATTTCTTCTAACTGGTATGAAGTTATACATGTCACAACACCTAGCTTTGAATTATTATATTGGTCAATATAGTAGTAGAGTACGTTTTGGATTTTGGATTTTAGAATTGTGGTTTTTGTAGGTGACTTATTTTGGATCTTAGATATGTATTGATGGATATTCTATATACAATGGTCAATATAGTGGATGGATGATTTTATGAGATTTTGGTTTGTATCCAATATCTATTTTTTAGTTGCTATTGTTTATTTAGTAAATTAGTAGGACATACAACACATTAATGACAATCCAACATTGTTTAATGAAAATGATTATACAACCAATTATTTTGTAATGTAACGTTGTGTGAGTATCTATTCACACAATGTCTATTAGCAAAAATCATGTTTACTCTTTAACAATCAAACAACCATGCAATCGAGAAAATCTGTTGTATGAACATCACCTCACACAATAGTTTTCATGTCGAAAGCTGTTGGGTGAATGTTGGCATATATTATCGAGAGCGACCTCGACATATGTCGACATATCTTGATGAGATCTGTCGATATTCACATAACAGCTCTTAAAAGGAACAATTGTGTGAGTTGACAATCACACAAGGGTTTTCATTGAAAAATTGTTGTGTGATTTTCGACAGATATCATCGACATATGTCGACAGCTGCCGAGAAGCAGCTCGGCATGTGTCGGCATCTGTCGATAATATATGTCGAGGCTCACACAACATCATTTTATATAAAACTATTGTTTGACTTTCGGCATATCTCATCGACATATGTCGACAGTTGCTGAGAAGCAGCTCGACATGTGTCGGCAGCTGTCGATGATATCTATCGAGAATCACACAATGGTTTTTACTGTAACGTTGTGTGTCAGTTTGTCAGACAAGCTCTTTTTACCCGTTGTGTGACATGTTGATCAGACAGCGATCGGATTAACAACGGATTTGACCTTTAACAAACAACGTTTTTTTCCCGTCGTGTGATGCATTATCTGGCGTAGTGGGGCATCCCAAAATGGGGGCAAACTAAATCATAACCATCTGTAAAAGAAAATAAATCGAAAGAAGAGTTTTCCCGGATAAGGAGATCACACTCTAGTGCAGTTGGCAAAGGGATCTCAAGTATTTTCTAGCATAATCCGGAAATAAATTAGAGAATCGAGAAAGCAAAGCCCATTGATGGTTCACAATAAAGTTAGCAACAAGAGTTTTTAACAGGTGGGAGATTGAAACCGCACTTAGCTGAAGAACAAGAGAGGAGTTCAACCATTTGTCTGACCAAAATAGAACAAATTTTCCATCTAGCACAAGCTGATAAGTGGTTCAACAAAGAAGAAGGCCATAAATAAATGGAAAAACTATAGAGGATCATTAACCAACAGAACCGGACCAGCCATAGATAAAAGCTTCCATTTCAAAAAAAAAATAGATAAAAGCTTCCCTTTCCACTCTTTAAATCAAGCTTTAGCCTTATCAGCGAGAGCCTGAAGATGCCTACGTCGCAGTTTTTGACACGACCCACCCCGAATTTCACCTGAACCCGAAGTAAATCTTGCAGGGACCACCTCCAAGGAAAGATTTACCGCAAAATTCGGTATAACCTCTCCTGGAAATGGACAACCCTTCCTAACGAAAACCTGCAAACACTCCTAAATTTTCAATCCACCCTTAACTTCTGGAGCCTACATGCTCCCAAATACAATCACCACCAACAAGATAATAAACATCAACTAAGATAATATACATTCTCCGTCAAATATTCTAAAATATCAACATGCCTTCACCCACAACCAAACAAATATATACATTAAACCCAAGTATTCAGAGCTACTAGACACTAGCGAAGTAAGAAAACACAGGTAGGTTAAACAGGTAACCTACTGGTGAAAGGTGGTGGAAATACGGGTGACTATGCCTCGTCTCCTACTAGATCCAATCCGAACTCTGCAGACTGGGTATTTTAAAACGAATGGCCCAGGGGAAGACATTTAATAACGTTAGAGTGAGTGGAAAAAATAATTTAATAACAAAATATTTATGCATTCTCATTTTAATTTCAAAAGAAATTATGCTGCATGCTACCGCTCAAAAGCGCTCAACTCAAAAACTGACAATTTCACGACTAGCTCCGGCTAGTCACCAACTCAAATAAAATGAAGCCTCTCAGGCTAAATTATATATAAACATATATGTGTATGTATTTACACTCGTCAGACTCCTTGTATGAGTCCTAAGAATAATTTAGAAAAATAGAAATTCATACAAGGCTACAACGCTGGCGTCTAACGCTCACGTTGCGCCATAATGGTATTTTTCCTCGTTATGACCGAAAAGACGGTGTGTGTATATATATATACACACGCATATCCCCTATATAAATTATTATATTTATATAGGCTACGACGATTGCGTCTAAAGCTCACGTCGCACTATAATGGAATTTTACCTTAGTATGATGGAAAAGCACGTATAGCTAGCTAGCATTTATTATATACATACTATCCTCATAATCATCCAAATATAGATATATATATATATATATATATATATATAATTCTCAATTTCGGTTCTTCGGTTATTCTAACAACATATATTATTTCGCATGTACATTATTTAAAACAAAAGTCCACTCACAAATTAGGCCTAAGCCTGATGACGCTCCGAGGCTTCTTCTGCTCGGGACTCCCCACGTCCTGTTCTAAATATATAATTAATTTCCCACTAAAAATCTAATATTTATACAAAATAGGCAAAATTAACCGAGAGCCATAACCACGCTCATCATTGCCTAACTTCGATATTCTTAAATCGGAATGACCCAAACTTTAATACCATACTCGGCAGCCGTAAATACAACCTTTCCCAGAAATTTACTTAAATCCTACGGCCGGATTTTACATTATTTAACCGCCAAAATACCAAACTTCGGAAATTTCCAAACCTATTCAAAACTCATCCGAAAATTCCACAATTCACTTCATTAAATTCCTCTAATTATTACACATTTAAAACTTTAAAAATCTCCAAAACAACGGCTCCGCCGACAGCGGCGGCCGGAAACCGATTCCGGCAACCTTCAAATCCTATGAAATTTTAACAGCATCTTCCTCTCAATATCCCAAACAACTTTCATAACTATCACTAAGTCCAATTTCAAGCCTAAATAGGGTAATTGAAGCCAAACATCTTAAAATCCCTAGAATTTCCTTCTTGAATGTCTCCTTACCTAACTCAAGAGGGAGTGAACCTTTTGGAGGGGTTGCTGCACGGGAGGAGAGCTACAAAACCGTACCAAGCTTGCCCGGATTGGTGGCCGGAGGAGGGAGTTCCGGCGAGTGAAGCAACACGGCAGTCGCACCTTTCGGGGGAGAGTACTCCTTCACGGCGGAGCTAGGGCGGCTGTCACCAGTCCAAGGAGGTAGCTGGGTCAGAGGCCGACAGTTTGAGACCAGAGCGGCGACGAACGATGGCCGGACGACGGCGGACGGGCGGCCGAAAGTTCGGCTGCGGGAGGGACTCGGGAGAGGGCTCAGGAGGAAGAGAGAGGAGAGAGAGAGAGAGAGAAATGGTTTGGGCCTCACCCATCCGGCCCAACTCCTCTATATACAACCCAATTCCAAAAATTAACACCCCAAAAATAATACCCTAATAAAAATTACCTTTTACTAGCTAAAATTTATCATTTTTACCGTCGTTACATTTTTCTCCGACGAATAATCCACTAAAATTAACCGTCCCTCAAACCCCTCTGGGGACCAATTAAACTATAAATTCAATGACCGAGACGGTAAAATTCTTATTATAATCAAGCTAGTAAATAAGATAAAAATTTACGGGTCGAGATGTGACAGTTTTCCTTTAAAAATAGGAACACCAAGATAAGTAAAAGGAGCAGTACCTAGTTTAAATCCCCAAATCTTCTTTACTTGATGTCGACAATGAAAATGCGAGGCCCCCAAATAGAAGGTACTTTTGTCCTTATTAATAATATGGCCGGAGGCAGCCCCATAGCGTTCCAAGAAAGATTGTAAATGTCGAAAAGAATAAGCATCTCCTCTACAAAAGATAAAAAGAACGTTAGCATAGAGAACATGAGTAAGCAAGCAACCCCGAGGCCGTGAAATTGACTTGACTTTCTTTGAAGAGAAAAGAGTAGAGAGACCCCAAATTGGCTTCCTCAGCAATACTAAATAAAATAGGTGAAAAAGGATCCCCCTTGTCGCACACCTTTTGTCACACCCCAATTCGAAGGATAAATTTCAAAAATTTAGGCATGATATAACTCAAAATAATATAATTCCCAAGATATGTTCAACAAACTTAATGAAAACTGAACTTAAATGCAGAAATGTAATGTCAACATAACTCAACAACGAGTTAAATATTACATTTCCTTGTTTACATAAACTTGAAAGTCAAGAAATGAAAACACTCGAATGAGTTTAATGTTGTCTACAAAATATAATAATATTAAGTATACAGTAACTAAAAACCCTGCTATTATGCCTCTGCCTCAACCTTGTTGATCATCACTTGCAGGTCTAACCCTTACACCATAAATTGGTGCACCGGGTTGTAAACAACAAACCCGGTAAGCTAAAACGCCTGTATGAGTAACTCCCAAAAATAACTCAACCCAACATCACATAAGATAAAACCAGTAATTCCTGCTTTAGAACTTAGTTCAGGAATCGCCTCAAAACAATAAAATTCAAAAGAGAGTAAATAAGAAAACATAACAATTCACAAAACAATCAAAATCATAAGTGAATCATGCAAAAAGAATAGTTCAAGAATTCCACTCAAAAATCACACAAATAAGATTAAAAAATCTCATGCATTAACATAGTTCAGGAGATGCTCAAAACAAAAAGTTAAATGACAACAATTAAGAACAATGTTAAAACCACATAACCAATACTTTTACAAATATACATATACCCATGAGTCTCAGATACTAATAAGGTATCTCACATGACCTACAACAAACACATGTACCCATGAGTCCTATATATTAATAAATATCTCTCATGACCTACAACAACAATTTATGTACCTATGGGTCCCAGATACCTTAAGGTACCTCACATGACCTACATCGACAGACGGACTAGAGCTCTATTCCTAACTGTAACCAATCACCCGGTCAAAGGCTTGGAACCAGTTTGACTGTCCAATATCAAATCACAAAATAATAATAACATCATAACCGTAACCAATCACCCGATTAAAGGTTTGGAACCTTATTTGACTATCTACACAACAAATCACCATAGAGTAGAATCATCATAACCGTAACCAATCACCCGATTAAAGGCTTGGAACACAGTTTGACTATCTAAACAACGGATCACAATATAATAATATAATAGAAAAACTTGTTTTATCTTACCTATGAGCCGTTGGCGATCAAGCTCATATATTTAAAAATAAACAGTAGCATATTCTTTAATTTAACATCATCAACAACACAAAGAGCACATCATAAAAATTATATCCTTCCACATAGATATATTTATATGAACAAACATAGATATTCCTACAAGAATAATCTATCAAGAACCAACAATATTATGATCACATGAACATTAAAAATAATCATATAAAAAGAAAACTTGTTTTATCTTACCTATGAGCTGTTGGCGATCAAGCTCATATATTTAAAAACAAACAATAACATAATTTTTAAATTATAATCATCATAATCATCATCACAAGAACCATGAATAATTGGTCCCAAAGTGAACCTTGGTGAGATTTTACTCACCTATATATTCCCGTTGCATCTTCACCAAAAACATAAGGAACAAGCTCACTAACAACTCCACAAGCTACCTAACTAGCACAAATTAAAACCTTAGTAACCACTCAACAAGGATCAAAGTACACCCTTAACCAACTTAACCAACCCTTAGCCTAAAGGTTGCCCAAAGGAGGGCAATCCTTCCTCCGACACCTCCCAAGGTCATTGGACACTCGACAATAACCATGTTGCCTCCAAGTTCAAACTTTCCAAGTTTACAACCTAACTAACATAATTAATAACATAGCACCTAAGATGTAAAACCTAATCAACACTTAGCCTTTACATACAACAACACACTAGCAACTACAAGAACTAGCTAACACAACAACCACAAGGACTAGCTAACACAGCAACCAAAACCCCTCACACTGCCCGGACGCGCTCCCACGCGCCGCCACATGCGGCGGCGAGTGAGCCCCACGCGCCTCCACCAACTTCAAAATTTGAGGAAACTCACAACATGAAACTTGTAGATTAAAGCATGGAAAACAACTTTAATACCTGAGGTTTTAACCAATTTGGCCGGAATCGGCCAGAAAATGCCCCGAAACACCACCACAAACTCAACCTTCAATCTGCAAATTCGGGGCTCAAAAACTCAACAACTTGTTTCAATCTATGCCTAGCCACTACCAGAAGGAGGAGATGAACCAGACTCACCTAAATCAGCCCCTCGTCGCCGCCAAAATCGCAGGCTTTCCGGCGAGACATCAGTAGCTCCACCGCTTCATGGCGGCTTCTAGGCGGTGAGACGGCGAGTAAGACTGCCCCAGAAATGGAGAGGGCGTCCATGTGAACCCAACGGGACCGGCGGCGTCCAATTTGGTGGCCGGATGAGGGAGAACTCGGCCGGAAAAGAGAGAGAGCTCGGGAGAGTCGAGAGAGAGAAGAGAGAGAGGAGAGAGAAAGTGAGCTGACTTTTAGGGTTTTCAAATTAACCCACACACATTTTTCTACTTATACACTTTTCAAAACCGGAAACTAACTTCCTCTGATCATAACTTTCTCATACGACATCTAATTTATGCGTGTCACGTATCTACGAACTCGTATCACCAAACTCTACAACTTTCATAAAGGAAGTTTCTCAAGAAACCCAACAGATTAGAAAGTCAACTCTTGACCCTTCAGAAAAAAGTATTTGAAGAAATTAAACGCTCAAACACTTCCAGCCTTCTTTCGAACCTCAAAAACACACTAACTTCTAACTCGAAAATTCCCAAATAATATTAGAAAACTAATATCAAAATTCTGGGGTATCACACCTCCTTTGTAAGAAATGAACCCATTTGGTGAACCACTAACTAAAATGGATAATCGAGTTGAATTTAGCAAAGTGAAAAACCAAGTCCCTAAATCGTGAACAAAAACCAAAACAATCAAGAACATGTAGAAGAAATTGCCAATTTAAAGTATCAAATGCCTTAGCAATTCAATCTCTTTTTTTGAAAGGGGAACGTCAATCATTATATTAATCAAATGTAGGAACACAACATGAACACGATCCGTCCTCACAGACTACGTAAAAAGTGAACCATGCGAAACTTCTTAAGCAGCACTAAGCAATCTCTATGCCGCAACCATTCCTTGAAGCTCAAAAGAAATGACCAAGTAACCAGCACCCTAGACTACCTTGTACTGAAGGGAACATCTAGGAGCATTTATTAAAACACCAAGGACCACCCTACGCATAGAGAGTTTCCCCAGGTTCAAATACAAAATTAAATAAACTGAAATGGTTCTAGGACCAAGCCATGAGCCCAACAATAAGGCCCAAGACCCAAACTCTAATCATAAACTGAAACAACGACGACGTTGGTTCAAGATCCAGCAGCCGTACATCGCAGTCAAGCAACCCCGCAATGCTGTCAAGCAACCCCGTAGCGCAGTCAAGCATCCCTGCAGCACCGCCATGCATCCCCGCAGCGTCGTCGTCCTTAATCTTCACCATTGGCTTGTCTAGTCGCCACGTCGGCTCAATCCCGACACAACTACTGTTAAGGCATCCTGACTTGAAGGTAGAGACCCTCACCGGACTACAAACCACCACCGCAAAGGCACTAGATAGGAACAGATCCACCTCCGCATCCTGAAATAGCAACGTCCATCCGGTAACCATCGGACTAGAAACCTCTCCTCCATACACAACACCAGATGTATTGCCGCACATCACAGAGGCAAGAAACCACTGATCCCAACAAGACTGAGAAGAACAGAAGAAAACAATCAAACCAAGATCTGATTGGTGCATGAAGAGGCCAATAATGGAAAACCCCGCCACCTCCATCATCAAGATCACCTGAAAGACAGGAAGACCCTCTGATTCTGGCAACAAATTCAGAGTCGCCGCCGCCGTTGGGGGACCCTAGCAGAGAGACTCTTGTCATTTAGTAATTCAATCTTGATGCCAATATTACCACCAGCAATTTTCTGATTTAACAAGTTGAAGCCTTCTGAAACCAAGCCAACACACTTGTAATACGACAACCCTTTTTTTATTATGGAAAATATATAAAATTAAATACGGGAGCCTCTAGGGCATCCCGAATTTACAATGTCAAATACAAAGGCATGAGAAGCCTCATTAGAAACTCTATTTACCCAAATATTACCATTAGGCAAAGAGTGACCTAAGTGTGCTAATGCATCAGCTACAAAATTCGCCTCCAAACACATGTCTAAAAGAGATAGACAAAAAATGAGCCGTGAGCAATCTGATATCTTCCGCTTCTAACCTACTATATCCCTTGTCTTTGATGTAGACAAGGTGGCTGTCACGAAGTGTCAGAGCTTCTGCAACTAGAACCGAGGACTTCCCTATCTTTCTTGAACTAGCTGCAATTGGGTTGCCAAGGAAATCACGGATTACAAATCTCCCTGTTGCTAAGTCACCAACCACATAATCATCAAAGTTAATCTTGAAAGCATCATTTCCTGGGGCTTACCACTTAGTCGATGTTGGGTGTGTTTTAGGGGCATTACTCATGTTATCCTGACCATAGGAGCAAAGATTATTGAGGATGTTGGTAGAGGAGGCACCACTGAAGAAGGACTCGTAATGGTGTTCCAGCAAGTAACAATCATTTTAGCATAAATTAAGTTCCTTTTGACATGGTTGCTTGAGGAATAGTTCCTGAAAGACATTAATATAACCATTTTCCCAATCAATAGGAGGGTGAATACTTGTTAGATTCCAAACTTTTTTTGTGAAGTCACAATAGTCAAAGACATGGTTAGCTGTTTCATTGTCCCTGTTACAAAGAGGGCAAGAATTATCATTTATCATGTCAAACCTTGAAAGTCTATCTCTAGTTTGAAAGTCTATTTCTGAGAAGTAATTAACCAACCAAAAATTTTAGTCTTAGGCTAGATATCTAATTTCCAAAGCTTGTTGATCAAGCTTATCTGGTCATGTTTATTGACATCATCAAATTGCAACCAAGTTGCTGATTTAATGGTGTAGTTTCCTTTAGGGGAAGGCCCCCAGATAAATTGATCCTCATGGTCACAATGTACTCATCAACTGTTTCATCAAGGTTTATAGACTGTCTTTCATTTTCAGTAATATTTTCATAAAGAGGATAATCAAGCACCCAATTAAAAGACCAGAAGCTAATAGACTTACCATTGCCAACAATCCATCGCATACCTTTCATAATTAGAGCTCTGGCATCGAGAATGCCCTTCCAAGCATACGAACAATTATGCTTCCTCTTTACCTGAAAAAAAAAAAGATGAGTTTCTTAGATACTTTTTCCTCACAATTTGTACCCACCAATATTTATCATTGACCACTTTCCATGCCAATTTAGCAATAGCAGCATTGTTGAAAAAAGCTACTGATCTTATTCCCAAACCACCTAAGTACTTTGGTTTGCACACTTGGTTCCATGCCACAGGAGGGCAATGGTTCTCATAACCCCAGAAAAAATTTCTAGAGGATTTATCGATACTATTTGTCAATTTTTTTGAGCATTTGACACAAGACATTACATGATTGGGCATACCTGAGATGTTAGCTTTGATCAAAGTAAGTCTACCTGCTCTTGAGAGGGTACCTTTTTTCCAACCGTTAAGTTTATTGAAAATTTTCATGAGCAACTCCTTAGCATTAACAGTTTAGGGTAATACGACAACCCTTGTTGAGAAAAGTAGTTTGCTGAGAAGAAATAATCCGAGAAGCAATAGGTTCCAATTTGTTTGCCAAAATTCTTGAAATAATCTTAGACAAGAAATTAGCCAAAGCAATAGGTCGGAACTGAGAAACCTGATATGCACCTTCAACCTTAGGAATGAGAACAAGGAAATTTGAATTGACATTTGGGTACAACCAGTTGTTCTGAAATTTGAATCTTATTTACAAACTTATATATGCATGCATATCGTAATTTTTCTAGACGGGCTTTGCTATCTCGTCAAGAAACCCCATTGTGATTTGAGTGTGAAATGACATGAGCCGGGGGTTGAATACCATTCACTATTGTTTTCAACAGATCGGCCATCTTTTTCAATGGACCAAACTCGAAGCAAAAGAAATTGATCAATCTGTGCCTTATTGTATTGTCTTTGCTTCTGTCCTCGCCATAGCTAGTATGGTTAATTATCTATGTTGCACATCATAGTATAAATACTTCTTTAACTCCGTGGAATATTTACACCTCTAGAAAACCATCAGACAATATATACAACTTCTATTTGAATCAGACATTCAGACTCAACACTCCAAACAAAGAAAACTAACTATTCAAGTACTCATTCCAACGCACACTCTTAACTGTGGGTAATACAATTTCTTTACCCCAAAAACAAACAAAAGCCTAAAAGGTCCATTTTTCATGTGCATCATTTTCAAGCTACACATAGCCTTGGAGGCCCAATAGAATTTCTTGTATCTCCATGTCCGTACTATTCCATGGTGTACCTTATAGCCTTTATACGAAGGCTCCTCCCAGGACCACCACCACCACTCAACTCTTCATCGGTCGGTGCCTGCAGCTTCGTCTGATGCTTTTTGGCGCGTTATTGAAGGGACCACCGTCCACCGGAAAGACAGACAGACAGACATCGTCTTCTGCGGCAGCGCGTGTTCTCCACGCCCCATCAGAGATTATCATCTATCATGGATCTTCTATGTACGCTGTACGTACTTCCCGACCTCCCTTCCCGCCTTTCAGTACGTAGTGCTAGATAAATAATAGTTACTCAGGTCCGGCCTAGAAGAATCATCCTTCTCCGACAACAACAGCTGCCTCAAGTCCGGTGCTTGCTCCGAAACCCGCCACACCTTAACCGACCTATCCAAGCTCCCACTGTACATGATCCATTTCTGGTCGGTTTTGTCCTCTGCGCTGCAGTGGTCTTCCTCCACGGTCAGGCACTTCACCGGCCCTAAGTGCCCGGTCAGGACCGAAAGGCACGTATGCGCTCCTCCCTGGCCAATTTCCCTCCTCCACACGCAAATGTTCTTGTCGGCCGAGCCGCTGAAGACCAAGTTCCCGGCCGTGGCGAGGCAGAGCACGGCGAGCCTGTGGCCACGGAGGACCCCACCGTGCGTAAGATGCTTCTTGCGTTCCCAGTAGTTGACGTTCCCATCCGACGACCCGCAGTATACGATCGCCGACGATTGGTTCACCGCCAATGCCGTAACCGCGTTCTCTTGCTTCAACAATGTCTGCACCAAGAAATGCGTCGACCCTTTGCCTTGTAACCCTCTCCTCCACACTTTTACAGTCCCGTCCGCCGAGCCGGTGAATACCAACGAATCAAAACCGACGACTACCGAGTTCACAGCGTCATCATGAGCCGATATGGACTCCAAACACTTGGAATCGGCAATTCTCCAAACCTTTACTGTCTTGTCCCATGAACCAGAGTATAGGAGGCCTAATTCTTCGTTCAAGCTCATACACGAGACGGCATCAAAGTGTCTGATCCTCACCACGTTGCGGTGGCGTCTGACCTCCACATAATTCTTCGGGTTCATGGATTTCCGGAGAAAGTCTTTCAACGTCGGCAATGACCCGACCCGTTTATGAAGGCTCGCCTTTTTCTGCGAAACTTTCCACACCCGGATTTTTCCATCTTGATGACCCGTGAATATCCTCTCTCCGCAGATCACAATGGTCTTCACCAATCCGCTGTTGGATTTGAACCCGGTGAACTCCTTCAAGTTCTTCCAGACCCGGATGTTCTTACTATCCGACCCGGTATACAACAAGTCCCCGCACACCGCTAGCGAATATATATGCCCTTCTTCTCGTACCAACGACCCAACAAGTCCGCTCTCAGGCAAGTTTCTCTCGTCCAACAACGGATTTAACGGCGACGGCGTTATCCACGGCGACTTGGTGTAGGGCGACGCTTGCGTCCACGGCGACATGGCGTATGGAGTTGAATCGCCGCTGCTGCCCCGCACGTTGTTGTTGTTGTTATTGTCGTAGAAACCGGCGGGGGTGGCGGACATGGCACGTGCGTAGGCGGGACTGGCAGCGGAGCTGAAGGGGTTGTTGTCGTAACAACCGGGACTCGTGGCTGAGCTGCACACGTTGTTGGTGCTGCTGTTGTCGTAGTAACCGGGGCTGGTGGCTGAGCTACGTACGCTGTTGTTGTTGTTGTCGCTCATATTTGGGGTAGGTATGTTCGGGTCGGATTGCAATAGGGCTCCGAATTTTGGTCTGTGGAATGAGGTACGTTCCACCACCATGGTTCCTCCGCTATCGTTTCTCATTAACGACGTCGTTGGATCAGAAAAATGGAACCAGAGAAATGCAAAATGAAGCAGATCGAGAAGAATACGAAAATGGAGTTTCGAGGGTGGTTTTGCAGAAAAATTAAAAATTTTGGTGACGGATGATTTTGGAAAATTGGGAGAGGGTGATGGAGTATATATAAATAGGAGACAGATGAATAGGGGTGGGTGTGGGTTGTTGCCACGTGGAGTGATGAAGCGTGAGCGTTACGAACCGGGAAAGCCGGTTAGCCGGTAAAGACCGTAAAGTGTAGCAAAAGCTGATTTATGGCTGGAACTGTTTTTGGAATTTTGTTTGCGACTATTGGTTTCCACACGTATTAACGTTGGAAGTTCAATTATGAGAATTTTATGATTAATTGGGTAAGAGTAAGACGAAGAGGGTTTTGGTTTACGTGGATTGTTTTCATACCCGGTGGTTTGACCTTTGGAATTTAGGGTTCTTGACGTGTGACCATTGACCTATGAGATGGTCAAAGTATTTTACGTTTCTAAGAGTTGCACGACGCTGTTTTCGTTGCGTTTTATAGAGAAACTATGGCTCTCTGCATATATACACATGCAGAATGGTTTTCATGTGTCGATTAAGCTAGCCTAACTGCAATGGCTGTTGGAAGAGTAAGCAGTAGTACTGCCGGTTGGAATTGCAGTTGTGGAAAACCCTTTGTGGAAATGCGTTGTATTTCTCAGTTTAGAAGATGTGCAATTTTAGAAAAGTCACGTACGTAGGACTTTTACAGGTACGTACGTGGAGGATTACTCAAACATTGATCAAATCAATAGCTAAAAGATGTTATGGGTATCATTGGCTCATTGCACAATTATCATTTTCCGGTGGACGGATTACGGAGGGGGGGTTGAATTTGCTTGAGTTGGTTCAGTACGTCCTGTATATTCTAGAATGAACTTTTGCCTTTTTCTATATATTGACGAACAAAGAAGATGAACTAAAATAATGATCGATGTCATCTTTGAATATAAAAACTACTAGGCTAATTAATCTAGATATGTTTCTGCTTAACAATATGTTATGAGCATGATTATAATAGTAACATTTGTTCTTGTACGATTACTATTCAGAAATTTGGCTTGACCTAGTTCAATCATGAGCCATCGTTTATTATGTGCTTCAATTCGATCAATTACCCTCAAGATCGATAATGCAAAATTCCCATTTATCACATGACGAATAGTAGGCGATCGATCCAAATAATTTGCTTCCCAAAGTCATACAGGTTGGTGAACCATATATCCACGCCAAGCTTAAAGTTAAATGTGCTTCTTTGATTCCAAGTTACAGAAGAATATCGTTTAGGTTTTGGCCTCGTCCTACTACTGTAGCTAGCTAGGGCACCGTGGCGCGGCAAAACCGTTCGTGGTAATTAACCTTTTGATCATTGCATGCCCTTAAGGTCAAAGACTCCATCATGAATAGCCGCCACCTGTGGCCGAACTGTTGGTCGATGTGATAGAGACTGGACCAGACAAATAACTAACCGCCACGTAACAGTTAGTAGCATACCCAAAACCCTAAAACACATCCACAAACCCTTTTGTGTCTGTTTGTACACCACGTCATCGGATACGAGTTAGGTCTGCCAGTTGGCGGCGTTTTTGGGCCGCCACGAGTCCTTGTAAATAAAGTCGATCGTCATGCGGCATAAGCATGACGGATTAAGCAAAACGTCGGCTGGAGCTTAACTGATCTAAAAGATTTGAAAGTTGGTTCTATCAGTGGTCAGTTTGATCCAAGTTTTATGGATTGGATTAGTGAGGACTGTAGGAGTTTCATTGTTATTTTCGTCCTCTATCGATCTCTATCTAATATTGTATCTTTTTTTTTTATGTTAAAAGACTAAAATTATAAAAAGAAACATCTAGAGCAGCTTACTCTAAAGAGGTCGAAGCTCAAAGTTTGTCTAACTACAGCAGGAAAAACATCCCAACAGCACATATCAGAGTGGCTCTAAATTGGCAAGAGCATCGGCAACAAAATTAGCTTCACGAAAAACATAATGAAAAAAACTTGCTCAAAGTAAGCGGCAATACTTTTGATATCCTTCATGATGATGATCTGAATGAGCTTCCAAAGGCATTTAAACTTTGAGTTCACACAATTGAGGATGAGGGAGGAATCTCCCTCTATTATCACCTTCTTGAACTCCTTCTATTTGGCTTTAAGGAGGCTATCCCTAAGAGCTATTGCTTATGTGACTAGGACCATTGTTTTCCCAATGGAACGCGCAGCAACAATGATGGAACAACCAACATCATCTCTCAGCAGAAAACCCACAGCATCATCAAAACTCGGTTGAAGAACGAAACCATCAAAATTGATCTTCACAACACTAGGAGAAGGAGGAGTCCACTTGATTGAGGAATCGCATCTGGGAGGCATTCTAGTGTTACTGAAGGCACGGGAGTTGGGTTGAAAATAAGAGGCCGCACAAGCCACTATTGAATGAGCTGAAAAAGGTTTGTTCCAGAAAACACGGTCATTACGTTTCTGTCAAATTTGCCAACATAAAGTGAGGATCTTCTTGAACTTTTGTTCATAACGCAACAGTGTTTTTCTTCGTAATGTTTTTTTTTATGTCATTTTTCTTCGTAACGTTGACAGAAGAATTAATATGAAGAAACACAACAGAGAAATTGTAAACTGTGAGTGAGTATGTTTTGGTCATGTTTCAATTATCGACAATGGTCTTTCCAATTTACCATTTGATTGAGCTAGCCAAGTTTATTGGTTTCAATCGGACATATATAGTATATATATTAATCACCTTCTTGTATATTTTTTAATTTGCAATTGGAATGTGCTATATTTTGATTCATTTCAAGATTAAACACTTATATGCTGTATATGTGTCGCTTAAATTTGAAAGTATAGATACTTAACAAAATATTTATCAAGAACAAAGAGCTGTTTGAGGTTTCAAATCAATATATCTGACATATATCAAATATATGTAGTCCCAACATTCAGTACAATCATATAGCGCACTTCTCATTTAATCATATACCATGGAACTACTGAGAAGTGTCGAAGATGAGGTGTATCCGTGTATGAGATCTTTCAAGCTAAATATTTATAATTACTTGCTTCAACTAGAGCAACAGAATAGTTATACTCTACACAGAAATATCGCCATGATGAAATTGGTTGGGAAGAAAAATATCTTGTTAATAATCAAGATTATCCTACTCCAATGTTTTGCTCCACCTAATAAGCTGCTGATACAAGTAAAACATACACAGCTCGTCACCAAAATCTAAAATGTGTGATTTTATCATAAACAAAAACCACTACAGTTGGGTGGGAAAAGAACCGATTTCTACTGATTTTCTTATGTGCCTGTATGTATATTTATTCAATGTATTTTCAAAGGTATAGCAGCTGGTAGGTAAGAATATACAGAGTTGTTTATAGCTGCTTTTTCTGAATAATTGAACAATAATTTTCCAACATATATATGCGACTGACTGACTTTTGAGAGCAATCACCCACAACTCCCATAAATTTAAGATCATCTTCATGTACGTAAACACTTGATATAATAGTACGCAATTTTAGATCAAATTCAATCAAGAAATCGGTTTCTATTACTTTAGTTTGTCATTCTTTATCTTGGTGAAGTTGAATCAAGTCGTTTTCTGTCATTATTTTGGGTGGAAATGCTTCTTTCCGTTTGCCTAATCTTGTCCCCCCCTTTGTACGTGAATGACGGCTTCCACTTGTTAATCATGTAATTAAACACATATAAATCGAGTTTTCCTATAATAATTCTATAAAAGTTAATCATTTTCTGATCGCATATATGAGAAATCCAGCAGGTCAAAGATTTCTGATCCGGTCTCTTTAGGGCAAAGATTTCTGATCCGGTCTCTTTATCACAGCTCGCAAGTGCTCATCAACGTACTGACGAGATTTTTGATTTATTTTTTTAGCAAATCATATTTACATCCTCCAAAAAGATTTAAAACACAAATAAATCCACTTGTGTTGTTGTTAAACAAATAAGGACAATTTTTAACAATTAAGGACAATCTTTTTTCTGCATGTCATGTGTCATGTTTTAATTTACCAAACTAACCTTATACTAATTAAATATGTTTTTAGAAGAGAAAGTTTCTCATTTTGAGATTTTTCAGTAAATGGAATACAGTAACAGATTTTCAATAACTTAGTGTAGTAGCAGTTAATTCTAGTAAAAGTAGTAGCAGAGGTTAACATTCCAGTAAATGGAATACAGTAGCAGGTTTTTAATAACTTAGTATAGTAGCAGTTAATTCCAGTAGAAGTAGTAGCAGGGGTTAACATTTTAGTAAATGGAATACAGTAGCAGGTTTTTAATAACTTAGTGTAGTAGCAGTTAATTCTAGTAGAAGTAGTAGCATGAGTTAACATTCCAGCAAAAGTAGTAGCAGGGGTTAACATCTCAGTAGAAGTAGTAGCAGGGGTTAACATTCCAGTAGCAGAGTTTTAGTGGTTCAGCTAGTGTAGTAGCAGCTTCAGTAAGTGCAGTAACAGGTTTTCAGTGGCTCAGCTAATGTAGTAGCATGTTTTGCTGAAAAACTACAATTCTAACAGATGCAGTAGCAGAGTTTTAATAGTTCAGTTAGTGTAGTAGCAGCTTCAGTAAGTGCAGTAGCAGGTTTTCAGTGGCTCAGTTAATGTAGTCACATGTTTTGCTACTACATGGTCGTCTAATCTCATGCTACTACATGGTCGTCTAATCTTCATGCTACTACATTGTGTGGTCGTCCAATCTTCCGGCTACTACATTGTCTGGTCGTCCAATATTCATGCTACTACACTGATCGTCAAATCTTATTGCTACTATCTCGTCGTCCAATCTTTCATGCCTACACTGTCTAGTCGTCCAATCTTCCTGCTACTACACTAGTCGTCAAATCTTCATGCTACTGCCTAGTCGTCCAATCTTTATGCACAATGAGGTATACAACACTAATCACACTCAAAAGCCAACCATATTTCTCTCTCTCTCTCTCTCTCTCTCTCTACCTTTCTCTCCGATTCGAATCCCCACCGCTTCGGTCGGCGCCGGACTCAGAAGATCAGCTCCGAGCTTCATTTCCCCCGCGCAGCGTCACTGTGAGTCTGCAACTCTCTTTTGAAACCCTAATTTTTGTATCTAACACGACACCGTTTCGGATGCAAATGCAAATCTGCGCTTTTGGTGCGGGACTTTATAGCTGGGCAGCTCAGTCGGAGCTTGTGGAGCTGTAATTGTGGTGCTCCGGTTTCGATCTTGTGTGTTTAGTTGTAAATGCGAGGTCGATCTGGCATGCAGCGGATATCTAGCAGGCGAAGTCGATCTAACAGTGGCGTCGATTTAGCAGCGGCGGAGTCGATCGGCGAGGTGCAGGTGGCGGAGTCGATCTAGCAGGCGACGAAGACTATCGACGAGGTCGATCTAGCAATTACGGTAGATTCAATCGGCGTTGTGTGGTGTGCAAAGAGAGAGAGAGAGAGAGAGAGAGAGAGAGAGAGAGAGAGAGAGAGAGAGAGAGAGAGAGAGAGAGAGATGACAGATCGGAGAGAGATAAGATTTTTTGGTTAGGGTATTTTTAGTTAAGGCAGTGGCACTTTTGTAGTTTTTTTAGAAAAGATTGGTTTTTTGGGTTTTTTGGCGTAAAAGTTGCTGACAAGGCGTGAGACTATGCATTGTGGGCTTGGGCTTATGTCCTTATTTGTGTAAATCTGTTGAATGTTGGTTTTCTGTGTTTTGCAACTGTCTATGGTAGTGGGATGTCATTTTCTATTATTTTTTTGACTGAATATTTTAGCAGATATTTACAAGTAAATAAAACTGATGGGAAAATACTTACGTCCGAACTAGTATGTACGTGTGTGTCCGGACTCTTTCTTATTTACATACTTTTGCCAATGTAAATCATAATCTTAATCGTTCAAAAGTTAAATTAACCAATAAAGATCATCTCTGCAAAAAATCAATGTGTCTGGACTCTTTCTTATTTACATATTTTTGCCAATGTAAATCATAATCTTAATCGTTCAAAAGTTGAATTAACCAATGAAGATCATCTCTGTAAAAAATCAATGTAAAAAAACTTCGTTTGCTCAATCAATTGCATTAAACACATTGACAGTTCTGGTGAAAGTTAGCAATCTCATGATCAGCCGTCCATTTGTTTAACCTATTCCGCTATGCAAACGATTTGTGTTTACACTGATTTTTTTTTATAGAGATGATCTTTATTGGTTAATTCAACTTTTAAACTGTTAAGATAATGATTTACATTGACAAAAATACGTAATAAGAGAGAATCCAAATGCACACATACATACTAGCTAGTCTCGACACAAGTATTTTCTAATCGATGCAAAAAGGAATACAGAAAAATTACTGGTCAATAACCAAGTTTCTTCTATATCCTTCGATTCAAGAATTATTTTGGCTTGTACGTGGCCGACCGGCCAATACTTGGAACCCTGAAGAAAGAACGTACGTGTCAACTATGTATAAGGGTTCCGGCCGCAAACAACAACTTATTTTGGAAGAGTCATGGTAATCAAATCAAATCAAATCTTATTTGCTAATTTAATTGGGAGTAGATTATTTCTCACTGAGATAATCATGCATAATGATTGACACATGGTGCAAGTACGTGTGAAAGCGGAGTTCCTAATTAACATCCTATCTAAGAGTTGTACTAAATCAACTGAGCTCTTCAATGAGTGTTAAGGGCAAACAATAAACCCTATATATATCTTGTAAAGTGTTTTTTGTTTGATTCAACGTATTATGAAGGCTTTAGCCTTTAGGTAGCATGACAACATATTCGTAAATTTGGAAATAAGCTATAAATTAAGAATGAAATATCAGTCTCCTAGACTTGGGCAGATAGCATAGATTAACACGTACGGTTGTCAATATGAAGGGTTGTCAAATAATATATAGGTCGTTTTAATTACATATATGCAGGACTAACTAAAAAGAGAAAGATCAATTTCCAAAGAGAGAAAGACCTAGTCTACTTGAGGTTAAAAGAGATCAGAATCATCAGATTAGGAATAACATATATGTTTGTTTTATGAATTTGTAGAATGAGCCTGTCCCATGATGAGCACAAACACTAATTAAAAAGGAAAAATCTTATAAACAAAGAGATTCAATTAACTATGGGAGTCAAAAGTTTGCAGAATTCAGGCAGCTGCTACCTAGCTGATCATATCACAATCTGCAGAATCATTATATAAACTAGGAAAGCCGAAGTTGTTTACTAATCTAAACAGTACGTAATCAGCTAACTATTTCGGGGAAATGCCTCCAAATCATCAAGCACGTTTGCAAAACGATGATCGGAATCCTTCCCCTTTTTATTTTCTAGGTTATTAGGTTTAGAGAGAGCACCAGAATAGAAAATTTAAGGCACACAACCAGCTGGGCAAGAATTGACGATGACAGTTTCTCTATAGATAATTAAATGGTCATCTTTCTTAATTTATAACTGAGACTCTATAATAGTATTTGTAATACTTAACACTAGATCTGATTCTGTTTGCTATTCATCGAACACGTTCCCAGATTGATCGCCAAAGCTGCAGATATATTATTCTTGATTAGTTGACACATGACACAGAAATGGGGAGCTGCCGGGAGCATGCTTGTAGTTCTAATTGAAGATTTGAATATTCCTAACAGAATATGGAGAGCGAGAGGTGGTGGCGACCGGCGGTGATATATCTTAATGAATACAAGATCAAGATATTTACATGTCCATATGCGTGGTTCCTATTCTTAGAACATATAAAGGTGCAAGTAAGGTAGCTGCGCTTGTCATTGATCATTTGATTACATGTAGTCATGTAACATTCATGCTGCTAACTAAAGCGTATGCAAAGCTAAGCTTGCACAAATAAATATGGTTCAAATTAGTGCTGTAATTGGCATATGCAGGTCGATCAATTCTCAAAAGTTAGCGATCGATCAATTCAAAGCACACAATTGAGGGGGCTACTAAATGCATTTCAATTCTAATTAAACTCGTGTTAACTGGCTTCAGCATATGCATGTGTCGGCCAAACATCATCATTTGATCAAATTTTGGTAACGGATCGCTTCCTTAAACATCATCATCATCAATAAACTTAACGACACTTCTTTTCTTTGTGAGATATTTTTGTTGAGATCGGCTACAATCTCGTCCTACATCATTCTTATTGATACACTTAATATCTAAATGTACTTTTTTCTAAAAGAAACAAGAGAAACGTGTTGCAAATTCAGTTTTGAGCCTTTGAGGTGCACATATAACAGCTCCCCAATATAAGTGATTAGCAACCACCTTTAAGAAAAGCCCCAATTTGGCAATGTCTATTATACCGATGCGTATGATTTTTACTTCCTCTCTCTCCTCCTGCCCCAACTAGTGTATAATTAACCTAATGCTTTCTATGCCAATTAATATTGTCTTTCTCCTTAAGTAATTATGATTCCGATTCAGGAGATTGATTATATATAGGTAATGCATGGCTTAAATTTGGGGGCACATTGTCAAAATAGTACGTCCTAGTCCCAGTCCTTTTCTTCATCATCTGGATTAGCCCTAGAAGCTTAATAAGGGATAACGTCTGGTGATGACTTTTGCAAGATGAGACATACGCAGGAGATATCATATTATAGTTAAGATACGTTGAAAACTTGCATTATTTCACATCAGACCTGAAGGGTTTTTAGAGGTTGAAATTCAAGTCATCTGGGATTAGGGGATCCCAAAGTAAACAGTGTAGGGCCTTGTTGTCTGTTGATACTTGATAATCAACTTGAATGACGAACATATAGCTTTTATGACATTTTGTTCTTCAACGTCGCCAAGTCCTCTATCATGTTGTCAATGCCAGACACCGGCTTGTATTGTCAATACACACAATTATTTGAGAGATTGAATGATACATGATAAATATAGGGTAAAATATTGTATAGTCCTTCTGGTTTAAAGTCGACATATGTATAGTCCTTATAGTTTTATTTTAATCTGAATAGTCCTTAAAGTCACGATTTTTCATCCAAATAGTCCTTATGGTTGTATTTAATCTAAATAGTCCTTAAAGTCATGATTTTTCATTTAAATAGTCTTTATGGCTTTTAACTGAAAAAATTGTCGGAAGGATTATTTCGATGGAAAATATTAACTTTAATGACTATTCAGATTAAAATAAAACCTTAAGGACTATTTGGATGAAAAATTATGACTTTAAGGACTATTCAAATTAAAATAAAACCACAAGGACTAAACAGATGTCGACTTCAAACCAAAGGACTAAAAAAATTTCAATTCATATATATACTTCGAAAGATTAGTCGCAGCAGACAAGAAAATAAAGATGAACCACAAGAAGCTAGACCAAAAGCATTCTTTACTTATCATGGGCGTGGATGCTCTAATAGATTGCCATAGCCTTCTTCTAAATTAATCTTCGTCAGTAAATTTTTCTTTTGTAAAAAAATAGAGAAAGAAAAAACACTTATCTATGTTTTTAAATCAAAATTTTTGATCATTAATTATGATGCTATGAGTTTTATTTCCATTTTGTGGTGGTTAAGAGCATATTGTATCAGTTTTTATTAATTTTGGCAGGTGCACAAGACTCGTAAGTAGCTCTCTCTTTTGATTTTTAGCTATCTCGCTCACTTTATCAAATCTAATTAAAGGAGATAGAATCTTAACTAAAAGAATAGGCATAAAGTTAACTGATGCATACATATTTTCCAATGGGCGCAGCAATATGAGATTTTAGCTGTTTTAGCTAAAATTTGACTATAAAATAGCCAGGCAACTAGCTAGTATTGCTAAAAATACTCTGAGACCAGCCAATAATCGAAAAACCTAATAACATTGCATGTGTACGTCTCAACTAGTACTTGAAAGGGTACGTTCCGGCCAAAAACAACAACTAGTAGAAAGGTTCATGCATGGTAATCAAACCAAACGTAATTCGGGAGTAGATTATCTCACACTGTGATACTCGTATTATAATATTGACATCATCAACAAATACGTACGTACGTGTGAAGTTGGAGTTCCTCCGTCTAAGCATTGTAGTACGTAATCTGACTAAATTATCGAGTTCTTGAATGCCTGTGAAATATGAACATCTGCTAACTCCAGTCAAATTAATGGTTAGATAACAAGCATGTATGTTCGTTCTGTCAACTTATAAAGTTATAAAAATCATCATTTCAAGTACTTTAGGCCTGTCTGAGACTCATAACACACTAATATAGAAGAAGAAAATCTTGTAACGTAAGGTTGATTTGCAGAGTTCAGGCAGCTGATCAAACTTTCCAATTTAGTAAAATTACAAATATTAAATTGCTTACGTAGTAATCTAAACCTTAACTAGTTTAGGCATTGCCTCCTATTCCTAAACACGTCCGCAAAACAATGAACAGAATCCCACCCCCTCGATTATTTTAGGTTATCAAACTTATACGCAGTATAATAGAAAACTGAAAAGGTGTAGAACCAGCTGGGCGAGGTTGATGATGACTGTTTCTATATTTAACACCGGAAAGGTCATAAACCGGTGATCATATCTTTTTTATATAACCGCAACTTACTTAATTGGCTAAGCCAGATTTGATCTTGTGTGCTAACCATCAAACACGTTCCCCAGCTCACTCCACAAAACTCTTACGACAAATCCGATTTTTATAAACAAGAAGAATCAGAAAAGGGGAAGGTGCAGCCATTAGAAAATGCTAAAAGAAATGAGGGTGGTATTTCTTAATCCACTATCATAATCTCTTTCGCAGTTTCTTGCTACAGATGTCACTTGACCGCTTTATATGCCAAATTTCTATGTTCATAAACCTGGTCATTTGTTATTATAAGAATCCACACGAGAGGAAAATGGATATTTAGCTGATAAATATCAATCTGCAGGAAGTAGTAGCATCGTAGATCTTAATTAGCTGATAATTATAAAGATGCATCTTCTTTCAAGCTTATTGTTGCGGCTTGTTGGTTTTAAAAGCGCGGTTCATACAATCTGTGATTAATTAATCAGATTATGAGGCCTTACACAATCTATAAAGAAAACTTTGGCCCAACTCATTCATGGATATGGTGCTAACAATTTGACTTGGGATTGGGTTCTTTGTAACTAATTGAATTGTGGTTCTTATATTTCGGCCTGTATAGAATGATAAAAGTACTTTGCGCAGGTTTCTTGTTCTTCGATCATGCTGGGGAGATGATCGATGAGTGCATCCTAATTTCAGTGATTTTTGCTAGATATTGTTGTAGCTAGCTGTTATAGAAGAAGATGATGATGAAAATTGACGAGGTAAAAGACATGAAATTGATGCTAGGCATGGTGAGAATCCATGGTTTATACAAACACAGGCAAGGTATCTAGGTCGACATTGATTAACGATTCCCTTAAACAAAATTGTGGAGATATATTCTTAAGGAGGCTGGCGTTAGCTGACACACTTCCACCACGTACTAGTACTAATGTTGTCCATTCTGTAATTCAGGCTTAGAGTCGAGGATGTGGACATGTGGTACTGAACTAGCTAGTCAAGGTCTTACTTGTTCAAGTTATTACCAGCTGGTGTTCATCTGCTGGAGAAGTTAATGATGCTTTGCGTTGGGTTCTTTACTCCCACATCCTGGGAAGAAGAAAATCAGTTCTCTAATCGTTATAAAATAGAGCCAAGAGAATGGCATGAAGCATCTTTGCACTTGGGGCAATGACGCGGCTAATGAGGTTCTAACCGAGGCGCGTCTATTGCTGGTTGAAAACTATTTCCAAACCCCCTCTTGGGTCTGGGTTAAGCTCAGTGCCCTCAAGAATTTTTGGAAGGTTTCCCTTTGGGGTAAAACCCTACAAAATCTTAGTCAAATTTTTTTTTCCTAGTATAGACACGAACTCCTCTAAACCCTAAACCTACAAAAAGTAGGAAGTCCGTGCAACTTTGATTAATGGATGAGTTTGCAAAACCCTAAAGGCCTAAAGTCCCTAAACTGTAACTCGATATTCTTTGATCTATTTTCTGTATATATATCGTGGATCTACTGAGTTATGAGATTCATCAATTATTATTGTCAAAACTCCACTGCACTTGCAAAACAGGACTGCGATGATGCATGGTGTCCTATACACGACTAGTTTCTTGGAAGTCGATCGTAATGTATATATGGACCATCATCCCCGGATGGCCGGCCGGATATGTCAATATTCTGTCCTGACTCCGGAGGCTGATCTGAGCTGAGATAAGATCTGCGGGAGCTAGCTAGGAATAAGCATGGGCGCCTACGTACTTTGGCAACTCATTCATTCCTTCTCACACAGTCACACTGACCATTCCTATATCTCTGCTAATTAACACTACGTGCATGTGTAGAACACTGATATCATGAATCAGTTTGTCAGCTTCTTCATTATCATGCTTTCACATAGATGATGCCAAACCAGAGCTTCTTCATTAGAACGGTGTAGGTTTCATATTTATCTCTTCACTGGACCACCGGAAAATCTATGCGTTTTCCGACCGTATAGATATATCAATTGGGACGTGTGTGGTTCAATATTTCTGCTGCTCTGATCGATGAGATCGAGTTCGCAAGATTATTAGACATGGCAGATTGTCGATCATTTGGCATATGTGATATGTACAAACAAATATCACCCAATTTTTGTCCGGGATCATATCGTTTTTCACGTGGAAGGAAAAGACACTTCCCGGCCGGCTATAGCCTAATGTATGTTGCCATGCACTTCTTCTCGATCTCATGGAGAACTATTCTTCATCCAGTTAATTAATCACGGTTAATTAGATGAAAGAGGTGTGCAACTAATTATTAATCCACAAGTACGTCCACAACATATATATGATACATGAGTTTAAATGATATTACTTACTGTGGTCATATATTATTAATGTAGGATTAAATTCAGTTTAGCCTCTAAATTTTTGGTGCTAAAATCAGTTCAGTCCTGTAATTTTTTTTAAATCAGTTCGTCTCTTCAATTTTCATAAATACACCAGTTGGGTTCGATTTTTGAATTTCCTTCTAAATATACATCACAAAGTTGTTGGAACTAACAAAGAGACCCATAATTCAACTTTATCCTTTTTCAGATGGGTAAATTAGCCAATTTGACAAAATATTATTAAAGAAGATAAAAAAAATGCATCTATTTGGCAAAATGAATAAAAGATAATGAGAGTATTTCAAACATTTCGTTAAAAATGAGGTGATAAAGCTGAATTATGGGTCCCTTTTTCAGTTCCAACGGTTTCAGTGACGTCACATTTTGAGAGGAATTTAAAAATTGGACTGACTGATATGTTTACGAAAGTTGAATGAGCGAACTGATTTAAAAAAAAAAGTTGTATGACTGAACTGATTTTAACACCAAATATTTGCGGAGTAAAATGAATTTTTTTCTATTATGTATTCTCATTGGCACAAGTTTTTTTTTTCATTTTTAGAAATGTTATCTCAGGATTGAGGACCAAGGTAGTGAGGTACATCAAATTCGATTATTTTTAATGATCATATGAACTTTGGACGTTTTGGACAATAAGAATGACACGCATTATGTGCTTGATTCCATTAGATTAATTGCAGTATTAATGCATGATAGATTGTTCATCTCAAATAATACAAAATCTATGTAGACAAAAATGGTTCAATATCTCGTCTGTTTTTTTCCTCCACGTTTTTTACATTTTCGATCGTCGAATCTTTCAGCTCCATTTATTCCATGTAGTTTATTTTTTCTTCCCCAAACACATACAAATGACATGTCTATAAATGCACACTTGGGGTATCAACTACAGAACCCACACCCCAATCCAGAATTAATCTCCAGAGTCTAGAAGCATCACTACAGTTTTTCAGGCAACAATGGCCTCACCGTTGTCTTCTCAAATTCAAAACAAGCCAAACCTTCCTCTGAAAGAAGTTCCTGGCGACTATGGCTGGCCATTCTTTGGCGCAATCAAAGATCGTTACGACTTTTTTACAACCAAGGCAGAGACGACTTCTTCAAAACCCGAATGGCAAAGTACAAATCCACAGTTTTCCGAACCAACATGCCTCCCGGTCCCTTCATTGCCTCAAATCCAAAGGTCGTCGTAGTTCTGGACGCCGAAAGCTTTCCGATCCTCTTCGACAATTCAAAAGTCGAAAAGCGTAACATATTTGATGGCACCTACATGCCTTCCACTAACTTCACCGGTGGCTATCGCATTTGCTCATTTCTAGACCCATCGGAAGCCAAACACACTTCTCTCAAAAACTTCTTCTTGTCTCTACTCTCTGCTAACCACAAGAATGTTATCCCACTTTTCCAAACTCACTTCTCCGACCTCTTTGTCAAGGCCGAAGCTCAACTGGCCAAAGATGACACATCAGATTTCAACTCACTCAATGACCAAACATCCCTCAACTTCATCTTTGAGTTGTTCTGCGGCCAAAACCCTTCAAGCACAGCATTGGGATCCAAAGCCGCAACCCTTGTCACACTCTGGCTCTTACCCCAGCTCACTCCTCAGATAACACTGGGACTGCCCAAGTTGCTGAACGTTCTAGAAGATCTATTGCTCACACGTTTCCATTTCCCGCCCTTCTTGTCAAACCAGCTTATAACAAGGTCTACAAGGCTTTCTATGAGTCTGCAACCAAGGCTTTGGAAGAGGCTGAGGGTACTTTTGGGATATCAAAAGACGAAGCTTGCCACAACCTGATCTTCATGGTGTGCTTCAATGCTTACGGGGGCATGAAGCTCTTGTTCCCTGTTTTGCTGAAGTGGGTTTGTTTAGCAGGAGAAGATCTCCACCGCAAGCTCCGAGAGGAAATAAGGGCCGCTGTTAAAGATGCCGGAGGTAAGGTTACTCTTGCTGCCCTAGATAAGATGACATTGACCAAGTCGGTGGTTTATGAATCTCTGAGGATTGATCCAGCGGTCCCGTTCCAGTATGGGAAGGCCAAGGAGGATCTGGTAATCAACAGTCACGATGCCGCTTTTCAGATAAAGAAGGGAGAAGTGATCTTTGGATATCAGACCATTGCTACTAGAGATCCAAAGATTTTCGACAAGCCTGAGGAGTTTGTGGGAGATAGGTTTGTTGGGGACGGAGAGAAGCTATTGAAGTACGTGTGGTGGTCCAACGGCCCCGAGACGGAGAACCCAACTGCGGCGAATAAGATTTGCGCGGGGAAGGACCTGGTTGTGTTGATGAACAGGATAATGTTGGTCGAGTTCTTCCTCCGTTATGACACTTTCACTGCCGATATTGGCACCTTTTTGTTGGGACCAAAAGTAACGTTTAAAACCTTGACCAAGGCTTCATCATGAATCCGATCCTGCTTTCTACGTATAGAATAACACTGTTATTTTCAGATTTGTATCCCAGAAAATGCATGAATAAGCAAGTGTTACTGTAACGTGTGTCTATATATATATATTGTTAAATATATGCTAGGTTTATGATTAAGTCACTAAGATTTACGTCATTCTCTATTCTAAATTCTATACGTATTGTTGTAACCTCTTCTGTAGAGATAATGTACCCTCCGTAGCCTTCTTCCTGTCGTCTACTGTTTTCAGCATTTACATTCAATAAATCCATGATTTCCAGCAGCATGGTATCAGAGCTCATGGTATCTGATCTGGTACTTGTGGCTTCTGTGTTTATCTTTTCGTAGTTGCTTCCGCATTTTCATTTTCAGTTCTTTTCAATTTCAGATCCCCAATTTCAAAACCCTAACCCCAATCTTGAATCGATTCCCTCCTGGAGACGTTCTCGTTCTCTCCGGCGACTGGAACTTTTCCATTCGATGTCGTCGTCGGATCGATGAAGCCCGCTGCGTTTTCTTCTTCTCCTTTTCGAATCGAAGCTACGAGAACCTTAAATCGAAGCCGGGTCGTGGATTCATATGCGCGAGTTGCGATTCTGGTTTTGGGCCCCCTCCATCGATGGCAGATTCATATGGATTTGGGATTCTGCAATTGTGTTTCAACTGCCTCTCTCCTCTCTAGCATCATCAGTTTCTTCCGAAAATTTGGTAATATCTCTCCGATTCAACATCTCTATCATTTGAATCGTGGAATTGATCTTTAGTCTCGGTTGTTCTGCTAGTAGTCGTCAGTTTGCCATTTTTATTTTTAGCAAAGTTTGAAGTTTACAATTGAAAAAATTTCTGTTCCTTTTTTGGTCTGGTGATTCTAGCTTAACAAGTTGGATTATGGATTGGTTTTGGGGGTTCTTTAATTTGCCGGTATGTGCAACTTTGGGAGAGTCTTTTTAGAATTGGATATGGACTAAGCAAAGAAGAATTGAGAGTTGATGATAGTATACAGTATATACAACAAAGTTGGTATTGTTTGTCAGATTGGCATCTCTTTCACTTGAGTCGTGGATTTTCTCTCTAGTCTGGGTTGTTATGATCAATTCATCAGTTTTCCAGTTTAATTTTTCTTATCAAAGTTTGTTTGTCGTCAACCAAAAGAAAAGGTGACGAAGCAGTTTATAATTTGTTTTTGGACTGGTGAATTGGCTTGATGGGTTAGATTATGGTCTGAATATATGACTTGTGTGCGAGTTGTGTTCGTTTTGGGAGATGGTTCCATGCATGATTGCTGCATATTTGCTGTGTATAATGTGTAATGGTCATATTGCTACTACAAGAGCTTGAATGGTGAAGGGATTTTATATTGATCTTCTCATGCAAAATAGAGAGGAGTTGAGATGATCTGCATGTTGCTATTATGTTGATGGTTTCCAAGTAATGGGCTGCTGTTTTATGTGAATGAATGAGAAAATTGCATATGGTTTTAGGGAGAGGAGTTGATGGAATTGAACTGCTGGAATGCAAATGTAGTTTCAGTTTCAGATTAAGGCAATTTTCGTGAGGTTGCTGGTAGTGAGCAAATGAATTTGCAGTTTTTCAGTTTTTATTCATATCAGTTTTCAGTTAAATATGAAGAGATTTTTAGTTTTCTATCATTTGCTGCTCAGGTTGCTTTATATATTGATGCCCTACTGCTGTTGCTATCACCATGAGAACTTTGAGATTTTTTCCAGCAATCTCCCTCTCCTCTTATACCAATTCTGCTGCAAGTCAAGATGGAAGCTAGTTGATCTTATCATATCAAGTTGTTGGGTTATTGAATTGAGTGTTTTCTTGTATTTTTTGGGCTATATCTGTGTAGTTTGCAGGCAACCATTATGCTTGTTCCGAAGCATATGGTTGAGGGGGGTGTTAAATATATGCTAGGTTTATGACAATTAAGTCGCAAGGGCATTTACGTCATTCTATATTCTAAGCCCTATATGTATTGTTGTAACATCATTCTCTCTCAATCAAGATAGACACAATGTAGCCTCCATAGCCTTCTTCCTCTCTTTTACAGTTTTTAGCATTTACATTCAATAAATCCATGATTTCCAGCATATATATACATATATTTACAATCAAGTGTCTGTCTATTCATCTTCTGAGGACTTATATGCAATATCTTAATAGTATAAAGACTTATCATGTAATATATACCTCTATATAAAGGAGGCATACGAGACATAATAAGATAATATTTCTTCCTCTTCCTACATTTTGTTCTTCTCTTTTCTCTTAATGTGATTCTTAGTTTATAACATGTTATCAACACGTTTTCGCTCATTCGTTCCATAAACTCCATGATGATCTATGAGATGTTGGTGCAACTTTTGTTGCTTATTATCTATACTCACGATCTATGAGTTCACTTCTATTTTGATTATATCTTGTCTACATATATACTTTGTTTATATTACTCAATTTTATGTTTACAATTGCTTATATTAGTGAGTCTGAAGTTTCGCCAATAATACTCAAATATGAACTTTTTGAGATTATGAATCTGAAGTTCAAATATTATAGTAGACTTGCAATTCTAATTGTTTGCATAAACCTGAAGTTTTGTGCATGTACATGTGATCCATTGTTCAGAAGATTCAAACCTGAAGTTTCGATATTGATATTTATTTCTTATGAACATAAAGTTCTAAACAACATAATTGGATCCATGATGATCCGCTGTGATATGACTATAGTTGTGGCTATGATAACCATTTTCGGCGCATTTGACGCGTGCTCTAACATTTAGTGGCAATTATATTAATTAGTCTCTTGGGAAATCTGAGCGATTAGTGGATGTCACTTCACCCAAGTTAACAATGTTTTTGTGGCCAAATTGAAATGTTAAAGACATGATCAATTAGGGTGTTCTTAACACCAATTAATATTAAGCATATCATAACAGTATTCTAGACACCGAATTATTATGATTGATATGAGTGCCTTAATTTAAGGTTATTATACAAGTGAATATGGTTATTTTACTTCCCAATATGTGCACATAAATACTTTTCAGGTCATTAATTTGGCAATCCAAGGCCATTGTTCTCAATTATGTGCACCATTTACAAGCATTTATATATACCAAATTTCAGCTATTAATAACATGAAAATTTATTGGTTTCTTTATGTGGTTTTGCTCATTAACAGCCCAAAACATCATTATTCTTAGGTTTTGAATTGTATGTATATTAATTACATTTTATTGGTTTCATTACATAGCTTGGATGGATGTTTCCATAATAAGTAGTAGTTTTAGAGTTTTATGACCATTGATAACCTCTATTTATTGTTTTATTAAAATCAATTCAGGTCTAGTAATTGGTTTTTTACAACCTATTTGTTGTGGTACTGGTCTTTATGAAACTTACTATTTTCATAATATCAGATTTATTGAAGGGACTAAGGTATGTATTTTTCCATTTCATTATTTGAATTTAATCTATTCATTTCTACTTCGTTTTATGAATTACAATGAACTCAATAATCGAAACCTAAAGCCTCTTTATCCAACTATAGAGGGTCTGAAGTTCCTCACGAGTAATATGATAAGTGGGGAGATGTAGTGTATCATGAGAACACCATGGACATAAAGGAAGGACATAGAGGTGTTCCCTCGTGACCATATTTCTCGGTCCTTTGTAGGCTGAGACTTCCTTGCCTTATACTTGAGTGAAAAAATTAGAGGTTCTGATAGAAAAGGGGCACATATATTGTTGTTTTTTCTCTACCGGTTGCATCTTTTGTGATGTTGTCTAGAGTATCTAACTATTGGCAAAATGTTTTTGCCAGAAATTTGACTACCGACAGTTTTTTCCCAATCACTCATCTTGTTGAAAGATGATCCTTATGCATATTTATGAGAATTAGAGGAAACATGTAGCTATTTAAGCTCTGTATGTACCCATGCCATTGCAAATACACTCATTGTGCAGGTCATGAGAATATGACTAATTCGGCCCACATATATTGAAGAAGCAATATGGTATGAGATTATAGAATTCAAGTATGTTTTATTTTTCTTAACCTTATTCGGTTTTGTAATTAAAATTGATCAAAACCCAGAGTTTCTTGATCAAACTATATGAGGGTCTGAAGTTCTTTGAAAGTGATATTGTCAAATTATTGAAATGAAGTTTCTGAAAACTTATGTAATCAACAACGACTAGAAGCTATGCAGAGTTATACAATATAGTTTTCTTGTGATCTCTAATTATATGAGAGCCTGAAGCTCTTATTTATTTTGATACAATGTTATTGTAAAATTAGAGGAGAGAAACAAGATTATTATATTCGTGAAGGTAACTAGAGTACTAAACCAGAAGTTCTTGTACTTCTTCACCGATGGAACCATAAGTTTCCATTGTCACATTTTATTTATTCTTATTCCTTACTATTTTAGAGTTTGTTAATTATTTTCCTCTTCTAAATTTTATTGTTACTCATACAGGTCAGCAGCCTTATAACTCGAACATATGAATTTCAAATGTCATGTTTTTGAACCAAAAGTTCAAAATACTGAATCATAAAACAAAAGTTCTAATGGTAAAAGCTCAAGCCCGAAGCTGAGTATGTAAATTAAATTAGTGAACTTGAAGTTTCAGTTTAGTTATCTGGAACCTGAGGTTTCTGGCACCAAATTTATTTGAACTAGAAGTTCAACATATGAAATCTGAGAACTTGTAGGTCTAACATTATAAATTTGAACTTGAAGATTCGATTACACATATAATTGATGGTTCCAAAAGAGCATATAATATCCCCTCTTTATAAGAAGTGGCTCCAATATGGTTCCAGAATATGTATTGAGATCCCACATCGCCCGAAGAAGGGGAGGAGATGTGTTGCAAACATACCTCCCGATAATGAGACTAATTTTGGGTTAGCAACTTAAGAACAAAATTGTAGAGCGAACGATGTCCAAAACGGACAGTATCTCGCTATGTCACCTATTACGTGTGTCAAATTCTACAATACAGAGAGACACATAATGTCATAAACTAGAAGTTCATTGAACCAAATTAATTATTTTGGCATGACCAGTTACGTCATATTTTACTTAGAGTGTTGCTTGAAATCAGTAACAATTTTTTATACCCATTAGCTAACACTACTCATAGCAAATTATTTATTTGTCGCATATTTTTTGTTGGTTTGCCACTTTAATGAGACACTTCTCTTGTTATGAAAGGGAGAAAAATTGTTTCTGAAGAACGACATGAATTGTTGTGAAATATTTATTTACTGTCTCATTTTAAGCTTGAGGAATATCACAGTTAGTGACTTAATAAAAACTAATGATGACAAAATTATATGCTAGCGGAAGAAAATCTACTTGGGTTAAATCCCTGGGACCAACCATATTTAAAAAAAAATAACCTTGCCCCCATCTGATTTGTGGGAGGGATGTATTTCTATGTAACATGGTTATCCTGATGAGAATGTCATTAAAGAATGTCCGAGTTCCTAATATGGCTATAGTATTACACATACAAAGGTTAAGAGTACACCATCAGAGGATATATCTTGGTGATACAACAATACATCAATATGGTTGATACTCATGAATTTAATATTTTTGACCTTAAACTTGGTTTGGGTTCGCCACCAGCTAATGAACATTTTCACTCGAAAGGAAGTGATAGACATTTAAACGTATTTTTATGCATGGTCATAATAAGACAGTCTTCTCGCCGTTAGAGAGAGAGAAAAGACTACTGTCATTTGAATAACGGCGTGAATTTGAGTGAAATGTATTCACTAGGTTTAAAGTTTTAAACTCCTAAAAATGGAAGATTATACATGTCTTATAATGTTTTATGATAATATGAATATAGATCCACATTAATTCATCTATGAAAGACGTTTGTCGTAGAAGTGACAATATTTGCCCCAGAAGTGGCATGGATACCCAATATCAATAAGCTCATAGTAGCTAATGTATGCATATAAGAATGTGTGAGATCTATAAATGATGATCATTGATGAAAATTTATATATGGTAGCTACCAAAAACCATTAAGGATTGTATGATGCAATACCACGTTTCATTATGAATGTCGACAAAGCATATTATTGGCCAAATTGGATAGAGGAAATTCCAATTAAATTAAATATGTAAAACGTGATGAGATACTTAGACTTTTAACCATACATGATACAAAAATGTATTAATCACAGTGAAAATAAATCATTATGGCACAATGTCTACAAGAGACATGGGGATTACTAATATCTTTTCTTATACGTGACAATTTTCTGTAAGTACAGTGTTACATATAATTATTGATGAGAGACTTACGACAGTTGTCATCGTATATTATGAGGATCTTAAAAGACTTTGCTAAAGGCAAAATCCCAAAAGTAAAACGTCATTATAAGCGTATCGCTTATTAAATTCTTAAATTATCCAAGTACATGAATTCGAACGTAAATCAATCCATAAATACTTGAGAGAGTCTGAATGTGAGATTCCTCATCGCCTAAGGAAAATGACATAATGTGTTTTGTACATGCAAACAAAACTCTGATTAGTAAGATGTGTCTTGGGTTGGAACCCAAGAAGAGAGCCATGAGGGGGAGGTTCAAAGGCGAGCATATCTCGTTGTGCTGGGCTGTTAAACTAAAGTTAACTCATGCAATCGATAGCCTAAAACTAGCTCATATATACTTGTTTTGTTATAGTTAACGTGATCAAAATTGCCTCAATGAGTATTATGATTGGACTACAAAACCAAATTCGGATTATGTTGCTACATATCCTTATTTTCGCGTAGTTATGAATTGCTTAGAGCTCTTAAAGAGCTTATACGAGATGTATCAATAAACAAAGATATTGATATGAGTGGCTAGATATGCCATGATGATATTCCAATGGTTTGAATCATACATAATAATGTGTTAATTAGCTTCTACTGTTTAGTTATTACATAGTGTATGAATTTGAACATGTGAGGTTGTTTCTAACATTACTAATTAAATGAGGTTAGACCTATTAAATTGTATAGCTCTGTTGGTATTGCTTTCATTTTGCAGGTACGAAAATCTTGTGATGAGCCCATGTATGCAAAACAAACAAAATCTCACTTTAGTGATAGATAAATCAAACCGCTATTTACGGTACATGAAGTTTGCAACAATCAGGGGGTGAATCTCATCAGAGGGAGCATCCAGAAGTATGCTACCTAGGACATATGCGCGTTGCACTCTTTTCTCCTTCGACCAAGGTTGTTTTTTCCCCCATGGTTTTTATTACCTGACAAAGTTTTTAACGAGGTAGCACTAAGCGCGTCTAACATCATATTATTGATGGACATCCAAGGGGGATTGTTGTAAACATTTACAATCAAATGTCTGTCCATTCATCTTCCGAGGACTTATATGCAATATTTAATAGTATAAAGACTTATCATATAATCTCTACCTCTATATAAAGGAGGCATATGAGACATAATAATATGTTACTTCTTCCTCTCCCTACATTTTGTTCTTCTCTCTATCTTATTCTTAGTTTATAACAATATATATATATATATTTTTTTTTCTTAAAATAAAGACCTCCTTACCTTAGTTAAGGTAAGGATTTCCTTAATTCGACCCACTTTCTGATCATATTTTCTGATCATAGCCGTTCAGTATTTAGATATACATGACTTGATTATCTTTGCAAATTTTTAGCTAATTTGGTAATGGTTAAGATATTGAAAATGTATTAAATCAATGAACGAACCGAATCTGTTCATCTTGAACCGTACGTTCTTTTAACTCTAAATCATAGTTTTGAATGCCTTAACGATTATCAATTTAACTGAAAATTTGTAGAGATGATCTACTCATATATATCTAGATATTGAACGGTTAAGATGAGAAAATGTGATCGAAAAATGGGTTTATATATATCATTACTGGAAAAAGTCACTTAGAGACGGAATTAAAACAATTCTGTAGCCTAAGATACACTTAGGCGACAAAAAATGATTTCGTAGCCTAAGTTGTTACTTAGGCGACATAATAGTATTTCGTCTCCTAAGATCCACTTAGGCGACGAACTTTTTTACTTAGGAGACGGAATTTTTTAAAAAAATAAAATAAAAATATTAATCACTTAGGCGATGAAATTAATTTAATTCTGTCGCCTAAGTTTAATTTTGGACATATTTTTTTTAATTTTTAAAGTGCCTATGCATATAATTTTTCAAAGAGTATATGAGTACGTAAACTAAGATATTTTTCAATTTTTTGTCGTCGAGCCAATAGAGTATTCAATTTTGCAATTGTGAGTTGACGGTTCAAAAAGGGAATTACGAAGAATCGATTATGAACGTTTTTGTTTTATATAAATTTTGGTTTTATAATTGACTAACCTGATTAAAGCTTTACCGAACATAAAATTGGTCAAAACATTTACCATTTGCATATTTTCTTGTAATAATCATATCTAACGGTCATTTAGTCCAAAATCGATTTCGCTAATATACTTGTTTCATGAACGTGAACATATATACAAACACATATGTTATACCACTTTAGTCTACATACAACATCTTCTAAACTTCTATAATCTTTTTATTTCAAATGACAATTTTTTGTCATGGAGTAAATGAAGTTTGTTTTCACGAGAACGTACGCATTTGTATTTGGAGAAACACTTACGAAAATAATTTCATGATCGTTTCCGTTTTTTAACTATATATATACAATTTCAACAAGTTAACATGATCATTGAATAAATCAATCTTAATTGGGTTCAATTTTGTTTCTATATTATTATACATCTTCTTACATACTTGTAGTACGTAATTTATTTCATTATCTTTTAGTTTTTCTGTAATTTAGTTAGCTACAATTCTATAATATCATTAATTTCTTACTCAAATTAATTTAGCATATAATTAATGACTGATTGATTACTCAAATTAATTTGCATATAATTAATGACAAAATATCATTATTGACTGATTAACTACCTAAATTAATTCAATACTATAATTATATAATTCTATAAATAAAACTGATAATAAATATCATTAAATTACTGAATTAATTGTCCATGATACTTAGGAGACGATAGAAGTCAGTTTCGTCACCTAGGTTAGCATCCAATAGAATTGCAAGGCGCGGATCAACTTTTAAGCCGTTGATTGGCACCTAGATGGTTAGATCGAACGATCTCTGTTATCCAATTAAACTTTTTCTCATTCCTCTTTAAATACTTCTTCCCACCACAAATGCACAACTTGTCACATCCCGACCCTTAAATTGTTACATTTTTACTAGCTTGGTGATAATAAGAATTTTACCGTCTCCGTCATTGAGGTTATAGTTTAATTGGTCCCTAGAGGGGTTTGGAAGACGGTTATTTTCGGAGAATTATTCGTAGGAGAAAATATGACGACGGTAAAAAAATGGTAAATTTTAGTTAGTAAAAATTAATTTTTTTAGGGTATTATTTTGGGGTGTAATTTTTGGGAGTTGGGTTTATTTTTTTGGTGTGGTTATATGGGTGTTGGACCGGTTTGCGGAGGCCCAAACCATCTCTCTCTTTTTTTCTCTTCTCTCTCTCTCTTTTCCCGGTTCTCCCTCCCGAGCTCTCTCCCCCTTTGCCGGAAGACCAGCGCCCGCTGCCGTCGTCCGGCCGAGCTAGGCTGCCGCACCAGTCCCATTAGGACCAGCGTCTCCTCCTCTCCCACCCTAGGCCGG
Organism: Fragaria nilgerrensis; assembly: GCA_010134655.1. Taxonomy (NCBI): domain Eukaryota; kingdom Viridiplantae; phylum Streptophyta; class Magnoliopsida; order Rosales; family Rosaceae; genus Fragaria; species Fragaria nilgerrensis. The sequence goes on along the minus strand of CM020978.1, from coordinate 861,259 downwards.
TGAGCACTACCACAGCGCCGCCGAACGAGAGGAAATTCGTCCCGAAGGGCCGACTGTGTTGTCGCTGGAACTCCCTCCTCCGGCCGCCATAGCCGGCGATCCTTGGCTTGTTTTGTAGCCCTCTTCCCGTGCAGCAACCCCTCCAAACGTCTCACTCCCTCTTGAGCTAGGTAAGGAGAAATTCGAGATGGAAGTTCTAGGGCTTTTATGATGTTTTCGTTCGATTGGCATAGTTAGGCTTGGAATTAGGTGTTGTGCTAGTTAAGAAAGTTGTAGAGTAGGTTGAGAGGAAGCTACTGTTTAAATTTGGTGGGCATTGGAGGTTGCCGGAATCGGTCCTCTGGCCGCCGCTGCCGCCACTGTTTGGGAGATTTTTATGGTTTTAAATGTGGAATATTAAGAGGAGTCTATTGATGTGAATTATGGAATTTTTGGAGGAGTTTTGGTTAGGTTTGTGATTTTCCGAAATTTGGTATTTTTGCGGTTAATTAATGTAGAATCCGGCTATAGGAATAAAGTCGTTAAATCTGAGGGAGGTTGTGTGACGGCTGCCGATTTTGGTATTAAAATTTGGATCGTTTTGGTTGAGGAATATCGAAGTCAGGCGAGAATGAGCGTGGTTACGGCTCATTTTTTTTTTATTTTGCCTATTCTTGAGTAAGTATTGAAATTTCGGTTGGGAAATTAATATATTATTTGGAACAGGACATGAGGAGACTCGAGCAGACGAGGCCCCAGCTCGACATCAGGCTTAGGCCTAATTGTGAGTGGACTTTTATTTGAAATAATATGCATGCTATGGTTCATGATTGAACATTTCCTTTTGTTGGAGTTTTGACGTCATTTAATTTTGACGCTTTTATTTCTCTTGGAGAGTTACCGAAAAATGAGATTTTTCGGTGAGTATTAATATGTATATTGAGGAGAGTATGTATATAAAAGCTAGCTAGCCCTATGTGTCTGTCCACCTTAATGGCCTAGCATATAGCCGCATTATGGTGTGACGTGAGCGTTGGACGTGACCGTAGTAGCCCTATATGAGTGTTTAATTCATATAGGGGGTATGGACATATATTTATACACCCGTCTGTCCACCTTAATGGCATAGTGTAGCACCGCATTAAGGCGTGGCGTGAGCGTTAGACGCGAGTGTAGTAGTCCTATATAGACCTATGAATTTATATAGGGAGTATGGACGTGTGTAAATACATACATATATTTTAGAGCCTGAGAGGCTCGATATTTTTTTGGGATTAAAGTGTTATCGCGTGCAGCATGCATTCGATTTTTCCTTGCAAATTGATTTGGGGAAACATAAATATTTTATTTATTAATTTTATTTTTGTCCACTCACACTCTAACGTTATTAAATGTTTTCCCTTGGGCCCTTCGTTTTAAAATGCCCAGTCTGTAGAGCTCGGGTTGGCACTAGTAGGAGGCGAGGCGTAGTTACCCACTCTTCCACCACTTTTCACCAGTAGGTTACCTGCTTAACCTACTAGTGTATTTTCTTGCTTCCACTAGTATTAGTAGCTTTGATTACCTTGGAATATTGTTTAATATTTCGGTTGTGTGCTAAGTTCTTGTTTATTAATTTGGGAGATATTCTAAGGATGATGTATGCTATCTTTATTGGACAATTTAGAAGTTGGTTGTTTCGTCTAGGAGGGTAAATTCTCATTTTTTTCGGATTAGGTTGTTCATTTTCAAGGGAGGTTTACCGAGTTCTTCAGTAAATTTTTCTTTGAAGTGGACCCCGCAAGACTTACTTCGGGTTTCAGGTGAAATTCGGGGTGGGTGTTGACACAACTCATCTCCTCATCTCCCTTTCATCAAAGTCAAACCATCTCGATATATATCTCTCTCCTTCTAAACCCAGATCTCACCTCTCCTCCCTTGCTGGCGATCTACTCTGCTGAGTCAACCACTTTGATTGCCTCCCTCCCCCCTCATCTCCTCCGCTGCTACGTCTTCTCCCACGCTTCCACTCCCTGGTATTTGGATTGATATGGGTCCTCGGTTCCTCGGGAGGCGCCGGCGAGACTCTGGTACTTCAAGGACTTGGGCGAGAGGAAGCTTTTCGGATCTCATCCGTTGGTAGTGAAGTCTAGGGTTTTCTCAAATTCTATGTTTTTTTAGACGATGGTGGTGATGGTGGTGGTGGGATGTGACATCACGGTTGGGGGCGGATCTGGCTAGATTTGGGGTTTCTGTGGTGACTGTGGTGGGTTTCAGACCCAAAAAAAAAATTTGAAAGGAAAATAAATAAAAAGGAAAAACATAGAAATTGAAACTAAAAAGTAAAACTTAAATAATAAAAATGAAATTTAATTAATTAATTTTAAATTATTCTAAAAAAATATTAATTATTTTAAATATTTTAACCTTCGTTGCCTAAGAACTTAGGAGACGAAAAAAGTTCCGTCGCTGAAGAACTAAGGAGACAAAACTTATTCTGTCGGCTAAGGGCTTCTTAGGCAATGTAATATCATTGTCCGTCATCTAATTAAATTAGCCGACGGAACTTAGCCAACGGAGGTTCCGTCGCCTAAGATCTTAGGAGACGAATTTTTCTTCTTAAGCTACGAAATTGTTCTGTCTCCTAAGTGTCTTTTTCCAGTGGGTGTGTGTGTGTGTGTGTAAGGCCGATCAAGAGCGGACGTCCGCACAACCCTTAAAGTGTGGACATCCCTCCGTTCTCCACCGTCCGGCGCCGACGACGACACTCCTCCACCCGAGCGGATACTAGAGGCATCCCCGATGACTTTCTCTTGCCAGTGAGATCGATTTGAAGGTTTGGGCAGCAACCTCCACCCAAAACTTCAAACAAGATCAATCTTAGCTGCAAATTGGTATTCAGCGGACTCGCTGACAAGAAAAAGTCATTGGGGATGCCTCTGGTGTCTGCTCGGGTGGAGGAGCGCCGTTTTCGGAGCCAGACGGTAGAGAACGGAGAGACGTTCGTACTTTAAGGGATGTGCGGACATCCACTCCTGATCTGGCATGTGTGTGTGTATATATCAGTTTCTATCCAGAGCGAAGCTTCACTTTCAAATTAATGTGTGAAGTTTCTTATAAACTGAACAATGAAGATGTGGAAATATGACCGAAAAGTGAGTCAGATAAAAAATTCATACGTTAATTTCTAAATGAAGTTTCGCTCTAGATAAGAATTATATATATATATATATATATATATATATATATCAGTTCTCTTCCAGAGCGTGACACAACTTTGAAATTAAAATGTGGTGCTCCTCGTTTCGCTCACTTTCAGGTCATATTTTCACATCTTCACAATTCAGTTTTTAGAACATAGTGTGTAGATCATTCCTGTAAAATTTCATCCAATTTAGAGACCATTTGAGCTTCCATAATTGTGATTTACACGAACGATTCTGTTTGGACTTTGTTCAGTTGATTCATTTAATCTAATTCGGTACCCAAATGATCTTTAAATTAGATGAAACTTTACAGGAATGATTTACACACTATGTTCTATATACTGAACGGTAGAGATGTGAAAATGTGAAAAGTGAGTGAAACGAGGAGCACCACACTTTAATTTCAAAACGGTGTCCCGCTCTGAAAGGAAACTAATATATATATATATATATATATATATATATATATATATATATATATTCGCTCATGCATTATACTAAATAAGTACGTGTTCCTCCTTGCATGTTATTGAAAACTCTAAGAAATACAAACATGCATTCAGTGATGATCTTGCTTCCCATGAGTCATTTAGTTTTGCCAGCTTCAAAGGATAATCTCAAGCAGTGTTTGATGCGTTCATAACTTGTATTTTTGTTGAGAATTGAGTTGTATCACTTGTGTAAACAATTAGCAATAAGAAAGCTAGCTTCACCCCTGGTTATTATGTTTTTTTAGGAACGCCCCTGGGTTAAGTTACTTAAAGAGAAATTTTATTAACACATCCCTAAATGCTAGATACACATCTCTTTTTTTATACAAATTATATAAGACTTTGTTAGTATGTAAAATTACCAAAATAGACATTCATATCAAAAGTAAAAAAAACTTGTTGAAATAAAATATCCCTTAAGAGTTTTCTTCTTCTATACGAGAACAACGTATGTGAAGATACCAAGTCCTATAATTTAAACCTCTATAAATTAATAATGTCAGGACCGGTAAAAAATATTATTTAATTGAGATTGTTAATTTATCGACGTCAATTTTGCTAATTCTTTATTTCGGGGCTGGCAAAAAATATTATTTAATCGAGGTTATTAATTTATCAAATATTAAATTATGAAGGTTTTACTATCGATAGTACAAATTAAAGTTTGAAATTTATATTTTACTGTTCACGCATGCTAGGTCGTTCAAACTGAACACCAAACTAGAAATTTTCTTTTTCTTTTTTTGAATAAATTGAGTAACAGATTTAAAAAAGTATGTGTATTTAGTGAATAAGTGATGTATTTTAAATGAGGATATTGTAGGAAGGTTGGGTATGCGTATCTAGTAAAATACTCCCTCCGATTTTTTATATAGGTCGTTTTAGGAGTTTACACAGAGATTAAGAAACAATTATAATGACAATTTAACCCCTATTTAAGGCTTCATTGCCTTATTACTACTCTTCACTCCACCATGTCATTATTGTGGCTCAGGGATAAATTAAGAAATATAAGCTAAAATGACTTATATATTGAAACAAAACTCAAAACCTAAAATGACTTATATAAAAAATCGGAGGGAGTATTAAAATAATAAAATCAATAGATAGTATATTAAGAATGAGATGTGTATCTAATAATTAGAGATTTATTAATAAAATTTATCTTTTAATAGTGTCAATAATTTCGGAGCTACTACCAGTGGCGCGTGGACGAGAATACTCTAGCTTGTAGACTACATATCTACCTAAAAGTGTATTAGGTACGCAGAAAAAAAAAAAAAAAAAAAGCCACCAAACCACACCCCTATAATGACACGCCTTTCATGTGTTGATAGTGATAATTTGTCTCAAACTATATACAATCTTCTTAATTCCAAAGTGTGTATACAAAGTCACTGATAATTTTCACCTTCAATTTTTATTTCCAATGAAGAATAATGGAATGTTTCGTCTTCGGCGGCCCAATATCAACGTGGAAATTAAACTTCTCTGCTTACTTAACTCCATGCACATACGATGATCGGATAGTACCTTTAAAAACACTCTATCCATATATAAGATGCAGCACAAGCTAGCAGCAAAACCCCAACGTCGCGGAGGCGGGAAGTCGAGTCGCCGCCGAGAACAAGCAGTACGTGCGCCGGGAAGGATCTGGTGGTACTCATGAATTACCGGATAATGTTGGTCGAGTAATTCTCCCTTCGTTATCAAACTTTTATCAAGACTTGACCCCAGCTTCGTCGTGAACTTGAAGCTAGTAAATCACCGATTCTATTTTTAGATATTTTCATTAGATAATATTTACCTTCGATTCATTGGGGCCCTTCCTTGGTCAGTGTTCTTTAATTTCGGCCATGTTTTCATTGCATTGTTGGTTTCTTGTGAATTTTGTATTGGTTTTTGAATGAAATAATGTGAAGTATAATAGTATGTAATGAAGTTTACTAATGAATTTACGTAATGTACGTACTCAACATTTATTTACAATTATTTACATTACTTGAAGTAAGGAATACCTATTCATGAACATCAATCAACGTTTCCTTAACCACGGGATTCCTATATATAATAGTTCAGTATTATTCTAAGTTTTACACGTCTTGGTGTTGTTTTGGAACCAACAACGTAATTACTTGCCTGCAAACACGATTGTAACATGTCCAGGTCACTTTATTAGCTCATTTCCCACAAAACTCTAGCATCACCTATGTTAACTATAGATTTCATTAGTGATTCCAAGCAAGACCGAGGCCTTATGTAAGGTTGCTCAAACATTATCCACGTATATAAATTCTTTGTTAAGAGGAGCAAAGAATTCCTGTAAAAGAATAATCCATGAGCAAGAAAACAAAGGGACACAACGAATGAGGTCTTGGATTACAATCCTAATCGGGTTGTAAATATACTGTATATGAGTAATCACAATTCACAACAGCATTTGTCTAGTAGTTTTAATTAACTGCCAATAACATAATTATGTGAGTCTTAAGATGACTTGTGTACGTACGTAAAGGTGGATGCCAAAAGCCAAACCCAATATCGCAACATATATATAGCGCGCAATAGGAACAAGGAACTCGAGACTTTGAATGTCTTTGAATTCTTTTGTCTCGAGGGTAACGAGGCTGTACGTATGTTTGGGAGGATTGGAGGAATGTACTCGCGCGGTCTTGTTTATCTGAATGATACGTGATAAAGTTCAAAGTGTTTTTTTGGTTGGTGAATGATATTTAGATCGGGAGAGGCAGCACACCAACCCATAAACATTATGAATCGATTATGGCACTTAGAAACCAAATAAACATGCCGAATACCACATGAGAACAGTCAGACCTCGTTGGCTCAAAGTTTCCAATCTTGTAAACACGCATCTGTAATCAAGACTCAAGATGAGCTAGACGCTCTTAGAAGTTGACAATTTTTACTAGCATCATATGGGTCTCCTAGCTTTTTAATACTTAATAACCTATCAATAAAAACTTGTGATTATTAGGGCTCGTACTTAAATGAGGTTCTATTTAAGCAAGTATGTTGTCAATCTTACCAACCCTCATCGGTAACGTCCACGGATTTAGTATTTCCTAAAGGCAAGTTTCTGTAGCAGATCTAGCTAATGCAATGATCGAGACGTTTGTGTGTAAAAACATGATCATGAGCACGCAGATGCATACTTGTAAGACAATTAAACGTGTTGGTCGAACAATATTTCTGTTGGGAAAAACAAAGTGTCAAAAAACAATTGTTCTTTCACTCATGAAAACAACGACTTCAACGTTAGGCTTTAGTCGGCGTATATATTTATTTTGGAAAACATGTATTGTGACCTCCATCTGCAGTTTGGGAGGTGGGAAACCAGAAATTTACACTGATAGTGTTATCTAGACAGAGATGTAATTTTGCATTAATTAGAACTTACGAGCTTTTGAATCACTCCACCAATCATACCAATTATTTATAAGTTGAATGCCTAGCTAGATTAATTTCTGCGCAGTTAGATAGAAACTTAAATGGCATGTGTTCCTTAGCTTTGGTCAGAACCTTCGTATACATAACAAATCGATCTTACCCAATTGCGGATGACAACAAGAAACTAGTGGAGATAAAATCAATAGTCTGCTGATATTCTAATCGGAGCTGTGACCAATGGCACGCGGGCGAGACAATACTGTTAATATATATCTAGTTATCTTCGAGTAAGTCTGCTGTACTGTCCGGCATACCGGACGGATCTGCGCCTTTCAACAGGGTGGGGGTGGGGGTGGGGTGGGGTAAGGTGTGGATCTTGTGGTGAAAAATCGGCCGGCATAGCATACCACCGAACAGAATTTTCCGTTATGTTCCTAGTTGTGCGTTCCACCCCTAAATTATCCACATCTTTCATGTGTTGATCGTCATTTGTCTGATATTGTATATTATCATCTTCAAAACTGGGTGTCTAAGGTCAATATAGAAACAAAAGTAGTCTTATCATCTTCATTTTTTATTTTGCTTTCCCAATACGAAGAACATTAGAATGCTTCCTCTTTGTTGAAGTTTTCGTCTTCGGCTGCTCATCCTCAACTGCAACGTGCATGGAAACTTATCCTACGCCTAACTCCCTGCACATACGATTATGCACCTATAAAACCACACACTTTGCATAGGAGATACAACACCAAACAACAAAACCCAAAAGCCAATTACCCTCACTCAGAAAGAAAGAAAAAACAACGTACCTCTCAACTCCGTCGACGTACAATGTCAACTTCATCTTCTTCTGCTAGCAAACCACAATCAAAGCTTCCAATAAAACAAATCCCCGGCGACTATGGCCAGCCTTTCTTCGGTGCCATCAAGGATCGCTACGATTTTTTCTACAACCAAGGTCGTGACGAGTTCTTCAAAGCCCGGATCCAAAAGTACAACTCCACTGTGTTCCGTACAAACATGCCTCCTGGTCCTTTCATTGCTTCAAACCCGAAGGTCGTGACTGTTCTGGATGCCATAAGCTTTCCGATTCTCTTCGACAACTCCAAAGTTGAAAAACGTGACATCTTTGATGGCACTTACATGCCCTCCACAGACTTCACCGGTGGCTATCGCATCTGCTCATTTCTAGACCCATCGGAACCCAAACACACTTCTCTCAAAAAATTCTTCTTGTCTCTGCTCTCTGTTAACCACAAGAATGTTATACCACTTTTCCATACCCACTTCACCGATCTATTTGTCCAAGCCGAGGCTCAGTTGTTAAAAGATGGCAAGTCAGACTTTAACACACTGAATGACAAAACTTCTTTCGACTTCATCTTTGAGCTGTTCTTCGGGAAACACCCGTCGGACACAAATCTGGGGTCGAAAGGATCAACCTTGGTTACCCTTTGGCTCTTACCTCAACTTACTCCTCAGATCACACTAGGGTTGCCAAAGTTTTTCAATGTTTTCGAAGATTTCTTGCTTCACACGTTTCCCTTCCCGGCTCTTTTTGTCAAACCAGCTTACAACAAGGTTTACAAGGCCTTTTACGAGTCGGCAGCTAAGGCCTTGGACGAGGCTGAGAGTAATTTCGGGATTTCAAGAGACGAAGCATGCCACAACCTCGTGTTCTTGGTTTGCTTCAATGCTTATGGTGGCATGAAGCTTTTGTTCCCTTCCTTGTTGAAATGGGTTGGACTAGCAGGAGAGGATCTGCACCGCAAGCTTCGAGATGAAATCAGACAAGCTGTTAAAGAAGCTGGTGGTAAGATTACTCTTGCAGCTTTGGAAAAGATGACCCTAACCAAGTCAGTTGTTTATGAGGCTTTGAGGATTGATCCTTCCGTCCCGTTCCAATACGGAAAGGCTAAGGAGGATCTAATTATCGAGAGCCATGACGCTGCGTTTGAGATCAAAAAGGGAGATGTAATCTTCGGGTATCAGACCATTGCTACTAGGGATGGAAAGATATTCAAGAACCCCGAGGAGTTTATAGGTGACAGGTTTGTAGGGGAGGGCGAGAAGCTACTGAAGTACGTGTGGTGGTCCAACGGCCCCGAGACGGTGAGTCCATCCGCCGAGGACAAGCAGTGTGCCGGGAAGGATCTGGTGGTGCTCATGAACCGGATGATGTTGGTCGAGTTCTTCCTTCGTTATGATACTTTTACCCTCGACGTCGGGACGTTCTTGTTAGGTTCAAAAGTGACGTTCAAAACTTTGACCCCAGCTTCGTCCTGATGAACATAATTTGAAGCTTGTCAATCACCAATTCTATTTTACTTTTGCTTCAATCAGCATATAATAAACTTACCTCGAATTATGTACTTCTTCCTTTTGGTCAATATTCTTTCTGCCATTTTTTCATTGAATTGTTGGCGGTTTCTTTTAAATTGTTGAAAGTCTGAAATATTTTATTTTATTTGAATTATGATCGAAGATATTTGTGAAATTGTTGTTTTGAAATTAGATAGACACTGTTCCTAAAAAAAAATTAGATCCGATAAAAAAAAAGAAAAAAGATATACTGCTAATTTGAGAAATGAATAATTAATTGTCTCAATACTAATTTGATGATTACAAAATCAAAGGAAGCCCTCTAAACCAATAATAACCGGCCCATATATAACACTAGCCCAAACCGCAAGTCTGCTTCTTGTTCAAGAAAGAAGATTTGCAAAACCACCCAACTTGTTCAAGAACACAGACACTAACTGAAAATGGAGTTCATTCCCGAACAAGGCACTCACAGCGACGCCGACTCAACGACTCTAATCCTGGTCTGTTCCATTTGAGTCTTTCTGGTTTTCTTTTATAAAGTCACAAACTTGAATAATGGGAAACTTAGAAGTTTCAATTTTTGATTTCAGCCGGCGCTGTCGATCGGAAATGTGGGCCAGCTCGCCGTGGATATTTTAGTGGCGTCGACGAAGGCGGACAGAGTTGGGTTTCTGGATAGTCCGTATGTTCTTCCATGTGTTGGCAACGATGCATATGGGCCTGTTCCTCAAGGCCAACTTGCTCTTCCTCTTGTAGGTGCTCATTCTTTCTCTTTGCTTCTCATTCTTACTTGGCTTTTGTTATGCAACTTATTTTGCACTTAATTTTGATGAATGAAATGAATGGAATTTGGGTTCTGCAGCTTATGAATCGGCTTCTAATGGGATGGCTTTAATCCAGCAAAGGTCACCTGTTGTTAAGGTACACTAGGACCCTTCACTGCACGCTATAATAACTTTTTTTTTTTTACTGTTAGATTATAGTTGTGAAGTTTGGAATGGTAATTTTGAGCAGGGTAGGATGATTGAGTTTGCCAAGAAGTTGGCAGATTATGTTGCTGCCAGTGGAAAGAAGCATGTGATTGTGCTTTCGAGCTTGGATTTCGGTAGCTGGCAGAGAATTGATATGTCAAGGTATAAATAGCATGAATCTTTTCTTCTTTTGTCTCACTTCAAATGTTGAACTTCTTTTGAGCATTTTATGCTGCTTGGTTAAAGTATTTCATATCTTTGAAATCAGCTACTATAAGAGACTATGTGTATAGAAACGTAACTGATATGTTGAAGCAGACATTTTGATTAGAGAGAAGTTAGGTCCTTGAAAGAAAACTCACTGAGACTCACAACCTACCTGGTAAACAGTTACCTTTGGAACACATTCAATCAATACCTTTTCTTTTCTTCAGAAAGAAAAAAAATAAAAATACTTCGCTCCCATGAGTCCCATCCTTATCTATTCAAGGATTTTGCTTGACTGGACTTCATATTTCAGTGACTTTGGCCATCTATTAGTTCCTTTTACTTCATTTTCAGATTTTTATTGTTGATAATGATAAGGCAAATATTTTGGAGCTTCTACAATCATAGGTAGTTAATGTGTGTTTTTGGAATATACTATGAAACTGTTGTGAAAACAAAGTATCTTTCATTTCTTAAACATGCAAGTATTAGTCTTGAAAGAAATGGTGGTTCTGAGCTTTGGTTTGTGGGAAATCAGCTGGTTTTATAGCTGAATCATTTGTAGGTTCATGTGCATTTTCTTTTCCTTTTACGTTGATTGTCTTCCTTATACCCGTGGTTCACAGATGCATTACCTATCTAGCACCAATTTTGAGGGAACAGATGATTACTGTGAACGGCTCGGGTGGAAAAGACTGCAGGATTATAACCCCAACCAGAGGTCTTGGAAGTATCTTAGCACATTAGCTGAAGGCAATGCCATGATAGAGGATAGCTTGCCCTTTGAAGGTGAACTGGAAGAAGAGGAGTATTACTACCCAAGCTTGCCGTTTGCTGCTCTTTTTTCTTGCTTCAAGGTATTCTTTACGAATTGTACCCAGTTTTGAAATTAATTGGTTTGGACCACAATATTTCGTGAAAATAATTAGTTGTCGGGCAAGGTTAAACCTGAGAAAACAGAAAAAAAATTCTATATATCATTTCCTTTCTGAATCAATTCTTGCTCTATTTGTCTCACCACTGCCATAGCCACACATGAAAACTGAAAACCATAGACCATAGCACTTTTTAGCTTTACAAGCTAAAAGTTTTAGATAATATTGGTTTATTTATCCTAGGTTTGGTTTTATTGAATCAGGCAAAAGCACTGAAGGTTACCTGCTTATTATGCTACTATTCAGAAGGAGACAACACACCTGATGCTTTCCATTTGGCTGAAGCAGCATGTAAACTCCTTGGCAGGAGTCCCAGTGATTTACATGGTCAGTTTCTTTCTTTAATAGATACATTAAGTTGGCTAACTAGATGCTTCTGTCTGAGAGGAGTTTGGCCATTCCTGTCCTTCCATCTTTATTGTTTTGTGGTTAGTCTCTCTCTTTTCAGTGTTGACAAGAAGAAAATATAAAGAGAGGATTCCAGTGTTCTCTATAAGCTTGCGTATATTTCACTCCCTGTGGTGTTGGTGTGTCTGTTGTTGTTTTGAATGTTTTCACAGGATGCTTCTTTCTATTGTTGAACTTAAACAAAATTGAATTGAAAGGGAACTTGACGGTTTTAGTTTCTAGCCTTTTATCTTAGGGATTCTTCACCAATTGCGAGGCCAACCGTGCTTTCCGTCAGAGATAGTGTGTTGGTGCAACTGTGGGTTTATACACAAGTGCTGGGCACAGTGGCATGTGTGTGTGTGTTGGTGTTTTAAACTATCTGCAGTGCAGACTGCAGGTTAACACATATCTCTTCTGATGTATCTATTTTATATCTTTCCAGAGTGTCACCAACAGGATCCATGTTGAGATTTGCAATACATGATCTGTTCTTTCTCAATATCTTATTGTTATTTTTATTTTTATTTTTGGACTGTATAGAGTAGATTCATTAGGTATCTTGTCATATAGAGATAGGCATGATTCCAACCTCAATTTTTTTTTGAGAGTATCAACGAGGGTATCCTCAAAGGCTTTCTAGGCCCAGAGCGCCGAGGGATCTTGTCAGAACACTTCCTCCCCTCTGGCCACCAATAATAAATTGAGATTTAACTCCAATTAGCGTCGGCTAGGATTCGAACCTGGGTATGGGGGTTTCACACCTAGGTTATTACCAACTCGACCACCTGTGGTGGTTGATTCCAACCTCAATGGTTGATGGAGTGCATAACCAGAAGCCCCAAGGGTAAAAGGGGCACCATGCCTATCCCTAAGAATTGTTTACCTTTTTTTCCCCTCTAAGTTTAGAAACCTGATGTGGATCTCGCTTTGGGGTTAAAGGTATACTGATATTTTGGTATTTGTTTGCAGGCAACAACAATGACAATTGGTTTATTCCAATTTCTTGGAAGACTGTGTATGGACCACCTGCAGATATGTCTCTCTTTTAAGCAGGGAATAGGATTCCTCGGATCTCAGGTAAGATATGCAGGGTTGAGTACCTATTACCTGATTTACCTCCTTCGAGCTTCTTAGCCCGACTGCTTCTATCGGAAGATCTTTTTAACTCATTCTAATTTAATTTTTGTTATTACTGTTGGAGAAGCCAATCAAGGCATACTTGTGGAATGTCTAAAGTCCAATTTTACTGCTTCATAGCTCAGTTCACTTTCCTAGTTTGGTTCCTTTACTCTTGTACAAATACCTTTAAGGACAGATAGATTAAAATTAGAGAAGTGAATCATGATCACTAGTTCTGTCAATTCCACAAATTATTCTATGAAAGTTTGTCTTTTCCAGCCATTTCAGCTGAGCCTTGTTGCAGCTTTAACTTCTTAGTTTGAATACCTTGTTTAATTATTTTCTGGTGGATCCTTCATGCTTATCTATTTTCTGGGAGGCAAAATAGAATATGCTTCTTGCCTTTGTCTTTAGTCTTAACTCTTAACACATGCTTTGAAAACATGGAACTTTAAATAAGATTGGTGTTACTAACGTGTGATCTATGCCAACACATAAAAGTCTATAATACCGACACTACCAAAACTTCAACCAAAAGCTGCTTGTTAGGTTTAGGTTTATTTTTGGAGACGTAATTGCTTGGTTGTTGGACAGTATAGGGGAATTTCTTCAGACAAAGCTTCCCACTGTTACTACTAGAATTTTCAGACTTTTCTCCAGGTCGATGTGTTGTATATCATGCAGTTACGATCAATGTAAAAAATTGATCTAGGTGTGACATTACTCTTTCTGTTACTAATGTTAGGTCGGTCATCAATGGTTTTCTACTTCATTTCAAAGCTATAACTGTAGTACAGGTTAGGAAACCAGTTTTCAAGCCTTGTTTGGTTTCCAACATTGCTTCCTGTTCTTTTTTTTAAACGGGCTTCCTGTTCTTAAGAACCAAGGGTTTAGATTTTTTCAAAATTAAAAGTTGAGCTTTTTAGCAATATTTGAGTCGTCATATTCAAAATGTTTTTGAATTGATTTTTTAGTACTACAATATTGACCGAAACATATCAAATTTTCAATAGTATCAATTATAAAAAATGCAACTAAAATTCCATAAATCCGAAGTATGAATTTTGGTGAAAAATGGAAGTTCTAAAACCTTGGTAAACCATAACGAAGTTGATTTCTAGTTCCTTATCCCTCACTATCCGCATAGGTGGATCAGTGGATGTGATCATGAATCAAGATAAGTTGCAAGACCTAGTGTGGCTGACTGGTTGTGCTGCCAAAGTGACAATAATTCATAAATTTCGTAGTTGTAGTTGGTAGCAAATTCTTAACTTGCCTATTTGTCGATACAATATATATATATACACACACACACACACGATTTTTATTTCTCTGCTGAGGCATTCCAAGTGAAAAAGCCTGAAATCATGATTCACATGGAACCTTTATAAACCATGTTTAATTTCTTAGACTTTGCCTCCTTTGTCACAATGCCAATATAGAATTTCAAACTGAGCTATTGTAGCTCTCAGAGTCATGAACTGTGCCAATATTTAACCCTCTCACAAATACGAAATAACATATAGAAAGTGACAAAGTATTTATAACTTTCCATCGTGCACTCTAACCTAACCAACGTCAAAATCTCGTTTTGCACAAGATCTATCACACCTTGTTTTGGAAATTTAGAACTCCAAAATGTTGTACTTGTGCAGCCGGGATGACATGAACATGATTCGACGAAACCTTTGCCTTCATCAATGAGTAAGAGATCATATATGTAAAAGAAAATATACAAAAGAACATTAGTAACTATGATCTAAATATGCTGAAAGCACGAAGAATCGTGACATTATCAAGAAGGTATATCTTGAACATAATTTGTCATTCTTCATGTAATTTGGTTCTATTAGTTGGCAAATGTTGTCAAAGTTTGGCAGTTAGGATTCGAGTGGGATAAAACTAATGCACATATCTTCAATGCATGTTCTTGATCTGATTTCATGTGCATCTCCGTTTGATTGGAATATTTGATCATAACCTTTCTGAATATTTCTCATTCATATATGGTTGAATTTGCTGTGCAATAAGGTTGATGAACATATGGAAATCATTGGATTCAGTTTATCTGAAATCTTATTAATTAACTGCATGAGTTCCCTGTGTGGAATATTAATATATATCCACTTTAAGTAATATTCTCTCCTAGCTACACACCCCGACTAAAGCAAAAACTTGAACCAGTTATTTTCTAACTGAAATTTTATGATTGATGATAGGGATGTTACGAGCGGTTCATAGACCATTACCTCGAGCATTCTTGCGTTATAAGTCCTCGATAAGAGCATCCTTATAATATGAGGAGTCTCTTCAACCCAATAGATCACCAACATAGTAATAACCAGGCAAACCAGCAAGATGAGCTAATCAGTCTTTATATTATTTACTTTTAACCACTTTACAGCCTTATGATTATGATCCACATCTGGTGCTTGAACTCCCCCGGCTTCTACCATTTTGGTAAGCAATCAAAAGACCATTCATCTTTGTTTGGCCGTGAGGATGGCATCTTAGTTTGGTAAAGACAGGAGCTCGAAAAATGGTTACTTTTTGTTCTTGCGATTCCATCAGGCATGAGTTGCTAATAAAACTTATGAATAGGTGTTCCATCTCCATCTCAACTGAATTCTTTCTGGTTAAGATCATTTGCTACTTACTACTCTTGGATATGAATTGATGTGTTTCTTAGTTTGAAGATGCACACCATGTAGTTGTGATTTCGTGAATGACTTCATTACTTCAAAGGTGATTACGCGTACGTTAGGTGTGCGTACGTTATCTCGTATACTATTAAAAGCCAGTTTCATGTTTACGAAAATGACAAATGTAGTAGTAGGACCTCTTTCGTCTCAAAAACGATGAACTGATCCTCGATCAACTATCTAGATTTCTAAAAACAACCCTTTAACTTAATTACTTGACTCTGAAATGAATCGAAATTAAGCACCACACAGCAGATGGTAGATGGCTCTTACCAAAGATATTACATGAAACCAACTAGAGAATATATAAAAATACAGCTCCTCGATCACTTTAACTTCTTTAACTATGCATGGCTATAAAATAAGACCATACTTGGACTAGTTGCACAGTCAGAATATGATATGTATCAACTAGGTTCAGTTTATTAATTGCAATGTTTATATAAAGTTATAAACCTATACGCTTCTACATTATACTACTCACTTTGATTACAATGTCTTCATCTTCTTCTTCTTCCACCCCATCTGACTCATTGTCATCTGCACCAGCAAACCTTCCATTGAAGCCAATCCCAGGTGACTATGGCTTACCCTTCTTTGGTGCCATCAAAGATCGTTACAACTATTTCTACAACCAAGGAAAAGATGACTTCTTCAAAACCCGAATCCAAAAGTACAACTCCACTGTCTTCCGTACCAACATGCCTCCCGGCTCCTTCATCGCTTCCAACCCTAGAGTCATTACCGTCCTCGACGCTGTGAGCTTCCCCATTCTCTTTGACAACTCCAAAGTCGAAAAACGCAACGTTTTGGACGGCACCTACATGCCCTCCACATCCTTCACCGGCGGCTACCGCGTCTGCGCCTATCTCGATCCCTCGGAACCAAAACACGCTTCTCTAAAGCGCTTCTTCTTATCTCTACTCGCCAGTCGCCACCACAAGTTCGTCCCACTCTTCCAAACTCACCTCTCCGACCTCTTTCTCAACCTCGAAGCTCAAATTTCCAAAAATGGCAAAGCAGACTTCAACACCCCGAGCGATAACATGTCGTTTAAGTTCGTCTTCTCGCTGTTCTGCGGGTCGGAAAGTACTTCATTGGGTTCCAAAGGGCCGAACTTGGTGGCTGCATGGCTCGCACCGCAACTGGCTCCGCAGATCACACTCGGCTCGCCAAAGTTGCTGAGCTTTGCTGAAGATTTCTTACTGCACACGTTTCCCTACCCTGCCTTTCTCGTCAAATCAACCTACAAGAAGCTCTACGATGCGTTTCACGAGTCGTCGTCTTCGGTTTTGGAGGACGCCGAGAAAAATTTCGGGATTCCGAGAGACGAAGCTTGCCACAACCTTGTGTTTTTGGCTTGCTTCAATGCTTTTGGTGGCATGAAGCTTTTGTTCCCTACTTTGATCAAGTGGGTCGGATCTGCAGGAGAGGACTTGCACCGCCAGCTCCGATGTGAAATCAGGGACATGGTTAAAGAAAACGACGGGAATGTAACTTTATCGGCGTTGGACAAGATGAGTCTGACCAAGTCCGTGGTTTATGAAGCTCTGAGGATCGAGCCGCCGGTGCCGTTCCAGTACGGGAAGGCCAAGGAGGATGTAGTGATCCATAGCCATGATGCAGCATTTGAGATCAAGAAGGGGGAAATGATCTTTGGATATCAACCATTTGCCACAAGGGATCCGAAGATCTTTAAGAATCCGGAGGAGTTTGTAGGGGATAGGTTTTTAGGAGAGGGTGAGAAATTGTTGAAGTATGTTTATTGGTCGAATGGTCGTGAGACGGATGATACTACGGTGGAGAACAAGCAGTGCGCCGGGAAGGACTTGGTGTTGCTCTTGTCTAGGTTAATGCTGGTTGAGTTTTTCCTTCGGTATGACACTTGTGCTGTTGATGTGACTACGATTTCGTTGGGTACATCAGTGAAGTTCAAATCACTGAGCAAAGCCTCTTGAAAGGTCGATGAGTACTTATAAGTGGTACATATTTCAGACCCCATGTTTCATTCTCGATGGGATTCACCTCTAGCATGCATGCTTGGATAGTTTGAGAGTTGATTTGTCTCGAATGTAATTACATTATTGATTGAAGTATTTTCTTTTGGTTTGAAGTTGGCTGGCTTATGGAGTTTTGGATTGTATATATTGCTGCGAGTCATATACTATTTTGTTTATCTTCTTGTTTCAGTCGTTTGTACCTACCAATACTTAATACATTTTTTTCTTTTTATTTACCCATTTAGATTCTGACACCTGACATCTTTATTTTTTATTTTTTAACAACACAATTACACAAATATAAGTAAATTCATTCACAACACGTAAATTTGGCTTAGAATTCGTAATTACAACATATAGACATTTATTATTTTTTATCTTTGTAAAAGCGTTGTGAAAAATAGAATTATTTTCTTAATATAAAAAACAGCATCCAATTACAAAACTGAGAACCATATTACATGAATGAAAGATGACAAATTGTCTATTCGGTCTAAATTTGAAAATTTATTATCTTGACAACAAATTCGTCCTCAATTTTGTAAAATGGGCCATAAATCTGTAATTTTGGTCTAGACCTCCTAATTACAACATATGAACATTTTATTACAAAATTTTCAACCAAATGTCCTTATGTTTATAAAAGCGTTGTGAAAGATGTAATTATTTTTTCAATACAAAAAACACAACTCAATTACAAAACTGAGAACCATATTACGTGAACGAGGACAAATAGTCTATTTGGTCCAAATCTGTAAATTTACAATTCGACAACACATTCGTCCTCGATTTTGTAAAAGTGGTAATAAATATGTAAATTTTGTTCACACTTCGTAATTACAACATATGGATATTTATTACAAAAGTTTTAACCAAAAGTCTTATATTTGTAAAAAAAATTCAAAAAAACTACGGTATAAAAAACTGGTAGGCACTCTAGAATTTTCCGTTTGTAGTAGTGTGTTGAAGAAATATTCGAATTCCATGCGTAGACAGCGTAGTATGATCGATAATCAATTGTGCTCGTACAACGTGTTTTTTTGTCACTGTATTTTGCATGATTTCATATAGACCAAACAAATAATAGTGTAGCAGCAAGGAGGGAAATTTGTAAAGACCCAATTGTATTTCTAGCCTCACAAATCTGCCACAGACTGGCAAACATTTTTCTACAACATTATTGTCAAATTTGAAAATACTAATTAGCTTTAAATCACTGAATAATATTATTAGTAGCAAAATCCAGAGGTGATTAAGAATTTAAGATCCTAATAAGGGTGTGTTGCCACAAAGAGCAGAAAGCAAGAAAGAGAATCAATTGGTTATTGAACTTGTTTAATCTAGCTTTGGATTTTAGTCTTTCTTCAAGTAAAATGCCAAGAGAAAAGTTTGCCGACCACTTAATTTTGGTAGAAAATTATCATGTTATCCAGGGAAGAAGTGATAATAATGTTGTTCAAATAAGTTTTGAAACATAGTCTTTCACAGATTCCGGCCAATTGATTTTATTTATTTTTGGTCATGGTGATGATGACTCATGGAGTAGATGTCCTGCATAAGAATCAGGTTTCTATGTTGTATAAAAAAAAGAAACAAAAACGAGATAACTATGTCCCATGGTTAGTAGGACTGCTGTGGATGTTCAGCGTAGATCATCTTATAGAATTTGGGATCATACCACTCTTTAGATCGATCATACATTTTTATTTTCAGAAAAAAAATCTTCATATGCTTGCTTTCATGATTACATACCATGTCACACACCCAATTCGTGTCTAATCTTTCTATAGTATAAGTTAATATATACTAATGGATTTGCCAATAAAGCTCCCTATTCTACATGATTTACTATGTGTTCTTCACTGATATGGGGTGCTTCTCTTCCGTCCAATATTTCTCTCTACTTTCATGTGTGACTGTGTGAGTATGCCATTTCGTTTTATTTCATCTTCTTTTTTTATTGAGAAAATTCTGATTTGGACACCCTATCTGCATGAATTTGGTGCTGGGTTTAATAGTACAGAACTTCTATAGTTCTACATCTTTCCTCCTATAATAGATGGCGTATGTCATTTTGTTATGATGAGTCTCTGACTTGTGACGATATATATGCATGGAGTGCCAACAATATTTTTTGCTTCTCTTGATTGACGGCATGGTCATGCGCGTACTTGAATAGCTTTTAGTTCCTTTTATTGATCAGTTCATCTTATGGGTAGTAAGAATGAATCGAGTTGAAGAGAATGACATCTTTATCTGGAGCTAGAAATTCTTGTGTGTTTCTTTCCAGTTTTTAGATAGTAGGTTTATATATTATTAGTTTAAGAAACAATTTAGCGTGTTTCTTTTCTTTATTAATCGACAGAATTCAATCAATTCATGTTTTTCATTTGTCTCTGAAATAGTTGGACAATGAAGCCCTAGCACTTGATCATACGTGCAATTCAATTTGGGTATGATGCCTCATGTCTGTTACCCTGTTACGTAGGCCCAAGAGCTTAAACATCACACACACTTGGTTTTTTTGGATAATCACAAACTCTTGTAGTCCTGTTTAAGTTGTCAATGCCTATGTGTTTTAGTGTTTCCTTCTTTGAAGAATAGAAAATGATCTAGGGTAGCTCGAACAATAAAATGTTATTTTTTTTTTTGGCTTAAAGATGAGTGAGAAAGAAATGACCCTCTAACACTTAAGCATTAAAAAAAGAAAAGAGAGAAACATCAAGAGAGGGAGATTAGACCAAAACCTCTCATATAACAAAATAACAACAAAACAAAACTAGGAAAACTAAAATTAGGGAAGACCCATAATGTCACTACTATAATATGATAAAATAAAAGAAGGAGGTGAATCCCACCAAACCAGCTATGTTAATGACGTACTGTGGTTAGCCAGAGCATCTACAACGTTATTTCCTTCATGAAAAATATGAGAAGATCGAAAGGCCATCTCCGATATGCAACGTAAACAATTAAGCCAACAGACTCGTAGATGTCAATATACAAGCAAAGGAGACCGTAGATAGTCTAACACAAGCGACGAGTCAACCTCTAACCAAATGTGCTTCAATTCTCGTACCCAAGCAAGTTTAATAGCAATTATAACTGCCAACACATCTGCTGCTACTGAACTAGGAATGTCAATGTTGGAAGAAAAGGCACCAAGAACATGACCTTTAAAGTCACGAAAGACAGCACCAAAACCTCCAACACCCTTTGCATGCTTCGAAGCACCATCCGAATTAATCTTCACCCACCCAATGACTAGAGGATGCCAAACAACCTCAATAACTCTTAGAGCTCTTCGCAATCGACACTCTGCACCAAAACTCTTTATTATCCGTAGATCCTGGACTAAATTATGCATTGGACCATTTGCGAGCAGACTAGCCGCTCTAATGTGCCCTAAAATGAGATGACAAATTGAAGCCATGGAGAACGACTTACCATAAAATCTGGTCTTATTCCTCGCATGCCATACAAACCATAAAATCGATATAAAAAAGATCAACCAAAGCTCCTTAAGTTGTGAGCTACGTCCCATACTCAGACCTTTGTGAAATAAATCCACAATTGTATGAGGAGTAACCCCCAGATCAAAAAGAGATAAGAACTAAGACCATATAGAAGTTGTAAAGGGACAATGCAAGAAAATATGTTGCAGGGACTCAGTACATGCACCACAAAGCTCACATCATGAAACCCAAGCCACTCCTAGACGTTGTAGAAGCTCATCACAAATTATTCTCCCTTTCAAAACCTTCCAAGCATGTAGAGACATTCTAGGAAAAATAAACTTAGACCATAAGGACTTACCCCAAGGCATGGAGGGAGATGGATGCCATAGAAATTGGCAAGCATGCTTTGTTGTCAAATCTCCTGTAGACGAGGGCATCTAAATAAGTGTGTCCTCCATCGAAGCATTAGTAGCAAGAGGGACTTGTTCAATTTTATTACACAAAGCTGGAAAGTGAAGTTGAAGTAGATCGGGAAGCACCCAAGAACCATCACCAATAAAATCAGAAACCAAATCCTTGTTCCCTTGCAGACCATCATGAGGACCAAAATAATTAACAAACCCTATAAAATTATCATGCCAAAAAGAGATATTGTCTCCTGAGCCTATCAACCATTGAGAATTTTCTTTGACAACACCCCAAAAAGGACGAACTCCAGACCATATAGAGGAGGAGGCATAAGAACGACGTTGAGAAAATCTGTTTCTGATAAAAGAACATCCCTCTGAGGGACATGAAAATATCTCCCAACAACGCTTTAGTAAAAGGGATCGATTAAGAACCACAAGTTGCTTCAAACCTAAGCCACCCTCATCCACAGGAACACAACAAGATTTCCATGCTACTAAAGGAATCCCACATTTATCAATTAAACTAGACCACTGAAAATTACGGCACCATACCTCAATATGGCGTAGCAAAGAAACCGGCCACTCATACACTTGGAATGTATAAACGAACATATTGTAAATCACTGCTTTAATAAGTTGAAGTCTTCCAGCCATAGATAGAAATGAGCCTATCCAACTTGACAATTTAAGGTTGAAAATGTAATACTCATGGCTTACCTTTAAAAATAGGAGCCCCCAAGTAAGTGAAAGGGGTTGAACCCAATGGAATTCCCAAGAGGCTTGAAATAGAATGTCGTCGCTGATAAATATGCTTTCCAATGAACATTTGCGACTTGCCCTTATTAACTACCTGGCCAGATACACTTCGGTAGTCCTTTAGAAAACTCATAATTATTTGTAGATTGTGTTTGTCACCTCGACAAAAAACAATAACATCATCTGCGAATAATACATGTGAGGGAGCAATAGTGCCTCTAGGAGAAGAAATATGATGTAGCTAGCCATTAGAAACCATCATAGAAATACCACGACATAGAACTTCTTCAGCCAAGCAAAATAATAAGGGAGAGAGTGGGTCACCTTGACGAACACCTCTACCACAAGAGAAATAACCCACCTGCCTTCCATTAAAAAAAATAGAAAGCTTTGCTGACTAAAGTAAGGCACACATCCAATGAACAAAAGTATGATTGAAACCAAAAGCTTGCAGTACATGTAGCAAAAATCCCAGGATATATAGGGGATTAAAGGCCTTCGTAATGTCGACCTTGACCGCTACATTTCCACCAAAACCTTTGGAGTCCAACAAGTTAAAACACTCTGAAGTTGTGAGGATGCAGTCTGAAATGTTTCTACCTGGAACAAAAGCTTGTTGTTGAGGGGAGATAATACAAGCTGCTACTAAAGACAACCGAAGAGCAAGAATCTTTGGAATAATTTTGAACACAAAATAAGTGAGAGCAATAGGACGGAATTGCTTGATTCAATCGGCATGCTCCACTTTTGGAATCAAAATGATAAGCCCAGAGTTAAATGATGTCGATAGCTGACCATTGTCAAAAAAGTATTGCACTGCATTCACCACATCAGCGCCAACAATATCCCAACAAGAAGCAAAAAATACCCATTGAACCCATCCAGACATGGAGCGCTATCAAGATCCATTGCTTTTACTACTTTTAATATCTCTTTAGGAGAAGGGATCGTAGTCAGAAAATTGTTTTCCTCCTCTGTGACCATAGAAGGAATAATACTGTTGTAACATCCCGAATTTTGAAATTTCTCAAAATTGATTTTTCTTCTTGGAAATAGAAATTATAGGTCGCCACAAGTTCGCCGTATTTTTCGGTGAATTTTTCAGAGTCTCAAGCTATTTTTAACGATTTTTCGAAGTTTCTTCGAAGTTAATTTATTATGCTAACGTGGCGGGTTTCAAATGGCTGATTTTACTGTTTCTTGGAGACAAATTCTGCTGTCCCCCCACGTGCTCAAGTTGAGCTAGTCATCGCTTTTGTTTTTGACAAGTGGCAAATTGAAAGAAGCTTTCCTTTAGGCTTTGACAAGTGTTGTGTTTTTCTTTGGTCAATTTCATCAAAACCGACTCTCCAAGTCAGCTAACTCTCTTATATATAGGCTTTCGATCAGCTGCTCTCTATACTCTCTCTCTCTCCTCAAATTTTCTCTCACTAAAATTATCTCTCTAGATTTGCGACTAAACTTCTGTGGATCATAATTTTTGATCCGTAACTCCGATTCTAAATCCGTGAAGTGTTACGGGTTTCTCTCGATGTCTTATTTCTATCCCTGAAGTTTGGGTTAGATCTAACGGTGATTTCTAGATTGCTCGTTTTAGGAGGCTCAGTTTACGATCGGTATTCGTGGTGGGGTTTCGCTTTATCGAGGTGAGTGGATTTGTGTAATATGTTTTAAATATTCTTATTTGTTATTAAAATAGTCAAAAAACATGATTTTGATTTGTTTACGAAATATCTCTCTGTTTTCGAGTCAAGCATGTCTATTTGCGAGTTGTATGGTGTCTATATATAATTATGTGTTGGATCCATTGTTTGACTAGTCATGGAACATGTGAACTTCTTGATTGGTTATGCCGAAGTAAAGATGTGACACACGGAGGTATAGGACTTGAAGGTCATTAGGTTCCCGTGTGGATCACTAAATTGAAGGATATCCAATAAGAAAGGATTGTGTGATGTGATGAATTACTTGAAGTGATGTGTATACGATATACGTATTTTGTAGCGTGTGTAAAATGACATGGTTTTGCGGGCATATTACATTGGTCTACTCACTGAACGCGTGGTTATGCTCACCCACCCATCTCTAATATTTTTTGCAAAGAAGTACTCAGATTTGACCGAGCCAGGAGAGGGCAGCCGACGAGCCTAGAAGATAGTGTTTTTGTTTTATTCCACTTTGTAACACTCGTTCACGCCTTGAAAACGGCGCCCGGTGCCTAAAACCCACCGACGCCGAGACCGGGGTGTGATAACTGTCCACTAAACCAGTGTCATCATAATCCACATGATTTGCAAAAAGATTCATGTAATAATCAACAATATGAGTTTGAATAACATAGGGTCATCCATTACCTGATCACCATCTAGTAAAATTGTAATTGAGAGCGACTACAACGAACCCTACACATAGCATGAACAAAAAAAAAAGAGTTACGATCCCCTTCAGATAACCAACGCACCCTTGATTTTTCACTCTAGAAAGTTTCTTGCAACCGAAGAGAGTCATTCAAATTTGCTTATAGTTCAGTCTCCTTTGCAAAATCAGCTTCAGAACCTCCTAAACTTGCAATTTCATTATGAATATCCTCTAAAGCCTTAAGATTTTCTTTGACTCGACGATGAACATCTTTTCCAAATACTAAGAGCTTTCCGCAACACTTGCAATTTATGTTGAATACTTGAAAGAGGGCAGCTTAGGGAATTTGTAGCAGACCAACAGTTGTAAACAAAATCTTTGAACTGCTCATGCTCCAACCACATCTTTCGAAACCGGAATAGACTTTGACAAGGCCCAGAAAATTTGGAAAAAGACATTACAATAGGGTGGTGATCCGAGTAAGTTCGAGGCAAAGTAAAACAATCAAACTGATCCTAGACATCCAACCACTCCAAGCTAGCGAGACTACGATCCAGGCGCAACTAAGCATTTCCACGAAGTCCATGCCTGCGTACCCATGTAAACTCTGAACCTTTAGTGTCAACATGAACAAGCTCACATACATCTGACATCACTTGAAACTCCTCACAAGAATGCTTACAGACTGGACCGTCACCTTTCTTTTCATGCATACCAAGCATTGCGTTAAAATCTCCAAAAACTAACCATGGGCCATTAACAAAGCAACCCTTAACGTCAGTGATATCCTCCCATAACTTTCGACAACCCGTACCAGTAGTACGAGCATATAAATTAACTCTAACGGTTAATTAAACTCCTTTTTTTTTAATGGAAGCTGATTGTTTGTTAATAAGCAACAACAAAGCCATAGCTTACAAATAAAATTTACATAAGACAGACCGGCAAGAAAATCCGGAAATCCTATCTAAGCTAAACAAACTAATTAATTAGGGAAATACCGAGACAACCACACTTAAGCAAGCCTAATCCTATATAAAAGTAAACACCTCATACGGAAGTAATTATCATTCTATTCTCATTTACCTGCCTGACACGCAATTATGGTACAAATAATATAACTAGACGTAACCAAGGAGACAAAAAAAATGGTTTATCCACAATTACACAGACTTCCACCCTATTAGAAGAATTCAAATTATCGCAAGCTCATTCCCTATCAGGTGTTTGAGCCTATACCTTAAACCCATGAAACTAATCTAACTTCATCATCACCAATATAGCCGGAGAGAAATCAAACCTCTGTTGTGGCAGAATTGTTTGACGGACGTCCCCTCGCACTCGGACACGTTGGGTCACCTCCTTACGCTACACCGCCACATGATCAAAGCACACGTACTCAACAAGGCTTCGTCCAATCCTCATATCGCCTTTCATTACGCATTTCTATCCACAGCCCAGTAATGACCACCCACACCTCCAACAGATGCAGTGACATGGAGTTGAGAGCAAAGACACCGTCATAATCTGCGAGCATGAGCATAACGTTATTGTACAACCAAGGACCCTCAGAGAGGACCTGATTCTTCACCTCCACATCCTTGAATTGAAATAATAGAGGTAACTCAAGTAAGCGATGACAAGATAAAGCATTGTTTCTCCACGCACCTAAGAAAAAAACCTTAGTAAGATAGAGAGCCCTTCTCTTGAGCTAAACATTGTCGGAGTGTGTGCCATTTTGCTCGGCTTCTTCTCATGTTTTTGTCTGGGTTAGTGGGCAAGTTGGAAGGAAGAGGTGGGATTAGGAGTTACAAATCCAACAGAGGAGGTAGGGGAAGGGTTCGAAATCCGATCAGGCAAGAGATTTTCGTAGTTGTTATGGCGGTCTTTGTACCCTATACGGTTTCCTCCTGTTGGGATTGGGTCAATCTGAGTTTCTCGTGGTTGCATTAGAGATCGATGGGCGATCTGAGGTCAGATCGGGTCTCTGGTTGGGTTACGACGAGTTATCTCAGGGAGGTGCAACCAAGTTTAGGAGTTTTGGCTGTGTATCTGATGGTGGAGGCCCTATTGATTTGAGTTGTGCAGGCTAGTTCTATAGCTTGAGGCAAGCTAGCGAAGGTGTTGATGGAGGAACGGTGGGTCTGGCGGAAGCAGGCTGGTGAAGCGGATTTAGGCCACGGACTGGGTCTAGTTTTAGGAAGGCTACAGATATGGGGGAGCTTATCTAGACCAATATATGCCAGGATTTGGGCTTTGTCGCGGTGGCCAAGACTGGGCTGCTGCACTTCTTTGTGTTATTGTGTTTCCTGTTTTTTCCTTTCTGTTTTGTTTAATTGTTTTTGTGTTTGGTTCTTTTGATCCTTTATGGTCGTTCTGCTTGGCTCATTACAAACACCGTTGATGAGTGATGACGATTTTCAAATGTTCTTTATTACGAGTATTCACTACTCAGGAGGCGGAGTCGACTCAAGTTCTTATTTCTTTAAGGGATAGAAGTCAATACCTTGTCAGAATTCCGATGCTTCTTTACCAACTTCGTTTGCAATATGTCGGTTGAGTCTTCTGGTCTTGATGATCATTTTCCTAGCCTCATGGTGTATAAGAGATTTAGTTCCGATAGAAAGTTAGGGTCGGGCCTCTAGTCTGATGTTTGTTATAAATGGTCCATTAATGGCTCTGTTTGTATTATTTATACCGTTTGTAACTTATTCCGTATGAATGCAAAACCCATTTGATTAAAAAAGGTAAGCGATGACATATCGGGAAGTTAGAATAAAAATGAATTTGTTTTATATTTTTTGGGCTATTAACTCCCATTGTACCAAGATGAAAAATGTGATGTATAGTAACCTCGGAGAAGAATGATTATCGGCCTCCTATTTGGATGAATAGTTTCCAATAGGTGATCAACATTTTTGGTCTAGCCCCACCACCAAGACTGTAAGACATGCTCCATGCCTCCGTCACATTCCATTGATGCAAACTGAGAAAACACCCCTTGCAAAAAATGGAATCCATCATAGTAACCAATTTCAATGGAAGCCAATGAAATAAAAGCCAACGAAACATGCCAGCAAACGAGCAAGTCGGTAAACCAAGGAGAACCACAAGTACAGAACAACAGCAACCTAACACAAAGCCCTACAAATAATGACAACGATTGGCCTATTTGGGACATTATTTTCTCCAACGTGCCCAAGATATTTCTTGTTTTGGACAACAAGGCGTAAGCATTGGCCCCCCAAAATAGGATAAGAATCCCTAATGATATTTTGGCTTTTGTTGATGCTCTAGATATATTAAGCTTCAACGTGGCAAGATTTGATATTGCTGTTGAATAGAAAATTAGATTGTATTATCTGATTAGGATACGTAAGCCAATTAATAATATCATTAGAAAGGACTAGAACAACAAGAAGTCCAACTATAGAGAATAGCTTGATGAGCCACCGGTGAAACAGTTGACACTACATAGGATAATTTCTTGAATATGGATCTTTACTTTATAAAGAGGAATGCATTTTAGGTGTACTAGTGAATAAGATTTTCTAATTGATTTATATATGGACAAATTTACGTGATACGACTATCTCATTTAATATTGTCTTTTTGAGAATAAAATGTTCTTCTCAAACAGGAAAAATAGTTTAATATATGTATCTTGTCCCCTTGCGGAACCGTCAAAAATTATAGAACATTCACATTTTGAATTCAAATACCAGTTTCGCTTTACATAATTAATTTATTACTGAATATGTAGGTGGCTAGCGAAGAGTTGTAGTATCTTGTGGGTCGTTGAGGCCATCCGCAGATTATCCTTGGATCTAAGAAACTTGGATTAAAGAAGTAATGACCGACTTCTTACTTTTTATTGACACATTTATTTCAAACTCAGATTATCATTGGCTACAATGTCCGGTTGGATTCATATTTGTCAATCACATTTTACTTGACCACCTTAATGACCACCATCTAAATTTGTGATACATGCTCATTTTTTTATTATCAATAAAGTAAAATAATTTAAAAAAATATTTGTCATTAAAGTAATTAAGTAAAAAATGGTTAACGAATTTAAATCATGTCTTGTTGGTCATCCGACCATCTAACAATTTGGACCTAAGAAGCTTTTGGTATTTCACAATTAGTTCAAAATGAGGGGTGTCCATAGAAACTGACTCAAATTAAAGAAGCAATGACCTAAGAAAATACCGCGATGAATCTGAAATGAGGAATAAACAAAATGGTTTATCGACATCGAGAGTCGACATCAGAACACAGCTGTGGCAATTGAACACTGGCCCGAGATTATTGGTGAGAGTCCACAAGGACACGTGGTACCTCACAATCACGGTACAGCTCACTAGATTCGCTTTCCTTTATAAGAACCAACTGAAGGTCAAATCCAAACTCCGACTCTCATCTTCACTCTCTCTCTCTCTCTTTCGATCGGAATCACAAACACAGAGACATAAACTTGGAGATTCCGATGGGGAAGACCTACTTGAGAATGAAGACTGGCTCCGTCGCCAACGATTTGATCAACACCGATTTCAAAGACCTCGCTGCCGCTGCTAAGAAGCTTGCCACTCATGCGGTCCACCTCGGAAGCTTAGGCTTTGGCACCACTTTTCTTGAATGGGTTGCTTCTTTTGCTGCAATGTATGCCACTCTACTCTGCTTCACTATATTTCGACGAATCCAGTTCATGGTTTCTGTGTCTTGATTCGTTTTTTTTTGATGTATTATGTGTGTCTGTCTAGCTGAGATGGATTTCAGTTATAGCTTTCTTTGATCTTGTTTCACCTATTAAACTTGCTCTGTACTCTTATGATATTTTGATTTTCATTTCTGATGTTTAACGTATTCTCTCTTGATTTTACTGTAGTTATCTGTTGGTCTTGGATCGGACAAACTGGAAAACAAACATCCTCACAGGGCTGTTGATCCCATACATATTCTTTAGCCTTCCTTCACTGATTTTCTCTATCTTCAGGTGCTTTTCAACACCGAGTTTATCTGATATTATTTTGTATAGATATTTTATCATGATTCCTGTGTGTTGTCTTTCATGTCCATTCTTTTTAAAGCTGTAGTTGTTTACTTATGCAGGGGAGAAATTGGAAGCTGGATTGCTTTCGTTGCGGTTATCTTGCGACTCTTTTTCCCTAAAAGATTCCCAGGTAAAGTGTTTATACTGAGGAGTTATGATCTTTTATGGTTTGATCTACTGCAGAATAAACCAGTTTGTGTTAAAATGGCTAGTTGATTCACGTTGTTACTTGCATCTACTGAGTTATACCTGCACAAAATAGAGCTAGCATGATTCTAATTGGATGCTTGTTTACTGTCTTTGCTAACTTACTATGGAAACTCCAGAATGGGCTGAATTGCCGGCTGCGCTGATTCTTCTGATGGTTGTGGCTCCGAGTTTAATTGCAACCACAGTCAGGGATGACTGGATCGGCGTTGCAATATGTCTCGTCATTGCAGCTTACTTGCTGCAAGAACACATCCGGGCATCTGGTGGATTCAGAAACGCTTTCACACAACCCCATGGCGTATCAAATACTGTCGGCATTATCTGTCTGTTCGTCTACCCTGTTTGGGCGTTGGTCCTCGACATCCTATAGTTCCCTGCACTCTCTTATTCATTTGAGGGGTTGTAGATTTTGTTGTGTTTCAAGTTTTGTACCTTCAATTTGTTTCTAGAAACCTTGTGCAAGATACTATCTTCATTTATATGGAAGGACATAAAATTTGACCCAAGGGTTCTGGAATGACGTTTTATTAACTTTGGTGTGATGTAAGAAACCTAGTCAATGGTAAGCAATAAAGCAATGGCCATTGAAAGATTTTAGATCACCTATGGCCTATGCCAGCAGTGGTGTTGTTTTCTTTGAGGTTCATAGACGCGAGTATTTGTGCAGTATTGCAGTCTCACAATATACTCTGATGATGAAGCTGCCTGAAAATCTCAATCGGAAGAGTGCATCAGGAGATTTGAAAAAGAATAGAGTTACTACTGATGTATGGTTTTGATTATGGATTAATTACATAAGACCCCTGAATTATAGAGGTGTTTTCATAAATGGCAATTCTCGAGTTTTAATAATAGCAATGAAAAATATTTAATTTTAATAACAATTTTAATATATAATGTCACGTCCCGACCCGTAAATTTTATCTTATTTACTAGCTTGGTTATAATAAGAATTTTTACCGTCTCTGAAATTGAGATATAGTTTAATTGGTCCCTAGAGGGGTTTAGAGGGACGATTATTTCGGAAAGTTATTCGTAGGAGAAAAATGTAACGACGGTAAAATAATAAATTTTAGCTAGTAAAATGTAATTTTTATTAGGGTATTTTATTTTAGGGTGTTAAATTAGTGAAGTTGGGTATTTTTTTTATGTTGGGCGGGTTGGTGTGAGGCCCAAACCCATTTTTTTTCTTTCTCTTTTCTCTTCTCTCTTTCTCTCTCTTCCTCTCTCTTTTCTCTTCCGCGCTCTCCCTCTCTTCTCCCGCTGCCGAAAGTCTCTCTCTGCCATCCACCGCGGTCCGGCCAAGCCAGGCCGCCGGACTGGTTCCGTTCGGACCCCCACCGTTCCCTCTCTCTTTCTGGGCCGGTGACCGGCCGGTTGAGCCGTCGAACGGGGAGGAAACTCCCCTAGCAGCCGATTGCCTCTTTCGCCGGAGCTCCCTCCTCCGGCCACCAAAGCCGGTGATCTTTGGCTCGTTTTGAAGCTCTCCTCCCGTGCAACAACCCCTCCAAAAGGCTCGATCCCTCTTGAGCTCGGTAAGGAGAAATTTGAAGTTGAAATTCTAGGGCTTTTAAGGTGTTTTCGTTCGATTGACCTAGTTAGGCTTGAAATTGGACTTAGTGATAGTTATGAAAGTTGTTTGGGATGATGAGAGGAAGATTCTGTTAAAATTTGGTAGAATT
The DNA here is from genome assembly GCA_010134655.1 of Fragaria nilgerrensis. Lineage (NCBI taxonomy): Eukaryota > Viridiplantae > Streptophyta > Magnoliopsida > Rosales > Rosaceae > Fragaria > Fragaria nilgerrensis. The sequence continues at coordinate 829,617 of CM020978.1, read as the reverse complement.
TGGACGTCGCCGGAATCGACCTCCGGCCGCTGCCGCCGTTTTGAGGTTTTGTATAATTTTAAATGTGTAATAATTAGAGGAATTTAATGAAGTGAATTGTGGAATTTTCGGACGAGTTTTGAATAGTTTATGAATTTCTGAAGTTTGGTATTTAAGCGGTTAAATAATGTAAAATCCGACCGTAGGATTTAAATCAATTTCTGGGGAAGGTTGTAATTACAACTGCCGAGTATGATATAAAAGTTTGGATCGTTTCGATTTAAGAATATCGAAGTTAGGCAATGATGAGCGTATTTATGGCTCTCGATTAATTTTGCCTATTTTATAAATATTGGATTTTAGTTGGTAAATTAATTATATATTTGGAACAGGACGTGAGGAGACTCAATTGGAGAGACCTCGGATCGACGTCAGGCTTAGGCCTAAAGTTGTGAGTGGATCTTTGTTTTAAATAAAAAGCATGTGATGAATGATTTTATTAATCATTTGTTTATTCTGATGAGATTTATTGATTTCTCGCCTATTTGATAATTTTTCCTCCTTTGGAGAGATCCTGAAAATGAGATTTTCGGTGGATATATATGTTTTGAATTTTATGAGAATAGTATGTATATAAATGCTAGCTAGCCATACGTGCTTGGTCCGTCATAATGAGGTAAAATACTATTATGGCGTGTCGTGCGTGTTAGACACAAGCGTCATAGCCCTATATGAAAACTTCTTTCTTTTTCAGTTTATTTAGGTTTTCATATAGGGAGTCCACACGTATATGTACACCGTCCCTTTTCGGTCATAATGAGGAAAAATACCATTATGGCGCAACGTGAGTGTTGGACGCCAGCGTTGTAGCCTTGTATGAATTTCTATTTTTCTGAATTGTTTCTAGGATTCATACAAGGAGTCTGACGAGTGTAAATACATACGAATATATGATTATATATGGTTTAGCCTGAGAGGCTCCATTTTATTTGAGTTTGTGACTAGCCAGTGCTAGTCGTGAAATTGTCAGATTATGAATTGAGCGCTTTTGAGCTGCCGCATGCAGTATATTTTCTATGAAATTAAAATGGGAATACATAAATATTTTGTTATTAAATTATTTATGTCCACTCACTCTAACGTTATTAAATGTCTTCCCCTGGGCCCTTCGTTTTAAAATGCCCAGTCTGCAGGATTGCATAGTTGAGATCAGACGTACATGGAGAAGAGGCATAGTCAATAGTATAGCTTCCGCTCTTTTCTATTTATTTATAGTTCATTTCCTCTCAAATAGAGTTGCTCTGAATATGTGGTTGTTTATTATAGGATCTTTGTTAGATTAGTAAATCTATATTGGGAGAGGTTGTGATTTGTGGGGAGCACGAAGGCTCCAGAAGTCTATAAGGTTGGATTTGGAACCTTTAGACGTGTTTGCAGGTTTTGGTTTGGAAGGGTTGTCCATTTCCAAGGGAGGTTGTACCGAAGTTAGCGGTAAATCTTTCTTTGGAGGTGGTCCCCGCACGATTTACTCCGGGTTTAGGGTGAAATTCGGGGTTGGTCGTGTCATATAATTTTTAATTCAATTATAAAGATATTATGAGTCGACATAAACGTTTTTGAATATTATCAAAATTTAACGGTGTTAATGATTATGGTATCAAAATGCTAACGGAATGAGACTTAGGATATGAAAATGCAAGTTTTTGATAGTTAGGTATGAAATTGAAAATAATATCATAGTTCGGGTGATGTTTTGTAATTAATATATATATATATATACATATATATATATATATACACAGATTTTCTCAGGTGCGGATGTCCGTATTTATTTTTACGGTGCAGATTTCCACTTTACACTCACTTTTCAATCGAATTTTCACATCTCCACCGTCTAGTATTTAGATACTAATGTATAGATCATCTCTGCAAAATTTCAGTCAATTTGGTTATCATTAAGGCACTCAAGCTGCATTTTTCTTTGGATGAACATAATTATGTCGAACTTGAACCGTTCATGTTTATAACAGAAATAAACAGTTTTGAGTGCCTTAATGATAACCAAATTGGCTGAAATTTTACATAGATGATCTATACATTAGTATCTAAATACTAGATGGTGGAGATGTGAAAATTCGATTGAAAAGTGAGTGTAAAGTGGAAATCCGCACCGTAAGAATAAATGCGGACGTCCGCAGCTGAGAAGCGTTGTGTATATATATATATATACACAGTTCTTATCCAGAGCGAAGCTTCACTATGAAATTAAAGTGTGAAGTTCCTTATTTGACACACTTTTCGGTTATATTTCAATATCTCCATCGTTTATTGATATTAATGTATAGATCATTCATGCAAAATTTCATTCAAATTGATGATCGTTTATGTACCGGATTAGGTTAAATCAATGAACGGACGTCCGCTCTCAAACGCTCTCAAACTGTGTGTATATATATATATATACAGTTTTTCCAGAGTGAAGCTTCGTTCTGAAATTAAAGTGTGAAGTTCTTTATTTGACTCACTTTTCGGTCATATATCCACATCTCCACCGTTTTTTTTATTGATACTAATGCATAGATCATTCATGCAAAATTTCATCGAATTTGATGATCGTTTGGTTATTCATAATCGTGATATACACACATAGTTCTGGTCAGACAGGTTTATGGTCCGTTCATTGATTTAACATAATTCGGTACCTAAACGATCATCAATTTGAATAAAATTTTGCATAAATGATCTATGTATTAATATAAATAAACAGAACAGTATTAATATATATATATACAGTTCCTATCCAGAGCGAAGCTTCACTTTGAAATTAAAGTGTGAAGTTCCTTATTTGACTCACTTTTCGTTATATTTCAATATCTCTACCGTTCAGTTTGTAGAACCTAATGTATAGATCACTCTTGCAAAGTTTCATCCAAATTGGTAATCGTTAAGGTACCGAATTAGATTAAATCAACGAACGGACCATAAATCTGTCTATTCAGAATTGTTTGCGTAAATAACGATTATGAAAACCCAAACGATCATCAAATTCAATGAAACTTGGTAGAAGTGATCTATGCATTAAGTTCTACAAACTGAATGGTGAAGATGTAGAAATATGACCAAAAAGTGAGTCAAATAAGGAACTTCACACTTTAATTTCAAAGTGAAGCTTCGCTCTAGATAGGAACTGTATATATATATATATATATATATATATATATAGTCTCCTTCCAGAGAGGGATCCCTCTTTGAAATTAAAGTGAGGGACTCCTTATTTCGCTCACTTTCAAGTCGTATTTCCACATCGCAACCGTACAATGTCTAAAACACAGTGTGTAGATCATTCCTGCAAAGTTTCATCAAATTTGAAGATCATTTGAGCTTCCATAATCGTAATTTACACGAACGGTTTCTGTTTGGACAACTTTGTTCTGTTGATTTATTTAATCTAATTCGGTACCCAAATGATCTTCAAATTTGATGAAACTTTGCATGAATGATCTACACACTGTGTTTTAGACATTGTATGGTTAAGATGTGGAAATACGACTTGAAAGTGAGCGAAATAAGGAGTCCCTCACTTTAATTTCAAAGAGGGATCTCTCTCTGGAAGGGGACTGTATATATATATATATATGTCCGTAACTATGTTAAATTGCGGAGCCGGCTCAAATCAACTCCGACGAAACCGATCGACAGCTCTTCTTCCATCCTCAGACGCCATTGGCATCTATATATATATATATATATATATATATATATATATATATATATACAGTCCTTATCCAAGCGAAGCTTCGCTCTGGAATTAACGTGCGAAGGTCCTTATTTGACTCACTTTTCGGTCATATTTTTCGATCATACCCGGTCAGTGTCTAGATACATATCGTATGATCATCCTTACAAAGTTTCATCCAGTTTGGTGATCGTTTAAGCCTCCATAATCATGATTTACTCAAACGGTTCTCCTTGGACATATTTTGTTCTATTGATTTATTTTATCTGATTCGGTGTGCAAACGATCACCAAACTGGATGAAACTTTGTAAGGATGATCATACGATATGTATCTAGACACTAACCGGGTATGATCGAAAATATGACCGAAAAGTGAGTCAAATAAGGATATTCGCACGTTAATTCCAGAGCGAAGCTTCGCTCTGGATATGGACTGTATATATATATATATATATATATATATGTCCGTAACTATGTTAAATTGCGGACGCCGGCTCAAATCAACTCTGACGAAACCGATCGACAGCTCTTCTTCCATCCTCAGACGCCATTGGCATCCTAGACGCCATTACCATCAAGTTGAATGCCAAGTAGATCGAAGAAGAAGGTCCGGCACCGGAAAAACTGTAGAAGCTTGAAGAAGCTCAATCGTGGCTTCGAAACTCATCACCGTCAAGTCTGCCGGTGAGAAGAAGCTCAAGATGGACCTCTTGTTTGGAGGATGGAAGAAGAGCTGCCAATCGGTGCCGTTGGAGTTGATTTGAGCCGGCGTCTGCACTTTAACATAGTTGCGGACGTCTTGGACATCCGCACGGCCCTTAAAGTGGGGACATCCCTCCGTTCTCCACCGTCCAGCGCCTCCACCTGAGCGGACTCTAACGGCGTCCCCGATCACTTTCCTTCCCTGGTGAGTCCGCCGAATTCCAATCTCAACCATTCAAGGTTAATTAGATACCGAATGGATGACGGCAATGTTTTGATGCCAGTGTAACATAGACTCAAGAATGTCATGCATTTCATCTCTCCCACAATTTCAGGGAAACTCTCCAGCTTACTGCAATTGTCAAGATAAAGTTCTTGGAGGGATCTCCAGTTGACTTCTGGAGGCAGCTTCACAAGGTTACAGCAGTTGTAAAGAATCAGCTCAACCAGCTTTTTGAGGTATCCAACCGAAGGGTGAACCTGCTCTAAACTTGTACAGAAACTTAGATCCAGCAACTCCAAGTTCGGGCTTCCAGACATGTCGGGGATTTGTGTTAGGAATTCGCATTCGCTCAATTTCAAGCATGTCAGATTCTGCATACTCTGCCATACAAAAGAATAAATATTGAATGGTAAATTGGTAACGTCTGAAGAATTTATTAACGTAAACTGCTGAAAATTTATCAATACCTTGAAAACTCCTCCAAGACGTGTTATGCGGCTGCCACGCATATTAAGCTACACCATTTTCTTCATATCAAAATCGGAGGGCAAATATTCCAGGGGACATTTAGGCCAATCAAGTAACCGCAACTGGTCCGGGTAATACTTGACCTTTCCAACAAACCGCTCATTGACGTTTATAAAGATTTTAAGATTTTCCATCCGTATCTCATTTGTTGTAGGCATCTTTACAATTATACCTTCAATTTTACTTGTTCCCTAGTATGAGAAAAGGCAATCGAATTAGCAAAACAAATACTTATATAATAAAATGCAATTGTTTCAGTATTATTTGGTCCTTGATAATTCAAAAGAAAACATGTACTGCATGTTATCCAGATATTGGTTTGTTTGTCGAATTGAAATAAACTACTCACATACGTGTGTGTGTGTGAGAGAGCGTAGGAACTACTTACTGTGTCTTCTGTTAGAACTTGGAGGACATCAACGTGATACCATAATCTGCTACGTTGTCCGGGCTTGTTTGACTCTTGATCAACTATTTGTTTTCCCATCTCTTCTAGCAAATTATGCATACTTATTCGACCAGGTTCAGGAGCATTTATGAGTGCCTTTTCTTCAAGAATTTCAATACTATGCTTAGGATTGATGTGGCTACAACCTTCAAGTATTTGTATCACATCATTTGTATCCCTACCTTTGAAGAAACACGCAATGTCGAGGCACACTTCTCTCTCTGGTTTTCCAGTTCATCATAACTGACTTTGAGAATATCTTTAACGCCTTCGGGATGATTTCTTTTAAAACCTTCTATCATAGCTTTCTATTTATGTAACGGTCTTTTATATAAATGTGAACCTAAAACTTGCAGCACTAATGGAAGACCTCGCGCATATTCAACAATAGTACTAACTAAGAGCTTCTCATTGTCGTCTAGAATATTGCTCTTAGTCTTGAAGGCATATGAACTGAAGAGCATACAACCTTCATGATGATCTAGTTCCCTGGCCCCGTATATAAGATTGATATCGTGAACAGTCAACAGACGCTTATCTCTTGTTGTTATGATAATCCTACTACCATGACCGAACCAGTCTGAAGCTCCGGCTAATGTGTCAAGCTGGTTTGATTTATTCACATCATCAAGAACTAAGAGAATCCTTTTATGTCTCAACGTTTCAGGCAATAAAGTGATTCCTTCATTAACATTGTTTATTTCCAATTCTTTCAATCTCACAATGTTAGAGAGAATAATTCTCTGTAGGTTGGCTAAACCTCTATGTTGCTCTGAACATTCTCTAACATTTTCCAAAAAACAGCAACCATCAAACTTCTGCGCAATTACATTGTAAACAGCTTTAGCAATTGTTGTCTTCCCTATTCTGCTAGTTCCCCATATCCCTACCATGCATATATCACTTCCCCCCACATCTAACATGTTAAGCATATATTCTACCCGAGAGTTTAGCCCAACTTGGCACTTTGGCAAACCCAAATAGGTAGGTTCAGGTGCGAAAATCTTTGAAATTTCTTCAACAATTCTATCAATCAATATGAATTCATACCTGCCATAAAAGAAACAAATGAAACATCTAATAAAACAACCTCTTTTTCTAGGGGCGGATCCGTGGCATAAAATATTATAATCAAAATTATAACCAGAATATTATTCATTATATCTATTAATAATTAACGGTTGAGATTAGTCATAAAACTAATATTTTTTCTTTTATTTTATTTTTCTTTACATCAATTTATGAAATCTATCTAAATGAAAATTGATGATTACTATTCTCCATTTGGAATATAATTAAGAGGAAATACTATTGAAACTCATTTACTAAAGAAGAAAGAAAACAAATTAAGTTTCAAATATCACGTTAGTAGTCATCCAGTGCACCTTAGACATATTCTTTAGACATACTTATTTCAGCTTGTTGTTGTTTTATTTTTATTTTTATCAAAATCTTCTTGTTGTTCATAGCACAAGATGATCTGAGTAGATCATAAGTTTCCCTTATGGCAGACATCATCGTATAATTTTTTAATTTTGTTTTCTTTGAAGAACAAGAGGTAGATGATGATGGTACTCTCTAGTAAATGAGTTTCATCTGATATTTATTTATTTTTCCTTTCTAGTAAATGAGTTTTAATAGGAAACCATTACCTTCCTCTTAATTGTATTCCAAAATGAGAGTAGATAATCATCAATTTTAATTATGTTTTTAATAGATAGATTTCATTAATTGATTTAGTTTATGAAAATATCTAGTTTTTATGACTAATCTCAACCGTTAGTTGTTATTAGATCTAATAGATGATATTCTAGTTATAATTTTGATTATAATCTTATATGTCACGGATCCGTCCCCTTTTTTCTAAGATCTCTTAATCCACCCCACCATTACATATTTACATATAGCAGTGAGAATTGAACACATGACTTCTATGATGTCAATTAGGTTAGCTAACCAACAATGACTCATCAACCATGCTATTCTGAAAGACAATATTAGTGCTAGAGGGCCTTAATGAGGCCTCAGATTTATGGTTTTAATCGTAGGTGGGATGTCATATCACCTAGACATTTTATCAATTTTAAAAATCACACCAAATTATTCTTGAGTAAAGAGACAAATTTAACCCTAACAATTAATGGTTGATATAAACTAATATGAAATATTTTCTTAATAATGATTTAGTTAGTAAACATACCAAATGAAGCCTTTATACCATAAATTTATTAATATCGTAAATTTATTATAATTTCTTTCCTATCTTTGTGAATCTAAATCTAGTTCTAGAATTTTAGCTTATCATTTATTTATATTATTTTACGGGTTAAAATTAAATTTCAACATATATGTCATATTCTCTATCGAATTTAAAAATAAAATAAAAAATAAATTTTTTTTATATATATAAACTTTATCTTGGACGAATTATATATATGTCGTAAGTCGTAACAGCCCAGTCCCTATCATTGAAATATTATCTGCTTTAGGCCCATCGGCCCTCACGGTTTTGTTTTTGAGGTTTCACCCTAAAACGCGTCTCAATGTTAGGTGCTAGCTCTGCACATATAAGCATAACACCTTGTCTCTCCCGGGTGATGTGGGACAGGTGCACCTACTAGCTTGTCTGCTTAGTTAGGTCACCACATATGTAAATTTTTATATTTGATGAAATTGTTTTTTCTTGGACAAATTATATGTATATCTATATGAACTCACATTTTGAACAAGTATACTATAAAAAAAATATATGAATTTTCATATTATATTTTGGTGTTTAATCTAGCCAATATTATCTAAACATGATCGTGATGAAAATTAAAAGAGAGAAAAGACTAGAAATATATACTTTTTATAGAAAATTAAGAAAAGACATGCAATAATCATTTCTTTTTTAATAAAAAATAAAATAATCTAGAGTCATTAGATTTGAGAATGATAAGATTGTGATGTGTTTAAGTGACATAGCATGTCACCTAGAATTAAAACCACAAATCTTAAATTTTATTAAGACCAAAAATGATTTTCCTACTATAATAACCACACAGATAGCAATAGAAGAGCATAATGTTTTTACTAGATTAAGAGAAGTAGAATGAAGTGCATGACATACCCGCCGGAAAATGCCATCCGGACAAAGTTGCTGCTTCTGATAGAGCTGTTGTCCATCTTAACACCTTCCTCATGTCATCTTTGAATCTGCGTTCAAGATCTGCCTGTGACTCACCAAATTTACCTCTTTGGTGTCTTACGTCCGAGGGATCGACTTTGTAAAAGATAGGCTGAACCATTTGGTTATTTAATCTTCTACATTTAAGGATATGAACCGGTTCTTCCAAACACCACTTTGAGGATGCATAGTTTTCTGAGAAGACAATAAGAGACAGCTTTGATTCTTCAATGGCTCGGAGAAGTGCTTGTGATATTTCCTCTCCTCTTGTAAGATCAATATCTATGAAAGTCTTGATCCCCCTTCGAACCAAACTGTTGTACAAATGACCTGTAAAACTGTCGCGTGTATCCTCGCCTCTGAAACTCAGAAACACATCATGTCTCTGTGAACGGGTGGAAGGAGCAGAGGAGAAAAACGAAGAGGCTCTCAATCGGATGGCCATGGAATCTGGCTTAGCTCGCTGATGGAATGAAGAATGAGCAGAAGAGGAAGAGGAAGATGAAGAGGAAGAGGCTCTCAGAAATAGGTAGACTTCAATGTGAAGTCAAGGGTGTGTAAGATGAAACGAAACTTCCAAGAAAAAGAAGAAAAGGTTAGGTAGAAGAAGGTTCAGCAGTAGGTTCACTGGTGATGAAGCGAAATTACCAAGAAAATAACTAAAGAAGCAAAGGTAAAGGTGATCAGTCCAAACACCACAGAAAGAGCATCTTATAATGCAAATCTACTTATTCATTTGGTTGATAGGTAGAGCAATTGGCAGTTGTCACCGTTTAGTGGTAAAACTGTAAACGAATTAATCCTACTCGACATGACTACCAAGTCGAAGCAATCGTAAAATAGCACTTCAAGGCTCGATTGGCGTCATGCATTCTTTCTTGGACTCAATGAAGGGAAAAACATAAGAGCTAGTCATACCACACTAATTTCATCATCCCACCTGAACGTAGCAGCGGTAGCACCTCTCCATTAAATTCAAACAGAACATTGCGGCCAAAACAAATTCTAGAATAAACTTGAATATTTTTTTCTGGGATGAAAAGAATAAATATGAAAAGTTCATAAGATATGGATTTATTTATACACAGACTTCGAACAAAGTTCATAAATATGTAAATCCCTGCTATTTGTTCTTCTACAATGACATGTAGTTTTTCATCGATGAAAGAGCAGGCGATCGAAAATTTGGGAAAATGATGTAGCAAGATATATCCAGTAGTTGCTTGCAGCTGTGTTCTCATACTTGTCCACCCTTTGCCTCACTGTAAAGTTTTTCAACTCGCTCCTGCAGATGGATATAGTTCAATGTACATATTCAAGATTAACTTACCAAAGTTCTGAGCTTATCTTATTCAAGTTGCTAGAAATATTATACCTTATAATATTTGAGTAATTGTGGTCTCTTCAGTTTGAAAGTTGGAGTCATGAGATCCCTCTCTATGTCAAAGGGGTTTGGTTCCAAATGAACTGCTTTTAACAACTCAAACCCTCGAAGCTGCAATGTAAAAGTCTTTTAAGTCAGATGAGTGTACATTATTAACATATCATGAATTTAGCAGCAGGGATGGAGCACATACTTGCTGTTTCTGACCCGTATTATTGAGCTCATCCAACATGTATTTCCTTGCCTTCAGGTTTTGACACAATGATTTGTAGTCATCGGTCAAATTATGCTCAGCAGCCCAGTCCTCCAAGGCCTTTCTGTCTGGAACAACCACAGCAACAAGAAATGACTCAAAGCTGTTCCCATAAACCCATATCTGCAACCCGATGAAAGTTAAGATGTTAGGATATCTGTCTGTAACTTCAAATAAGATGAAAGAAGGATAGAGGACACTAGCACAAAATTGGAACTCTAGCTGAAAGATGAACGCATGTATTTATTGATGAGTTAAAGGTAAGCCTTGTTATTTATCACACATGGAATACAGGCAAAAAAGAAGGGTTTCTGTTTGTAACTTCAAATAACAAGAAAGAAGGGTAATGGACACTAGCGCAAATTCGAATTCTAGCAGAAAGATGAACAAAAATTCATTTATTGATGAATTAAAGGAAAGTCTTGTTATTTATCACACATAGAATACAAGTTAGCGAGATACCGATGTGATAAGAGGGCATTGCAAGTATTTGCTTTCAATGCTTTCCACAGCAACATATTCCCCTTGAGACAGTTTAAATATGTTCTTTTTCCTGTCTATAACTTTCATTGCTCCATTCGGCTGCCATTCTCCAATATCACCTGTGATCCATCCACTTAAATTGAATCATCAACAAAAAATTGAAGGTGTCCTCTTGAAAACATAACCAAATGATCGAGTATCAACCAAGAATGTACTTCATGTCTAGTACTGCAGACAGTTACCTGTATGGAACCACTCATCAATAAGGACTTCATCAGTTAGATCTTGTCGCTTATGGTAACCAGAAAACAGGGTTTTTCCTCTTAGGCAAATCTCTCCACGTGGCACGCTAGAAAGTGCATCATATCCCAGTTCTGGGACCGACTCAAGCCGCGCTTCAATAGTTGTCAGGGGGACACCAACAGTTCCAATCATAGGATAAACATTGCCAATGGATGTAAAACACCCACCACAGCTTTCAGTAAGGCCTACACAATTTAACAAATTGATGAAATGCAGTTCTCTTCTTTTCATATATATCTGCTTTGGAAGATAACTTAGAAACTTAAGTTCATTTGAATGGGTACAAAAGCTTTCATAATCGACATATCATAGGTGAAGGACTTATACTATGAAATAAGTTGAGAAAACCCAGTGAGTTAAATACTTAACCTTGTATAATTTCCGGAATCTTCACTATGATTAACAAATTTAAGTAAATAATTTTTATATTCATCATGACATACAGTCAGCCATACCATATCCTTGAGATAAAGTGCTGCAGCTGGTGACCCTCAAAAATTCCTCCACATGCCTGGGCAAAGGCGCAGCACCAGACAGCATTATTCGAACTCGTCCTCCTAGCGCTTGTTTTATCTGCACAAACAACACAGTTTGTTAGTAATGCATATATAAACCAGCTATTTCAATAATAGATAGGTGAAGGAGAGAATAACTGACTGACCTTGTGAAAGACAAGCTTGTCCAAGAGAGGTGCTGCTTTTTCTTGGGGTAGGCCCTTCTCCAGATTTGTCAACTTGCTGTCATAAAAATATTAATTAGTTTATAATAGAAAAACAAATGCAAATAAAAAAGGCACTCTTAGTGAGATGTACTAGTTATATGCATAGTGGAAAAGGGTCTTCCTCAGCAGACCACCAGATGAAACTTTACCAACAATACCTTCAGAAGCAATATTTAAGAAAGATATTAGCAACAAAGAAATTCAAAGACATATATGTATACAGTTCAAATTAATGAAGTTGTTTTACCGGTGTATATACGATCATAAACTCGAGGAACCCCACAAAAAATAGTAGGCTTTAGTTCCTGAAGATCTTCCAGTAAAAACCTGACATCCTGCAAGTCGAACGGCAATCACATTGGACAGAAGTTGAAGTTAGAAAGTAAGGAAGGCAATACCAATCAAGTTTAACAAGGAAACTCAAGAAAAGAACATAGCAAGCATGACACATCTACTTACGCCTCGCCAGAAGCCTATTGAGGATCCCTTGTAGATGCAATAGCTCTCGATTATTTGATCATATATATGGGCCAACGGAAGAAACGAAAAATAGGAATCTTCTTCGTTACACTGTAATAGAATTTATTTTAGGCCAGTAGTCAATATTATTGCAATCAGGGAAACGTAAAAATGTTAATTGAGTTCAGTAACTAAACTTCATAAAAATATAACCCTTAACCATTTATGTAAAGTACTTCAACAGACTTACTTTAATACAGGATGGCTTTACTCAAAATTGTATCAGTTCAATTCCCTAAGTTTAATTAGTTGGTAGAAAATCTATAATTTGATGGCCAACTACAAAGCTTTCAGCATAATTTGATCTACTATGGAGTACGGATCCAACTTCTGTCAAAATAAAGATATAAATTTCACCTAGTTGAGGGTAACTGTACAACCTCAACTTTTATCAATCATGTCTTGGAAACAGTAACACATATTGAAGATGTCACAATACACTTCAAGTGCTCACTAAATTGGATTGCATACGCAAGATTTAAATTTTTGTCTTGGCATGATAGCATTTTGAACAGGCACCGCATCTGTATGGAAGCAGGATAAGGATTGCAATTTACATTTAAGAATGAGGAAAAAATTTCATATTGATAATGCTACAAAATCCAAAGAGTATTTGGCCTAATGGCCTTTTTGTATAAGGTCACAAAACTACAAAATCTCCATACCAAACATGTTCTCTTCTAGTTTATTTGCCTGACATAAAAATTTGCAACAGACCAAACACAGGTATAGGCATGGTGAAAATTAATCACCAGACAGCACCCAAAATAGCTCATGCCAAGTTACTTTGCGTCGTGTTTTTTTCTTCTTTTTTTTCTTTTACAGAGGCATAATAAGCATTCATTGAGAAACATCAAGACAGAATATTTTAACAAGCTAGAAAATTGAAGATGTTAACTGTGTTAAGTTATTTACCACTCTATCTGTTAGGAAGAGTATATGGTCTGTTGACAATACTTCTGACATTAATGCTGCATTAGTAACAATTACGCCTTTTGGTTCGCCAGTTGTTCCACTTGTATACATTATTGTGCAAACAGCGGTCCTCTGTTTTGGAGGTAGTTCACAATTTGAGTTTCCCTGAGACAATGAGAGACAATTGTGATTTTATATGGTTGCATGTTGATGGCCAATACTTTACTGGAAACAAAAACTTATATGAGAAATCAGTGTTGGGAAGTTACCAACTGAGAGAATTCCTCCCATGAAAAGCAAGACACCCCCAGGACTTCTGCTTCCTTCTTTTGAGTGCTAGAAACATTTGTGAAGCTGACAATTGCTAGACAGCACAGATGATGTATATTTAGACACAATCCTAACAACTTAGACCTCAAATTTGAAGTATTTCCAAGGAAATAGTATATGACCTACTTTTTAAATGAGTCAAACAGTTTGGGAGGCATGATATAATCTGCAGAAAGAATTATGATAATGACATCAGTGGCTTCAACGTTCAAATAAATATCTAGTTATGATAGTTATATGATAGTTTGGAAAATAACTCACAGCAGGGATTTTGTTCTCTTGAACAAAAGCTATTGAAACTTCAGCATGGTTGATGATGAACTCAACTGCATTAGCACCTGCAACATAAACCATGAAATGTCAATCAAATAAATTTTAAGGGAAACTGAAAATGCACCTTTCAAATATCTCCCTTGACCCCCCACAACTTAATTTCCCAAAACTTCCCCTTATACCTGTAGAATTCTAAAACTATTTGGCATGTTTGGTGATTGGCTACTAAATTTTTGATGGCTAGCACGCAAAACTCGGTACACTTCAGTAGTTTCCAACAGAACCCTTACATTGTTGCAAAGAGTCCGATAGGAAACAACTAAGCATTCAGTAGCCAGCAGCTCAAATCCAGATTTATGATGTGGTAGATTTTTAAAATGAAAAAGTTCAGACAAATTAAAATTTCCATTCAACTCACTATCATTGAAGTTCACTCTCTGCCACTGGAAAATAATACAATGCACTAAGAATTGAAAAAAAAAAAAAAAAAAAAAAAAAACAGAAAAGGAAGCATACCGAGGGTGTCATAAAGTGGAACGTATGTGATGGCCTGGCTGTTACAGGCCTGCAAAACAACAACACAAAGTCATAAGGCTAAAAAGCCGCAATTTTTCGTGAAATTCAGTCCCCAATTTCAGATTCAGTTGTTCAATACTTCAACTAGTCCCAAACATGGGCCCTCACCAGTCAACATAATATCCACAAATACGAAAAGGAAAAACATTACAGTATTATTACCTCCATTGCAATAATCCATTTGGGGCAATTTGATCCATATATACCACATCGATCTCCCTGCAAACATTAAAAGACATAAAAATGCAATCTTTGTTCCATTTCATAGTTACTAGTCTCATAAAAATGTTGTGCATAAATTCACAAGTGGACAGGAGTGTCTTACAGGATTGACACCACGGCTTCTGATGGCTGAACCCATTTGAATGGCTGCATCATACACCTCTTGATATGTAGTCCACACATAGGGACCTGCCTGTTATTTACATTCAACAAAATACAAAATTGAGCTCCTGGGTTTCAATGGATTACTGCCATTGCTTAAATGGAGATGAAAGGTACCTTCTTCTCGCTGACTTGGCGTTGACCAAGCATTCGAGCACTTGGGTTCCTCTTAACAGAGTCACTGCCATTGGAAAACAGAGTTTCAGCCTTCAACTCAAACTAAGAATTTGAATCGAATCAGAGTATCAGACCAGTGAGCCTTTAACTGTGTTTCATACTCATCGCTATACAGATTGGTATTTATGATAATGTCACTCGTAGCAATAAACAGGCCTATTAGCTCAGCTGGTTAGAGCGTCGTGCTAATAACGCGAAGGTCACAGGTTCGAGACCTGTATGGGCCATTCTATCCATTTGATCTTTTAGATTCCTTCTCTTTTTTGGGATTTTTAGTTTTTTACCCATTGTTGTTTTCAAGGCTAATTTGACCATTTTTCTGATAACTTCGTCCAACTAAGAACTAACATAATCAAGTATGAAACGCATGAAATTACTTTCGATCATTGCATGCATAGTTTCCTGAGAAATTAACTTGTAATTACAATTCATGTGACACTCGATTTAATTAACGTACAATATCAATCTCATAACGCACAAGAACAAGTGACATCAAATATACCTGAGAAACTGCCACGGTGACTCCAACCCCTCCGGCAACTCCAACATCCCATCTTTTGCATAAATGCTCCGATACACCGGCCCCGCCGACGGCCTTCCATCAGTTGCCGGCCTCGCCTCCTCCACCTTCACCGCAAACTGATCCATCTTACCCTTTAAATCTGATCGAAACTACCACCCACCAAGCTAAGCTCAAAGAATGCCGAACCGAGTCTGATAGATATATATATATAGACTTCAGAACAAGTAAAACATGAAGATGGAGCTAGCGAGCGACTTGGTGAAGATAACCAGAAACAGAAAAGAGAGGTGGTGGAAGGGTTGGTTCAGCTGAGAGCAATAAATTGATACAATATCTGTCTGCTGAATATATATATATATATATATATCAACCAATTTATAGGGCCTTCATGAGGGGGTGTTGATGAAGCTAGCTGGATTCATATGCAGGTTAGAAAAATATAGGTGGGAAAATAAATTTGTTTGTAGGACTGCATTTAAAATGGTAGATGAGTTTGGTGGAAGTTGCTAAGCTAGCACTCGGAGTACTTTTGCTTCTGAGTTTCTAATTAGTAAAGAATGTAAGAGTAATGCAAACAAACATCCCTCATATACAACACAAACTCATAATACGATGAGAGATCGCTAAGACACTAACCTGATGATCATGTTTGACAAATATTGTTTGATCAATTGTAAGAACAAGAACCTTGCCTCGTATAAAAGTTGAAGATTAATTCCAAAACCTAGCTATTAAAGAATTCCTTGTGAAACGTAGATTCACCTCCGTGAGGCATACCTTACTTTGTCTAAGTAGCCAACTATTTTGCACGTAGGATCCCAACATGCAAAGAGCTAACTATAAACACACATTCACATGCACTTTTGTTTGATAATGCGAAGACACTCTTACAGTTACTACTATTAGACGACTCAATAGTTCAAACTACGTACGTTTATGAGGAGGAGGAGATGAAGATTATAAGGTTTCTCAGTCCTGTTTGATTTGGTGAGATGGGTTTGTTTTCCTACATACCATAGATAGAATGATTCTCTTGTTGCTGGAAATAATAGATTGGTGACACCATGCAATGGAGCATCAAGTGTAAATTTGATATAAGTGTACATTGTTGATTGTTGTGCATGCACAAGAGGGACCGTGGAGAGCAATGTATACTTGATCAACAACGATCGATGCTAACATTTCTACTATGATTTGGTGAATTTCCATCCCCCTCCCCCCCCCCCGGCCTTTTTTTCGACTGGGAAGATTTGGTGATTTGCTAACGTCAAAAAAGAAAATTGTCATAAATGTATCATGGAATTATATGGGTAAACACCTTGAAACAGAATCTGCAAATGTCACCCTTCTAAAAGAATTTACTTTGACATCCATGTACGTAGTTGATAGTCCAAAACCTACACTGGTACACATGATCGAGCTCCTTCGTTGGCTGTATGGTAACTGAAGGTGATCGATTTCTCTTCCTCTAGATATGTGGAATACCCGGCATTAGATACCAGCACATTTTTAAATCTTGAATTAACCTTTGTTTAGTCCTTAAGGTTTAAGGAAGTCATCTACTTAGTCCTCAAGGTTTTAAAAACATCTATATAGTCCTTAAGGTTTTGATAACTCATCCAGAAGGTCCTTCTGTTACAAACTTCCGTTAAAACTCTTTTTTTTTTTTTTTAAACTTAAGTAATTAGTCTTATCCTTTCTTAAGAACTAGCCTTCAACATGCCAACTTTTCACCTAACGACTCTTTGTCTAATGGTTACTAATTATGGCGGAATCACTGCTGTCCTTGGGTGGTGGAAAAGCCTAATTTCTTAAGGTTAAAATAACAACAACAAAAAAAAAGGAATAAATAAATATTTTTGAGACGAAATATGAGGCACAAAATAGAATTTATTTATTTAGACATAAATACAAATACCAAACCTAGAGCCTCGCTCTCAGGTAAACAGTTAAATGTTGTTTAGCTACTCATGCTTATAATTACAGTACAAAACTTACTTGTAAAAAACACTCCACACCAGATGATTATAGTACACCACACAGTAAGCACTTTATTATTCTCACACTTATACTAAGAAAACTGTATTCTGGCTATCTTACTTCTTCAGAAAGGTTGAGAGGATTTTTAGGCTTCTGTCTCAAGTTTTCTTCTCGATGCCTTCCTTCTGAAGCTTCAGGCTCCTTATATAGGGAGCGGACTTCAAACTAGAAATAAATCACACCTAAAGATAGAGGAGGACAGGAGGAATCTTATCTTGATAACTTTACTTTAAAAAAAGTAAAGTTGCTTAACTTCTTGCACTGGCAGCTCTTTTCTTTATATCAAAAGAAAAGTACTTTGGCATGAAGCGTCGGCTACCGTTCATTTATCCATCATATTTACTATATTGTGATATGTCTCTGGATCTTCAGAATAAACCACTGAGGAGTTGGGACCGCTGTTTTCCCAATCACGTGCCTTGTCTTCATCTTCATTATCGAGATCTGAATCATAAGGATAAGAAACCTTATATTTTTCATCAATCTCAACCTTTTCTAACCACGTAGTGGTTGCCAGAGTGCAATCCACTTCTTTCCTCATAAGAGCTGTGAAAAAATCACAGTTCTCTAGTGGAGGATGATTATAGCAAGTGACCATTATTTTTCCTCCGCTTGCCAAAAGGCTTGAATCATAGTCTCTCAAGACTATGTCCTTGATAACCGCTGCAGTCATAGCTTTCATCCATGGGATGCTTTGATTTGGTCTTCCATTGCCGCTGGTGGCAACTGAGATTCTAATTGGACTCTGGATTAATCTAACATGATGATATGGAGAAATATAATTTATCTGACCATTTACCACAGTCCATTCTGGAGGAGTTGAAATGAATTTTAACCTTAGGATACATCCATCAGGCCTAATATTCTTTACTGCCTCAGATATTAATTCAGGAAAACCCTTTAGATCTTCATTGGTTTTTGTCCAAAGATTATGAACAAAGCCATTCTCTACGAGCCATAACTTATGCTTCTGGGGATGTTCTGCTTGAACATTCACCAAGTATCTCCCATAATATGGACCAGGGACTATAGATAATGTTCCAGGAAGAACATCTTTTCCTTCACCTAAGAGGTTATGGAAGTTATACCATTCTGATTCCTTTAAAGCTAAAATAGGAATTTTCGTGCTTTCAGGATTTTCGAGGTATACAACCTTGGAAGGTTCTGTTGTAACACCTTTGTCTTTTGTATGAAATCCATACATTTCTTCAGTTAAAGCCTTCAGGGTTTGAAGTAAGTGAGCTTCATTTTCTTCATAGAATGAATACAGAATATTATCAATAATAATTTTCTACTTGAAGGCCAATAGCCTATCTGTTCTGAAAACTGGCTTCTGAAAGATTTTCAAGGATTGATCGTGGATAACCTTTTTTCCAGTGACTAAAGGTAGCTTTTTTGCCCTAAAAGGGGCGTTTCTGATTTTTGGCAAAGCAGCAGCCATAAACGGACTTGATATGCCTTTACCGTCTGCCATTTGAGACGGGCTAGCCGGTCTTTTCCCCTGAGACCGGTCAGTTAAGGCTGTTCCTTTTGGACACAGCAAAAACTCTTTTGCAAGCCTTTCTTCATTATCAGTAATAGATTGATCTGCATCCTTTTTTGAATGGTCTGAAAGATCATCTCATTCCTGACTTAGTCTTGGCTTGATTCTTTCAGAAGGCTGGCTTGACTCAGCAGTTCCATATGAAACAATGTACTGATAACCTGGTCCATCATGGAGAGGTTCTACGGTTTTATCACCGCTTTTATATCTTTCCCAAAGCTTCTTCTCTTCTGGTACCCGTTTCCAGCTTCTTGGATTGCGACCTTCTCTTTCAAACATCGCAATTTCTCTTGTAAGGGCGTCAGGAAAATAGTTCTTGTCACCTGCAACCATTTCAACATCATATTCATATTGGGATAAAAACATTTGCCATCTCAGAACTCTTCCTCTATCAGCAGCATCAGTTAATTTGTAGTTTTTAAAGTTTTTAACTCTTTTGTTATCAGTTCTAACTACAAATTTATTTCCTAAGAATGCCTCAGCACCCTTAATGCTTTTAATTAAGGCAAAGACTTCCTTGTCTCCTGTAGAATAGTTTAACTATGCGGCGTTAAACTTTCCTGATAAGAATTTACAAATCTTTTCTTGATTTGTATTTGGAGCAATAGCTAAAACAACTCTTGCCCAATAATAATCATTTGCATCGGTTTGCAGAATGATCAAATCTCCTTCTTCAGGTAATTGTAAAAGAGGAAGGTTTTTTGTTAATTCTTTTATCTTTCTGACAGTATTACTGTCATCTTCTGTAAAAGACCATTTCTTTTTAGAACTTGTTTTTGGAGAGAGGAGAGCAGTGAGACCACTGACTTGAGGAATAAAGTCTCTCGCAAAATTAACAACTCCCAAAAATCTTTGCCGAGATTTTGCATCTGGGATATTGTCTTGGAATTGGCTGATTTTTTTTACAATATGATCTTGGAGACGAGTCTCTCCATCCTTAACATGAATGCCAAGGAAATCAATTTCATCTTTAATAAGATGAATCTTCTTCTGTCTAACGATAATTCATTTTTTGACAATAAGCTTGCACACCTGTTCTAGGTGCTTTAGATGCTCATTCATAGTTTTGGAGAAGACAAGAATATCATCTATATAAACTATGCAGAAATCTGAATAAGGTTTGAAGATGTTATCCATTTTTCTTTGAAAAATAGACAGGGCTTGCTTAAGACCAAATTGCATAACTAACCATTCGTAATGTCCTTGAGGAGTTCCAAACGTTGTTAAAGCAATGGAATCTGGGTGCATCTTAACCTGCCAAAAGCCTGATTTTGCATCAAACTTTGAGAAGATTTTTGCTCCTTTAAGCCTGTTAATGAGCACTCTTACTTGAGCTATCTGATAACCGTCTTTAACGGTCTTTTTGTTTACATTTCTGTAATCAATTACCATTCTGGCTTTTCCTTTTAATTGTTCAGCATGATTTCTTACCAAGAAAGTTGGGGCATGATGAGGACTATTTGAAGGCCTGATTAACTTCTTTTCCAGAAGCTCTTGGATCTGATTCTCCATTTCTTTTCTATCTTCTTCCCTATAGTGAGGGATGGCCTTAACATGGCAAATAGCGTTTGCATCATGCATTCTTAGCTGACAATATATTAGGTCTTTTTCCCAATACAGCTGAGGATCTTCACTGATTACTGGTTTCAACAAATTTTCTATTTCTCTGAGAGTTGGTATCTTCTTCTGATCTATTTTATTTGCATATACTTTTACATTATGCTCTCTGATGTATTTTTCTTCTCCATCAGAATTCTCATCGTCAGAAATTTGATATTCAGAATTTTCCTCTGAATCAGAGTATTCTGAACTTGTTTCTTCATTCGCCAATATCTCATCATAATCTTTAAATTGTTCTTGAAGAAACAAAACTGGCTTTAAAATTGGCTTATAATCACCACTCTTTGCTGGCGACTTCTGATACTGTCTTGTGAATCCTTTGCTCGTAACGCTTACTGCGTCTGTTAATCGAGATTCCCAATAGAATCGATGATTTTTCTCAAACCCGATCATCTCTGATGTTTGAGTTACTGTTTGTTGAAGAAGGAAGTCATTTCCTAACAACAAATCAGCTGTCTGGCCTTCACATTGCCAGAGGATTTTGATGGTAAAATTTCCTCCTCCTAAGGAAATTTTAACATTTCGAGCCATAGTATTCATGACTATTTTCTTTTCTTCCATTGCAACCCCAGTGACTGGTTTTGGAGATTTTTCCCAATATTCTTCAGGAATTGCATGTCTTTTAGCAAGACTGTACCCTGAACCGGTATCTACAAATGCATGTAGATGATATTTTTTGTAATTGGGAAACTTCAGTCCTATAGTAATATAATTACTATATATGCTTGTCTGGACTGGCATTATTTTTTCTTTCCTGGTTGAAACATTGAATAATTCTGTGAAAGGACTGACCTTTCTTTCAGTAGTCACGGAGTCAGGCAAATTGATACCAAGAATTGGATTGGTACTTGCCGTATTAACAGAAACGAAAGACTCTTTTATTTCTTTGTTCTGGCTTAATGAAGTTACAAACTTTATCGTTTTTATTTCTTCCTCCAGTTTTTTCTCTTGCTCTTTTTTGTGGAATACATTATATTCCTCTTCTATCAAGATATGTGTTTCATTATCTTTGGTTTTTCTTCTGAGTTCTGCTATAAAGCATTCTTGATGATAAGTTTCTCCTGTATTTTCACAATACATGGGAATTGTATTATTATCATCACATTTGTAATAGTCACAAATAAATCTTCCTGGATTGGGATGAAAGGTACTGATAATATCAGCATTTTCTTCCTTCCAATTTTGTATTGGTAAAACAAATATAGGACGATGTCCTATTTCTTCTTCATCTTCTTCAGAATTTTCTGAAGCGCTTTCTGTTTCGCTATTTGAAGGATAATCAAGAGAATATATTGATTCATTCTCTTCATCAGAATATGCGACCTCAAAGCCTTTTATGTTAGCATACTCTATTGCTTCATCATACTCAGCAATTAAGACTTTAGAAGATCTTTTGTCCTTCTTAGGACATTCATTTGCATAATGTCTCTCTGCTTTGCAAAGCCAACATCTGCATTTCTTTTCTTCTCTGGAAAAATTGGTTTTCTTTTTTCTTTTGAAAAATCTCTTTTTAGGAGAAGTTTGAGAAGATTGCTCTTTCTTATATTCAGGCCTTTTCCTGAACTTATACTTCTTTTTAGAAGCAAATTTTGTATCATGCTTGCTACTAAAGAACTTCTTTCTGTATTTTCTTTCCGTAGAAATATGACATCCCCATTGAGTCGGGGTATCCAATATCTTTGGACACATATTTTCAAAACTCCTGAGTTGTTTCTTTGCAGTTTTGGACTTTCTATTCTCTGTGCATTGCTTTCTTAGGAGATCCCTAACTCTTTCTGCTATTCCTCCTACAGTACAATACTGAAGAGGATTTTCTTCCAATGATTGCGCTACTGCGTCATTCTAGGGTTCTGGCAATTTTCTGTAATAAGTTCTGATGAGATCATTATTCTCAATGTCCCCTATAGTGCAGTAGTAGTTTTGAAACTCATTGGTACATTCTTCGAAATATCTCATGTTACAAATACTCAATTTTTGAATATTTGCTTTAGCTCTTTCTTTAGATTGTTCACTATGCCCAGTGATATCTCCACAGAATTGAGCATAAATGGGAACAGCAAAATCTAAAGGATTATTGGTTTGAGCTATCTTAACTGCCCAATTAGCCCATTGAGAACTTCTTTTAAAGGATTGGTACCGTTTCTGAACTATCCCTGTTAAGGTCGATTCATAGTACGCATGAGCTTCCTCATAAGCATATTTGGATAACACTAGCGCCTGAGTTAGCTTTAAGCTAGCAACCTAGTTGTCTATTGTCTTTCTTTTATCTCCTACCTGGTCTAAATCCAGATAAACCCCTCTTTCGGACACTGATTGTCCCCATTTGGGTTCTGTAGGGATATACTTATGAGAACTTCGTTCTCCATATCTTCCAGTTGGAGCTTGTCCTTTTGGAAGTTTAATATTCTTTTCACGAATGATCTTCGTTGGATTGTTTATAATATTCTGGACTATAGTATGACCACCTTCTGGAGGGGTCTGTCCATCTGTATCCATCGAAGCTCCTGATGGTTCTAGTTCTTCTTTTGCTTCTTGATAAGGAAGAATCTTCCTCTTATTTTTTCCAAGGCGAAATTGAGAAATTTCATTCATGATTTTCTCCAATTCTTCTATGGAATCACAAGTCTCAGCTTGTGCATATAATTCTTTTAACCCTTCTGTTCTAAACATTCTCATAGGTCTTTTAGTATCTTCTTCAAAATATTCCTCATTATAAGCTGATTTGGTTCCAGAGGTACTAGCTTCTTCATAATTAGTAAAAGAGTGTCTGTGAAATTGTAAGCTTATCTTTCCTCCCATGTTTTCGTATATTGAGGCATTGGAGCTCTCAAGCTGTCTGACCGGAGAGGTCATATTCCATTCTCTTGGGAATGTTACTTCATGCCATTTTGTAACATGTTTTTGCTGAGAATTATTTTTTGGGTTGGTGAGGGTAGATGTGGTAATTCCAGGACTGTTTAGGAACCTGGCATTAGGAGTCACATTTGAGCTCATCAACTTATAATAGATTCGATAATTTATCGCAAGTTCCATCATTCCTTCTTTCATAGAAATTCCATCTGTTTTGATTCTCAACCTTAGACAGTGTGCAGCATCTCTAAGATGTGTCGTGAAATTTGGAAATACATTGAAATATGCAACTTGGTTGCACAAAGAAGCTTCTACTGTTCCTAACACACTTTTTTTGAAATCTGTTATTCTATCGTCTTGTAAAACACATAGAACTGAATAGTCAATACCATCTCTGGCTAAGAGCTTTATTCCTACTTGAACTGCACCAATATGCATATAGGAATATTTTTTCTGGAAAGCTTCACTTACTTTCTTTGGAGTTATTAACCTAATATCTGTTTCTCCACCTGTTGCTGGCACAGTTAATTCAAGAATTTTGAATCTGTGAGAATCCATAATGAAAGATCCTCTCTTATAGATCTCATTGAATCTGAATCTAGGAGCCGATGCTTCTCTTACACTAGATTCGATTTCATTGTACTCAAATTCTTGAGCGTTTATCAGTTGTACTGGAATCGTGTTTCTTTTACTGAGAATTCTACTCAGCATCTTCATGTCTCTCTTGGTAGATGACTTTGATGAGTTCCATTCGAGTAGCTTAGGTTCGCTGAACCTTAGTTTACTGTCTCCTGTTGCAGGAGGTATGATGATTTTACTAGCTATGTTTGGGCTAGTATTTCTTCATTAATCCTTTCATACATTTCTCCTTCCTTCATCTTTTCTACCATTCTTTGTAGACCGGAGATTTTGTTATGTAATTCTTGAAATTGAATGTCAATGTCAGTACTTATCTCTTGAAGATAAGCGATATTATAATTCTGCTGATGAATTATTGCTTCTACATTTTCAGCAAGTTTCTCAGTAGGACGATGAAAGACAATAGCTTTGACATCTTCCTGTTTTACTTTTAGATCTACTCTTTGATTCATCCTATTCTGGAGATAAGAGTTTCTAAAAGCTTTTTAAGTTTTCTTGAGTATCTCTTAGTTCGACTGCTTGTTGGTGAATATTGTTTGCAAGGTTTTCAGTGCGAACTAATTTCTTTTCAATATCTATTAGATATTGTTTTTCCTTGAGGTAATCTAGCTTGAATTCAAGCTTAGCAATTTTTGAATTTATTTCCTCAAGTTGATTAATCCTTAGATTAACTTTCTCGAGTTGTTTTATAACCTTTTCAGAGGTTTTATCCCTAGATAAATGATCTAGGAACTCGATTAAGCTTGGTCTTGATGGATCAAGCTCTTCTACTCTGATTTCCTTCTAGAGGTGAATATGTTCGTCGTATAGAGTATTTAGTACTCTACAAACGTATTCAATGGAGTATTGATTTTCTTGTATGTGCCTTGAATGAAAGCACACTTCCCACTTATCAGTTTCCTTTGTAATACAAAAGGACTGATAATTTTTCAGTTTGGATTCTCTCTTGTTGGACGAGAGAAGCCAACTTTGTGGCATAAGCCTTTAGTTACCTGCTTTTGAGCCAAGCAGGCTATGATACCAGCTATGGCGGATCTAACCGATGCTCAAAGTATCAATAGGTTTTTTGATCTTCTTCAAAAGTAAATTGAAGTACTTCAATTTCTTCTCTTGACTCGTATATTCTTCTTTGTAATTGGAAAATAATATCCCAGTAATTTTTGGTACTTCTGAGAAGCTTATCTCTTCTTTCTTTTAATTTTCTAAAATTTTTTCTTTCTTCTTGCAATTCTTTATGTGACAGTTTAGCTTCTGCTAATAAATCTAGTCTAGTAGCAATACATTCTCCTATTAATAATGAAAAATTAACTGTTTACCTTTGATTAAGAGGATAGATTTAAATATTTGCGATATGTTAAATAAACAAATTCAAAAATCAAGGCCCACTATGCTCCGCACATTTTCTTTTAACTAAAAACATAACACAGAAAAATAGAATATTCTTTTCACCAGACAGAATATTCTATAAATGACTAACTAGATTAACTATTGTAAGTTCAGGGACTAAACAGATTAAAATAAAAGCTCAAAGACTAAAGGGATGACTAGCCTAAACTATATAGACTAAACGATATTTTACCTTTAAATCTTCAACCAAATGTCAGACCAGTATGATAATATCTAGTTGGACTGAATTACCAGAGGTTCAACAATTTGTGGACTACTTGGCTTCGGGGAAATATAATCTTTGCATCTGTTTCTTTTTGTCACAGTCACACCCAACCCACCTGCTTCTTTTTGTCACAGTCACACCCAACCCACCTGCTTGTTTCAGTGGACATGCCAAAGTACCATTATCAGAATAGTAATTAAGCGATGCAGTCTTCCGCTTCTGGTTTAATTAGATCTTACTCAGCCAAAATTCTTCTAGGTGAACCTAACAACTTATTTGTAATATTTTGATTCGGTCATCCATGTCACATTATCATGTATATATATATTAATATCGTTAACAAAATTAAAATCTAAAAAAATAATTCTAAGTGTTTCCAACACATGAGGAGGTGAGAAACCGAAGTCGAAGGAGATGTACTTTTATTATGGACGCTTAATTTAATCGGATCAAAAATAAAAATAAAATAAATAAATTTAGGGTCAGTAGTCTAAATTTCCTCAGTTCCTCTATATTGTTTATCTTTCCCCAAACAAATATTCATATTCAAATATATCTACTTCCCAAGTTTATGCTAGACTTGGATTGGTTTCACCAAATGGCCGGACTCATGTTAGTCATGTAGTAGAATGAGAGAAATTCCAACACTGGCAATGAACTAATGAAATAACTTCCATCCAAATTCCCACCCACATAAAATGGCTATGATATGTACTGAAGCAAGCAATGAACAAACTTACAAAACTACCTATCTGGGAGAACTAATTGGTCTCAGAAATGAACAAACTTGAGCAATGCATTGGCCTCAGAAAGGTAGAGAATTATAGCCCAAGCTCACCTATCCTTGGAGCAATGTATACACCATTTACCAGCAAGAGCTGCAATATTCTCAATGTAAAAGAAGAATTAAGAGATCGATTATTTCTACTGGATGAACAAATAAACCCCAATTGTATACAGTAAAAGAGTAGTTGATCCATATATGCAACACAGATAATCACCCCAAGTAAACCTCCTCAAAGAAATGAAACTCGTAATCCCAATACATGCAAACATTCCCTCCCAAAAAATTAAGCATGACTCTCCAAGTCTCCAGCATCACTAAAATGTAACCCAAAAAGAACCCTCACAACTCCCATTCTAGAATTGACCTTTACCCCTCCAATGTGGACACATGCTCCCAAAGTCAACAGCTGAAACTAGGACGGTGACAAACACTGACTAGCCCTGATCACACTTAACCTCAAATCCCACTTCAAATCCTGAGACCGCCAGAGTCACACCCACTAGTCCCAATTCTAAACCCCTAAACCCTAAAAACGACGTGTCGGGTTTCTCCACATGAACACTGTCGGTGAAGAAAAAAAAGGAGGTAAAGCCCTGAATGAAAAAGCCACCCCAACCTCCTCCTTCTAAATAAATAAATGCCGCCAAAACCCCCCATTTAATTTTCTGCGTTTCGTTTTGTTTTGTGTGCGTTTCACTCCCTCTCTCGTCAATTCTGGGCATTTAATGCCCTCCTCCATTAATGACCGCACCACCCCCTCTTTAACGCCCCCATCATCCCCCCATTAAAACCGACCCCATTTCCTTTAATTGCACCGAGTCCCCCCCATCTCCCACCGTCCGTTCTCCTCCGCTTCCCTCCATCTCCTCCCTCCACGTGTCCCCTCCCCGAATTTTCTGATCTAACCCACGTTCTATTCCTATCTTCTGTTAAACCTCTCCGGCGACAACAGCGCCTCGGGGTCGCCGCACCTCAGCCGGCTTGACGAGAAAGCGGCCGCGGTCAACGTCGACGACCTCATGAACATCGGGCTCGTCATCGACTTCGTCCGCCGGAAGATCCCCCGCCGGTGGAGAATCTCGCGCTTGACTCCGAAAGCGGGAAGAACCCCTTTCGCCGGAAGAACGGCGATTTCATGTTCATGCCTCGGTGGGACCGGAACGAGAACACACGTGGCTTCGTCAGCGACCCGAACGGCGACGGCCGCTTGCTCCAGAAGCTTCCGCCTCTCCGGTACCGCCACGGTGACGCCGTCGTCGGCTCCGTCACCATCATCCTTTCCGAAGCGGAGCTCCGCTCGAATCCGAACGAATGCGACCGCTTGAGAACGAAATCTCCGCCGTTGAGTCGGTCCTCCCAGTAACTGAACGTCCTCCGCGGCGACTGCTCCTCCGCGCAGGGAGTGATCTCCGCCGTGACCGACTCCCGCGGCGGAGTTTCGGCGAGCGGCTCCAGCGCCATGGTGCGGAGAAGCGCGTCGTCGAGGCTCGGCCGGATTCTGGCGGCCATTAAAGGAATGAAGGGAGACTCCGGGCGGAATATTCCGGCGCGGCAGAGGGGACAGTTGGCGTGGGACCTGAGCCACATGTCGATGCAGTCGACGTGAAAAGCGTGCGAACAAACCGGAAGAGTCCTAACGTACTCGTCGTCTTCGAACTCGATCAAGCAGACGGCGCAGTCTTTGCTCCGGAGGCCGGTCTTGGCGGTGTAGAGGGAGAGCGGGATGGTCTTGATGACCGACTCGTCGAGGCCGTAGGGGGAGAAGACGTGGAAGGCGTCGAAGGAGGAGGAGTCGTAGGGCGGGGAGTCGAGGTCGCCGATGGAGGAGGGGAGGTAGGAGCGGCGGCGGCGGCGGCGGCGCCAGTGGCGGGAGAATCGGATGAGCGGGGGGATGACGTGGCGGGATAGGAGGCGGGAGTAGGTGACGATTAAGAAAGCGGTGGCGACGACGACAACCATGGCGATGAGGGGAGGGGAGAAGTCGATGGGGAGCTTAGAGGGCGGAGATGAGGAGGATGCATGGAGGAGAGTTGGGGTGGTGGAGAATGTTGAGGAGGGTGCAGGGGAAGGGGATGGGGAAGCGGCCGGAGGCATTATTAAGGAGGAGGAAGAGGAAGCATGGCGGTGGTGATCGTTGTGGTGGTGGGAGGGTTTGATGGACAGTAATGGGGAGAAGTGAAGTCTGAGGGGTTTAATGCTGAGAATTATGAAAATGGTTGACTGTGTGGTCTTCTGACACGTTAGTCTTTTATGAATTTAAGGCCGCCAGCTAGCTTTTCTTCCGCTTCGATTCCCAAAAAATAGAAAACTGTTGTAAATATTATGATAGATGTGAATGTCCTCTAAATACTCATTAGTCATGTAAATTATATTTTATATAAAAAGCCTAATGAGAATGAAAGTGACACTTCTTCCTCCTCCTACATTTTGTTCTTCTCTTTTTTCTCTATCTCATTCTTAGTTTATAACACGTTATCAACACGTTTTCGCTCATTCGTTCTATGAACTCTATGATGATCTATGAGATATTGATGTAACTTTTGTTGCTTATTATTCATACTCACGATCTATGAGTTCGCTTCTATTTTTGATTATATCTTTTCTTTATATATACTTTGTTTATATTGCTCAATTCTATGTTTACAATTGCTTATATTAGTGAGCCTGAGATTTCGCTAATAATCATTTTTGAGATTGTGAACCTGAAGTTCAATATTACATTAGACTTGGAGATCTAATTGTGTAAGCATATACCTGAAGTTTTATGCATGTACATGTGATCCATTGTTCACAAGATTCGAACCTGAAGTTTCGATATTGATATTTTTTTTCTTATGAACATGAAATTCTAAACAACATAATTGGATTCATGATGCATAATCAATGTGGTCTCTGATGCAAGATTATTGCTTAAGACCATGAACCATGATCAATGAGTTTATGAGTTTATAGGTGGTCTATATCTTATTGATTTAGATAAAGAATCTATGGTTCTTATTCCCATTTGTTTGGATGAGTTTTGCAACATCATGGTGCATTCTATGCATTTTTATGGATAATTTTATGGAACTTTTGAACACATGTTCAATATGAGACACTAAGAACCATTGTTCTATCAAGAGCCATGAATGGACACATTTGCGTCTTCTAATATGGATCCTGATATGGCTATAGATGTAGTTATAGTAACCATTTTTGACGCATGCCTTAACATTTAGTGGCTCTCTACGAAGCCCTCTGACAAAGGCAATAAAGCTAAATTCAATCATACGTACTAACAGTCTCATTGAGATTCATCTGGACAATTTGTGGACAATGAGAAACATGTTGATATGATCAACAAATGATGATATTTGATTATAGCTATTATTGTTGTAGTAATGAACATTAGTTGCAAGTTGCAACCATGTTAATCAGACTATTACCATTCTTTTACTTGCATTATGTGGGAGTTATTGAATTGATGTGTGAGTTATTGATTTAATGTGGGAGTTACTGAAATAATTAACTCAGTTTACTACCATCATGTGATCAATTATTTTTTTTTTAATGACTCTTCATATTACCATTTTTATTATTCGGTATTGTTATCAATAGTTTTTATTATTACCATGATTTCTAACACCATTATCTCACTATTGTGTAAGTTACTGTTATTAATAACGGTTCTTAATTTCACTTTTATTATGTGATAATAAAACAAAATTTTATCTTCCGGGCATCTTCTTCTATTTCCAACGTGTAACATGCTTTGCATCTAGTAATTTCCTCATTATTGGCTTTGGTTTAGTAACTGACGATCAGGTAATCTATGAATTTCTGGACTGATATTCATTGATGATAGTTATCGTATTATTACGTTTAATTTCATTTGTTGCGGTAATATATTCTATTGTTGCTTATATTTTATTTCATTTTATTATGAAGGTATGAGCATGGATCATGAATATGCTCAATTTAAAATTGGAGAAGATATTTGTCTTGCTGACAATGCCATCACACATATAATCCTTCGTGATCGGAAATTTTCTCCATCTGTGTACCTTCTTAAACTAATGTGACCACCATATATGGTATTGCCAATTTGGTTGAAGGCTCCGGAAGAGCCCACATTAGTCTTCCAAATGGAACTCAGTTGCCCGTTAAAGAGTCTTTGTACTCTCCTAGACCAAGAACGAATTTCTTAAGTTTCAAGGATATTTGTTTGAATGGATTTCATGTTCGGACCACAAACGTCAAGAATGTGGCATATGTTTTCATTACTTCCTATATTATCAGCCAAAGCCACGTATTGAAAAGGTTGGTTGGCCTATTATTTGGTTTATATTACACAACCATTAAGTCTATTGAGACATTGTCATTTCATGAACCAGAAGTTCAAGGACAACGATACATTTATGTTTTGGCATGACCATTTAAGTCACTCTAGATCTACAATGATATGTAGAATATTTTTATACAAATTCCAATGGTCATCCATTGTTGACAAAACATATAATTTTGTCAAAAGCTTGTTCTCAATAAAAATGGGTAATTAGACCCTCTTATGCAATCAACAAGGACCAGAAGCTCCTCAGAGTTATACAATATGGTTTTCTTATCATCCTTAATTATATGAGGACATGAAGCTCCTATTTATTTTAATACAATGTTGTTATGAAATTAGAGGAGAGAAACAAGATTATCATATTCGTGAAGGTAACTAGACTAGAAGTTCTTGTACTTCTTATGGAACCAGAAGTTTCCATTGTCACATTTTATTTATTCTTGTTCCTTACAATTTTAGAGTTTGTTAATTATTTTCCTCTTCTAAACTTTATTGTTACTCATAAGGGCTAACAATCCTATATCTCAAACATATAATTTTCAAGTGAAATATTTTTCAAAATTTTCATAAGAGTTATCGGGGTTCTAACAGCAGAAACTCAAACCGAAGTTTTGAGTATAAAATATCAATGACTTAAAAAGTGAATTTGGAGTTTCACTTGAGTTACTCGAGCCTGAAGTTTCAAGCAACAGTTAACTTGAAGTTAACATTTTAAGAACTTGTAGTTCTACCATTATAAAATCGGACATGAAGCTTCGATTACATATATGAATGATGGCTTTGGAAGAGCACATACTATCCCATTTTTACATTAAGTGCGCGCCCCCAGAATGTTCCCAGATTATATAACACATACTGTGATGTGAGATCCTACCTCACCCGAGGGATGGCAGGAGATGTGTCTAACATGCAAACATACCTCCCTATATTGTGATGCATTTTGGGTTCCAAAGCACACAGTATCTCGCTATGCGGCCTATTACGTGTCAAATTTTATAGTAAAGTGAGACACAAAATGTCATGAAACAACAATTCATTGAACAAAATATATATTATTTTGGCATGACTAGTTACGTCATATTTTACATAAAGTGTTACTTGGAATCAGTTCAACTCTTGATGACCACTAGCTAACGCTACTTTGAGTAAATTGTTCATTTGCCTCATATATGTTTTGTTTTATCACCTTAATGAGACACTCCTCTTGTTATGCGGGGGATAAATATTATTCTTGAAGAACGACATGAATTGTTGTGGAATATTTATCTACTGTCTCATTTTGAGCTTGAGAAATATCTCAGCTAGTGATTTATTAAAGCTATGATGACAAAACTATATGTTAGTACAAAAACATTTGCTTGGGTTAAAGTCTATGAGACTAACCATATTAACAAAACAACCTTGACCCCATTTGATTTGTGGGAGGAATGTGTATCTACGTAACATGGTTCTCCTGACGAGAATGTCATTAAAAATGTTCGAGTTCCTAATATAGCGGCTACAATATTACATATACAAAGGTTAAAAGTACACCATCAGATGATGATATCTTGGTCATACAAAAATACATCCATATGGTTGATACTCATGAATTTAATATTTTTGACCTTACACTTGGTTTAAGTTCACCACCAACCAATGGACATCTTCACTCGAAAGGAAGTGATAGACATTTAAACGCATTTTTATGCATGGTCATGATAAGACAGTGTTTGATTCCCACCGTTAGGGGGAGAGAAAAGACTACTGTCATTTGAATAACGGCGTGAATCTGAGTGGAATGTATCCACTAGGTCTAAAGTTTTAAGCTCCTGAAAATGGAAGATTATACATATCCTATAATGTTTTATGATATTATGAATATAGATCCACATTCACTAGATATAATTCATCTATGAGAGATGTTTGTCGTAGAAGTGACAATATTTGCCCTAGAAGTGACATGGGTACCCAATATCAATAAGCTCATAGTAGCTAATGCATGCATATAAGAATGTGTGGGATCTATGAATGATGATCATCGATGAAAATTTACATATGGTAGCTACCAACGACCGTTAAGGACTGTATGATGTAATACCACGTTTCATTATGAATGTCGACAAATCATATTATTAGCCAAATTGGATAGAAGCAATTCCAATTAAACTGAATATTTGAAACGTGATGAGATACTTAGACTTTTAACCCTACATGATACAAAAGGGTATTAATCACAGTGAAAATAAATCACTATGGCACAATGTCTACAAGAGACATGGGGATTACGAATATCTTTCCTTGTACGTGACAAATTTTCTGTAGGTACAGTGTTATATATATTTATTGACGACAGACTTACGGCAGTTGTCATCGTATATTATGAGGATCTTAAAAGACTTTGCTAAAAGCAAAATCCCAAAATAAAGCGTCATTATAAACGTATCGCTTATCAAATCCTTAAAGTATCCAAGTACATGAATGATTCGAACGTAAATCGATCCATGAATACTTGAGAGAGTCTGAATATGAGATTCCTTATCGCCTAAGGGAAATGACGTATTGTGCCTTATACATGCAAACACAACTCCCATTAGTGAGTTGTGTCTTGGGTTGGAACCCAAGAAGAAAGGCATGAGGGGAGGCCCAAAGGCGAGCATATCTCTCGTTATGCTGGGCTGGTTAAACTAAAGTTAACTCATGCAATCGGTAGTCTAAAGCTAGCTCATATATACTTATTTTGTTATAGTTAACGTGATCAAAATTGCCTCAATGAGTATTATGATTGAACTACAAACCAAATTCGGATTATGTTGTTATATATTCTAACTTTCACGAAGTTATGAATTGCTTAAAGCTCTTGAAGAGCATATACGAGATGTATCAGTAAACGAAGATATTGATATGAGTGGCTAGATATGCGATGCTGATCTTCCAATTGTTTTGAACCATACATAGTAATGTGTTAATTAGCTTCTACTACTTATTACATAATATATAATGTATGAATTTGAACATGTGAGGTTGTTTCTAACATTACTACATGAGGTAAGACCTATTAATTGTACAGCTTTGTTGGTATTGCTTTCATTTTGCAGGTATGAAATGTGATGAGCCCCTGTATGCAAAACGAACAAGATCTCACTTCAGTCTTCCGTGATAGACAAATCAAACCGCTATTTACTGTACATGTAGCTTGCAACAATCAGGGGGAGAATCTCATCAGGGGGAGCATCCAGAAGTATGCTACCTAGGACATATGCGCGTTGCACTCTTTTTCTCCTTCGACCAGGGTTGTTTTTTCCCACAGGGCTTTTATTACCTGGCAAAGTTTTTAACGAGACAACACTAAGCGCGTCCAACATCATATTATTAATGGACATCCAAGGGGGAGTGTTGTAAATATTATAATATATGTGGATGTCCTTGTAAATACTCATTAGTCATGTCCTTAAGATGTAAATCATACTTTTATATAAAGGAGCCTAATGAGAATGAAAGTGACACTACTTCCTCCTCCTACATTTTGTTCTTCTCTTTTCTCTCTATCTCATTCTTAGTTTATAACAAAAAGAGATATTTTTACATGTTACCGGAAGTAAATACTGTAAATTACGGGGTTTTGTGGTTTACTTGCTGTAAACGAGATAGCAATCTTTTCTTTTACTGTAAGTTAAAGGAAAAACGGTCCAACTAGTGTCCAACCTTTTAGAAAAGCTAACATTTGGTATCTCATCTTTAAAAAATTTTAGAATGGTATCTCACGTTCTTAACCCGATTAAAAATTGGTATATGAAGACGTTACCGTTGTTAAGAACATTGACGGCTGTCATATTTTTATTGTAAAATGACTAATTTAACCCTTATTTTTATTTTCTTTTTTGCATAAACAATAAGAAACCAAAAAGAAAAACAAAACCTATTAGTCTTAAAACTTCTTTTTTGTGCCTTAAAAAAAACTTCTTTTTTGTTTTGAATTTTTTGTTTTGAAGAGCTTCAAGCTTTCCTCAATTGGATCAAACCTATTACCCCAAGTTCAGATACATGAAAGCTTGAGAAAATGACGGCAAGTGATTGTTTCAAGAACCACCACAAACAACTTTATGCGGAAAGAACAAAAATCATTCTACAACATCTATTCATCAGCCAACACACACATACACATGAGATTATAGTATCATCTTCTGGTTTATGCTATTCTTCACCTTGTAGAAGCATTTAAAGGGTTTGATTCAAATGTGAGATACTAAAAGTTAGCTTTTTTAAAAGGTCAGATAAGTTAAAAGTATTTCTTTAGGTAGAAGACTAGAAGTTTGCTTTTTGACTTCATTATTAGTGAAAATCAGCTGAATTACAAACAGAAACTCCTGAAGCACACTCTACCAACCTGATCATGATTAATTTTGGAATCTTTCCAAAGAACATCTTGAGTTCTTGACTAATTTGTAATGAGACTTCTTCTTAAGCCTAAGCTAAAAATATTTCATTAGCGAAAAGCCAAAAATACATATTAGTTAACTGTTTAAGGAAATTATATTTCCGTCTTTCTGTTATGTGTTTTGTCCTAATACACGTAAGATTGGTTAATTCGGTTTTCTTATTAAATAGATTATAGTTGATAAAACTTCTAGATCTTTCGAGAGACTCTATGTAATGCCTATAAATAGTCATTTCTATCAATGAATGAGTAGACCGTTATTTTCGTTATTTTTTCTCCTTCAACACGTTATCAGCAAAAACCCTAAAATTTTTTGTTGCCGTACCCCCGTCGACTTTGACTTAGGCACCCCATAAATTTGCTCTGGGCACCCAACCCATCTCGTCGGCAAACCCTACTCTTCGACTACAGCCCAGATCCGACAGCCCCCTACCTTGCGTCACCCCGGCATCGAGTGCACTAAGCCTCCTCCGGCATTGGACCCACATCCTTCTCACACTAGGCGCGCAACCATCCCGGCAGCCCTCTGGCGTCCTCCACCAGACCAGAGCGGACTCATAAAGCTCCGATCTGGCGACCCTCGACGGAGCCGAGCTGGTCTGTTCCCCAGCCGAACCGAACCTCAGCCACCTTGATCTCGAAGCTCCACAAGCACCCACCCTCACCACCCTGAGCGCCGCTACACGCACGGCTAGCAGCCCTGCAGCCACCGCACACCAACCCGAAACGAACTGAATATACGAGGGGCAAAACAGTAAATTTGCTCTTCAGGGTAAAAAGTTTTACCCTACGAGTAAAAACAGTTTATTTACAGTAGTAACTATTTAATTAGTTTTACTGTCTTTATATATATAGTGAATATGACTAACCAAATGTTATATTTTTCATGAAATTTTTCGCGCGACGGATCGCGATGGAATTACGAGAGTAGCTTTTGCACGCACGTAGAAGTACACACATTACCAGGACAAGTTCGTCGGCCTGTTATCCTAACTCGTCGGCTAAGGTCTTAGCCGACGAGGCTTCGTCGGCTATAATGTCGTCGGGAAAGGGTCGTCGGCGATTACTTTAGCCGACGACCCTAGAGATCGTCGTCGGCTATTGTCCAGACTTTAGCCGACGAACTATTTTGTCGTCGACTTTTTTTCATGAATTTAAGTCGACGAAACAGACTCTATCTTTCGTCGACTATACTTCCACACTTAAGCCGACGACACAGGACGTCGTCGGCTATACTTGCAGACTTAAGCCGACGTAACAGAAATATTCGTCGGCTTTACTCCAAGAGTTTAGCCGACGGAGCTGAGATATTCGTCGGCTAATGTATATAATTAAAAAATTAAAAAATACTTATAGCCGACGAAATAGAGGCTCTTTCATCGGCTATAGTAGAGTTTAGCCGACGAAACATGCCATAATTCGTCGGCTAAACTATATTGAAAAAAAATTAAAAATACTATAGCCGACGAATTGTGGCATATTTCGTCGGCTATAACTCCATTCCAGTAATAAAAAAAATACACAAAATTCTTAAATTACCATTCCAAGCAAGCTGCAAAATACACCAAAACAATTCCATATATATAACCAACAAGAAGCACATAAAACTATATAAGGTATCAACTACACAAAATCTAAACGGTCTAAATCAATATCCGAATTTGGGGCTTGCTGGTGAGGAGATTGCGGCGGCTGAGGTATCTCTATAGGCGCAGGCATGGGCGGAGGTGGAAGTCCCTGAATCTAGGCAGCTGCCAAATCCGGGAAGTACTGGAACATCTGCTGCTGCTGGGCCTGCTGGGCTGCATGTAGGGCTCTAGTAAAGGCTCTATATTCGGCGAACTGGGCGGCATGAGCGGCAGCCTGAGCGGCAACCTGAGCAGCATGAACGTCAGCCTGAGCAGCCTAAGCAGCAGCTAAAGCGGCAGCATGAGTGGCTTGCTCTTCCCGTAGTCTCTCAACTTCCGACTCTAGCTGAGTCGTCCTGCTGCTAGTCGAGGCTGCCTTTCGTTGAAATCCTGGAGTGGTCTTCAAGACCCCCTGGCCCTTCTTTCTAGACCCCGGCAGTAGAAGTTGTTTTCTCGCGGTGGGAAGGCTGTGCTCAAGATCCTCGC
Organism: Fragaria nilgerrensis; assembly: GCA_010134655.1. Lineage (NCBI taxonomy): Eukaryota > Viridiplantae > Streptophyta > Magnoliopsida > Rosales > Rosaceae > Fragaria > Fragaria nilgerrensis. The sequence goes on along the minus strand of CM020978.1, from coordinate 792,041 downwards.
CCCAACCCTCGGATCTGAAGTGTCGATCCGGGAAATGGCTTCGGACATCTCTTCCTCCTGCGTGTCCGGCCATGTCTCCCTCACTATAGCACTCATCACCTCGTCACTAGCCTCCCTCACCCTTGCCTAATTGGATAGGAAAAAAATATTAATTAACATTTTAACATATATATAAGTAAAATTAAAAATTCCGTAAAAAGAAAAGATTACTTACTATATCCTCCTGGGAGTCAGGATATGTCTTCTCGTACGTATAGACGTACTTGTTGACCTCTGGATGTTCCCTGGCCGCCTCGTCCATGAAGACAGCGAACGGTTTAGAACCGGCATGATGGTTCCTTGTGTTGCGTTGCCGGTTCTGAGCGTTCGCCTGGGAAACCGCCTTCAAAGAAAAAAGTAAACTATTAGTAAAATATTTTAAAACGCACGTACTTAATGATAAATTAACTAATTAATTTATTTAAATACCTGTTTACGAGGGTTATTGAATTCTGATGTCAGAAGCCAACGCCACTCGTACTCTCTGTATTGAAACTCAGCAGGGGTAGCAGAACGTGCGTTCCCGTGCGTAGTCCAATGGGTCCGCAACTCGTTCTTCCACTCCTTGTACCTACAGATACAACAAAAATATTAGAAATATTATTAATATGACATACAGTTTTGTTTTTTCATTAATTTCTCAACGTATCTTCCCCCATGCACAAAGTCCGCCCAACTGCTCTTCAAGGGCTCAAGAACCTCAAACCACACCTGCATTTAACCGTTTATTAGTTTAGTTTTTCCAGAAATCTATAATGTAATACATAATATTATTCAGGCATTTTGTAAACTCACCGACATCGCGTTGTGGACCATGTCTTTAACCTCCTGCGGGACCTCGCCCCAGTCTGACCACAACATAGGGACTCTATCCCTAATGAGCGCTCCCACGCGGCCGGAGTACGTCCTCGACTTCCCGCCCGATACTACGTCGCCATCCCCGTTAGTACCGATGACAATCCTCCTTGAGGTACCGATGATCTTCTCCAGAGCCTTCCCTGTGACGGGGCCTTTCTTCTTCTTTGCGGCTTCGCTCCGACGGTGCCTATGACATGATAAACCAAATTGATTATTAAAATCAGAATCGGAGAATTATAAGAAAACAAATCATTCATCTTTCATTACCTGAGGGCGAGGACGCGGACGCGACGGATTCCGTCTCCGATGATGATACCCTCGCTGAAATAAGAGGCGTATCAAAAGACACGAACCGGTACGCCGCTAATGGAGCCACTGGCTGGGGCAGTGGATAAATCGGCGTCCCTGAGTCATCGACTACAGGTATGGCTGGTATCATCCGCGGAAGGAATAGGTGAGGCGGCGGCATCTGTACCCCAGATGACCCACTATCCGAAGAAGTAGGAGCTGGAGTGGGCGCCCGGTGTATCTCAGGCATACGGGGTGCAGACACCTCCGTCTGAGACTGAGCAAACAACTGCCTCGCGGAATAAGGGAAGCCCCGTTGCCTCGATGAAGGGGGCACCTCCGGCTGCCTCTGCGCCGTCTGTTGAAGGCTCGCATGTCTAGCTGTCATAGGGCCCTGAAACGACGTCTAAGGGTTGCTAGAGGTTCCCTCAGACGATACGGACCTTTGGCCCTTCGAACCCTTCGTCGATCTAATATTACCGCTCATCCTATTTAAAATATTAATTTGAATCAAGGCCACAAAATCAAAAAATACAAACTCATTTAAAAAATGTATGGGAATATATACACTTCCTAAATACTAATTTTTACTTCCTAAATTTTACACATATACACTTCCTAAATATACACTTCATAAATAAAATATACACTTCCTAACAACACCACAACATTGCAATTAACCGGAAAATCAAAGCAAACACAAAATACAAAACAAATATATACATTTCCTAAATACTAAATACAAATATACACTTATTAAATAACAATATACACTTCCTAAATACAAATATACACTTCTTAACAACACCACAACATTATAATTAACCGGAAAATAAAAGCAAACACAAATATAACTAAAGCTCAAAAAACGTACTCGAGGAGGAGGAGAGGAGGAGGCCGGAGGCCGTGGAGGAGGAGGACGAGGCCGGAGGAGGAGGAGGAGGCCGGGAGGAGGAGGAGGAGGAGGCCGAGACCGGGAGAGGGAGAGGAGGCGGAGACCGGGAGAGGGAGAGGGAGAGGAGGCGGAGACCGGAGAGAGGGAGAGGGAGAGGAGGCAGAGAGACCGGGAGAGGAGTGAGAGGAGAGGGCGGCGACCGGGAGAGGGAGCGGAGGCGGAGGGGAGGCGAAATTAGGAGAGGGAGAGGAAAAGGAGGCTAGGGCATACAACCAGTCGAGCTGGGTTATACCAGAACACTTTAGCCGACGAAATAATAATTTCGTCGGCTAAAGGTAATAATTTCGTCGGCTAACCGAACTTGACACTTGGTAAACAAGTTATACAACATTAGTAGGCATGTTCTGATTGTGATGATCAAACTTGAGAAAAGAAATCCGACGGTCAGATCTGACCATCATGATAAAATACATGTATGGGAAAAAATTCAACTTGATCTAACAAGGTTTAAGTACTCGATCTGGACGGTCAATCCCGTAAGTCAAACCTCTAAATGCACGGAAAAGGTCGTTGGACCGTCTAAATTTCGTATTTTGGCCGGACCTTCAACTGAAAATATTTTCAAATTGATGAGACACAACAAGTCGTATAAAATTTTTACGTAAAATAACCACCGAAGATAGGGCTATAGTATGTAACAGAAAAGTTTAAGGTTTAGCCGACGAATACCCTAAATCATCGTCGGCTATACTATGTAATAAAAAAAATAAAAATTAATAAAGCCGACGAAATATTAGGGTATTCGTCGGCTAAGATGGTTTGGCCGACGACTGCTACTATACTTCGTCGGCTAAGATGGTTTTAGCCGACGACTTTCATTTCAATTCGTCGGCTTTAAGATCTTTTAGCGACGAATTCCTTTTCAATTCGTCGGCTATAAGTTCTTTTAGCTGACGACTTCCTTTTCAATTCGTCGGCTATAAGTTCTTTTAGCCGACGACTTCTAGTGTTCTTCGTCGGTTAAGACGGTTTTAGCCGACAACTTTTAATATAATTCGTCGGCTAAGAGAGTTTAGGCCGACGACTTATGTTGTATTTCGTCGGCTTAAGTAAAAAAATACAAACCCTAAAACAGAAGGTTTAAAACCATACTAATTTTCTGTTCATATATCACCAAAATTCATATAAAATAACAGAATATGAATTCAACATATGTAAACTAGAAATGAAGGTAATACAATCTTTTTTATTACAAATTAATGTATTACATCCGAAGAAGATTAAAACTAAGGCTCGTAATCGGAATCATCTGATGTGTCTTCTTCGGTGTCAGAATTAATTTCTGGTAATCTATGCCTTTCTCATCGCCAGAGTCTTCGTCTGTTTCTTGATTTGGATCAACATCAATAAGCCTTGGCTCTTCATCACGAATTCGCACCGAACGACCCGCTTTAAAATTATTAAGGCGAACGGTAGAGGAGTTAGGAATACCTATTGCGTTGGGCTCTTGATACGCAACATCTTCTTCCTGGTCTTCTGCCTCTCCAAGTGTAGCCGCTCGGTAAATGTTTCGAGGGTGCACAAGGTTGATACTTTCCACGCGTCACCCTTAGCAAGGTCATCAAGATAAAACACTTGTTTTACCGATGTGGCAAAAACGAACAGGTCATCTTCGTAAGAAGTTGTAGCAGTGTTCACCGATAATATTCCGTACTGATCGGTCTTCATGCTCTACGGGCTAGTATTAAACCATCTACACTTGAAGAGGTGCACTGTCATGCCTTTACCGTAAACGAGTTCCACCACTGAATCAAGAACACCGTAATAGTCAACTCCATTCCGCCCACCATGCGCCATCACCCCAGAATTCTGTGTTCTCCGTCTGCTGTCTCTCTGTTCACATATAAATTGCACGCCATTCACCTTGCACATCGGATAAAATCTTGACATTATTGGGTTCATCGCTAGAAGTCTTAGTTCGTGCGACCAATTTAGGTGACCATCAAATTGAATATGGTTCATCTGCAACCAACCATTCAACTGTAAATATGGATAATTATGCAATAAACATAAATACGTACAGAAATATTGAATTACGTATCCAGCCGCCAAAATAGTTTGCGAACTCCATGTTGTGGTACTCGAGATCACCTTGAATGTCTGGACAATATAGATGGATGTCTTTCTAGTATTCAACTTCTGGACAGTTAATCAATATCCACCAGTGGGCAATGACTAGCTCATGTGGTTGCAAATTGTAGGAGTCTGGCAAAATTCCATAAACTTCAACATCACTGGAGAGTATGGAAAGAGTGAACTTCGGTACATCTACCGGCATGGCTTCGTCTGTTTCCTTCAACGCTCCTAAATACAACTTCATGTAGGTGACGCACTCGTGCGCAATATATGCTTCAGCTATACATCCTTCAGGCGCAGATTTATTAGCCACATAATCTTTGTAGTCTCCAAGTTGCCTATAAATCAAGTTGCAAAGTGTTATGATTATTGAACATGTATATATATTGAGGAATTCAGGTGTAAAAAACGTACCTTCCATGGGATACATCCAAGTGTAGTGTACTGGACCGGTAAGCAACAATTGCTCGGGAAGATGGATCATCAGGTGAGGCATGATGTCAAAAAAATTTGGAGGAAATATCCTCTCAAATTTACACATGATATAAATGATGTCCTCTTGCATTTCCCGGAGGTTAGATTTTGTCACTTCCCGTGTGCATAACTTCTGGAAGAATCTTGCCAACGCTACTAACGGCTCCACCACCTGACGGGGAAGGAACGGTCGAATGAAAACAGGGAAGAGACGTTGTAGCAGGATATGACAGTCATGACTCTTCAACCCGTACATCTTATTGTCCCGAAAGTTCACACACCGGGCTATATTTCCTGCATAGCCTGAAGGATACTTCACACAACTCATCCACCTGAAAATTACGTTCTTCTGGTCAGGCTTCACGGTGTAAGGAGCTTGAGGCATTTTTTTCTTCCCTTCTTTCAACACAGATGTCTTCTTAACTGCATTTTTTTAGATCAATGCGTGCCTTAGGACCGTCTTTCGTCTTCCCCTCCAAGTTCAGCACTGTGCCCACCACACTGTCGCAAACATTCTTTTCTATGTGCATCACATCTAGGTAGTGCCTGATCAACAACTTACTCCAGTATGAGAGTTCCCAGAATATGCTCTTATGTGTCCAGAATTTTTACCTGTCGGGTCTTTCAGGTATTGCCGCAACAATATTGGGATGATTGCTGAGCTGTCCAAAATCGTACTCATTAAGCACTGCTAAATTTCTTCTCCGTCCATCTTCTGGGAGGCATACCGTGTTCTACGGTCCCATCAAATGCCTTGTCATCATGTGAAGACATGTACAACCGCTCAAGCCTATCCCTCAACGGGAAATACCGAAGTACCTTCACAGGTTTCCTATTGCCTGCAGGAGTCAGCTTATACTGTCAGTGTGGACATACCGGACATGCGTCAAGCCCACCAAGGTCATTCCCTTCTAGATCTTTACCCCAGAAGAGAACGCAGTCATATCTGCATGCATGGATCTTGATGTAGGAAAGCCCAAGATCTTTCAGGATACATCGGACCTTACGATGAGTGGTAGGAAGACGATGACCGGGGGGGCAGCATCGAAGCAGTGTACTGTAGATAATCATCAACAGCCTTCACGGTCGATTTTGTCTCAACTTTAATCTTCATTACGTCCATCACACTTTCAAGAACGGTCTTCTGACAACCGGGGGTACACAGGAGTCTGTTGGAAAGCAAGCAGTTTGTTGTACTTTTCAATACCAGCAGTGTTGACAGCTCTAGGGAAGGGCTGCACGGGTCAGACATATACTGTCCTTGAGCGCATACACCGCTCTCATTAAGGAAATATGTCGTTGATGAATGCCGTTGTTGGATCGTTAGATGTACTGCCCGTCTCACAAAATTGCCCATGATCATGCGGACCCCCTGATGATGTTTCACCGTGATATAACCAACATGTGTACTTCTCCCAAAACCCGTTACTCCTCAGGTGCTGCTACATTTGTCAATGGGAAATCGATGCATATCGCTGACACTGACATTCGTGTACAGGCAATAGAAAATTGTATTCCTGTTAGCATTAGCCAGCGCATATTCTAAAAACTCATAACTCCTGCATCGTATCTTTTGTCTCATTTTGGAAGCGCGAATCCAACTCTTATCCATATCTGAAAATATAACTAAATATATTTATAACGTGCTAGCTAATTATTAATGAAATTTCATGCCATATATAAAATCTCAATCAGTACTATATATTCTACGTACTACAACTAATTAATAACAAATTAATTAACACACACACACACATATATAGTATATAATTAAAATTACATAACAAGATTATAAGATAGATATGAATATAGATATAGATATCTACATCATCACAAAATCATCATTGTGGTATATACCATCAACACAATATATCAATTAATTAACATATATATTATATATCTACTACTTGTAAACAACTTAATTCATATATATTATATCAAATCATCAACCAAATCGATCAACATATATGTATATATATATATATATATACATCCAACATACTCAAAATCAATAAGCTCGATCATAACAATATTATATATCAACATCATCACAAAATCATCATGAAGTCATATATATCATCAAAAACTTCACACCATATCAACACAATAATATTAATATAAATTAATTAACATATATATATATATCTTATTTATTAACAACAAATTAATTCATATATATTATCAATTCAAATCATCAACCAAATCGATCAACACATAATATATACCATCCAACGTACTCAAAAATAATCAACTCAATCAAAATCAAAATCAACAAACTCAATCACACTAAAATCGATCAACTCAAATAAAACTCAATTAATCAACATATATATACATATACGACCTATATATGGCTCCACAAACTAATTATGGACAGATTTCGACAACACCCAAACGTTTTCTCCCGTTTTTTCTTCTCCCGTTTTTTTTCCCAGATGAGCTGCTGCTGTCCAGATCCGCAAATATAAAGCACTTTAGCCGACGACATATTAATTTCGTCGGCTAAACTTTTAAATATTTCGTCGGCCATAGTCTGTGAACTTTAGCCGACGAAATTTTTTTTCGTCGGCTAAAGTTTACCATAGCCGACGAAAATTTCACTTAGCCGACGAAATTCCACTTTAGCCGACGAAAAAAAGCTTCGTCGCCTGCCTGGTTTTTTTTTTCTCGTCGGCTAAAGCCTTTCTTCTGGTAGTGACATGAAAATGGCAAGGGCAATTTCTGTTAAATGCAGTTTATTTAGCAAACTAGCAAGTAAGTTTTTTTAAAAGTTGTCGCTTCTGAATTTTAATTTCATAACTGGGCTTCGTAGCCTTCTTCTACATCCCACCTTTTTTATAACGTGGGACGATATTGAGGAATTGGGATCCCTCATATCAAAGTTGAAATTTGTGACAATTTGAAAAGTTACGGTATTATGACGAATTTATCGTGGTTAATCAAGTGACAAACATCGATTTGTGACGGAAATTGTCACAGTTAACATCGATTTGTGACGGGGAAATGTCGCGGTTAATATTGATTTATGACGAAATTTGTCACAGTCCACATCAAATTGAGTTACCATAACCATGGTCTTGACCTAATTCAATACTTGAAATTAATTATCGTATATCGATAATAGCAATCTCCATTTTGTTGTTTGAAATAATTGACCGAAACATGAGCCCTGAATTTGACATAAAAAAAAAGTGACGAATTTCGTGTCACAAGTTCTGAAAAGAGGGAGAGGCAACGCCTCGAACCCCATGTGATGTGATAAAAAGATTGGGCTAATAAATGAATGAAAAATCTTGTTATTGATGTGATTGTTCTACATCTGTTCATAAATTGTATAGCATATATATATACACAAGTTAGTAATACAAGGTAAGAATTAAAGAATGTATTTGATTATGACAAAGTTAAATCCAACTAAATTTTAGCTCAGTATTTGAGTTTCAAATTGATGTTAAAATTGAAAAAGATACCAAATTTAGATTTCTACCGTTTGAAAGGCAAATTAGAGAAACCGAAAAATGAATAAACTATTAATTATAGACATTTGCTCTATATGGTAAGTTTTTTATGTGGAGTGGGTGCAAAATGAAAGAAAAATATGTATGGTTTATCTTAAAAGAGGTCTAGTATTTTGAGTTTTTATCTAATTTTGTCTTCTCTACAAGATCCAACAGTGGGCCGTGGGTGCTTATGACCAATTTTGTCAAGTTTTGGCATGTTTGAAACCTTGTTTCGTCTATGTATGTAGTATTACACGTCATATAATGCACTCAAAAGGATTCCAATACCTTTTTTCAATCTCCATCGATCGAAATTGTTAACATATTCGGTTTTTATGTCTTGACATAGACTGTTGTCTTTACATTATTGTATATGAATGTGTCGTAGAGAGATTGAGTGCTTAACTTATTGCAAGGAATATACAAATTTATGGATTTAGTTCTTTATAAATCCGTTGTGACTACGATGACTAGATCATCAACAAATTCAAAGAGCGAATTATGCTCAAGTTCCAATGCCTAATGGTGTTATGGTTCAAGTCACACATGCTCTTTTTGCATAAGGAAGCAATCACTATGACTTAATGATATTCACGCCAACGTTTATCACCTGGAAACACATTATGAGAATTGATGAGAATTTCTTATGTATCACTACAATGAATGCACAATATTCATGAGTCACTAAGATTCGGTTAATTGAATCGGTTATTGTCACCAATGATGAGAATAGAGACATCGACTCATGTAGGCTTTAACATAAATCGTACGGGACAATTTTGGACGTGTTTTGATCCGTATACTAAAGAGTAAAGACTCTCACGGACATCCTTTCTTTTGAGCAAAGTAACCATTGAGATCAAAGATCACCAAAATACAACTTGTGGAGCCATGAGAAATGCTCACGGTCTATAGAAGCATTAAAGTCGTCCGCATCATCTCTTATACAATGGAGGGCATTACTCATGCTTTCACAAGCAAATATGACGCAAAAGAATCCCCCATGATCTCTCATTGGCCATGCTCGTTAATTGTTTTGTAAAGCCTATTCTTTAGCAACGATTAGGAGTGACACACTCCTACGCTAAAGACAATGATATACAGAGACTAGCATAAACAAGATGCTAAGTCGTTGTTCACTAAGTAAGACATTAAAATGTCTATGAGTGATTATACAAGAATGATACATAAGATGTTGGTCTCGATGACTTCTCCTTGTTCACTTTGAGGCATAATGATGCTATGGGGATGTTCATACTGGTTTAACTCAAGCCATAACAATTAGATGTTATGGGGAACCTTAACAATGATTGAAAAGTTGAAAAAACCTAGAATTTCCGGTTTTTCAGCTTACGAACCAGTCATTGTAAGGACCGGTTCACCTACTTTATACCGGTTCTTGAGGTTCTGTTAGCGGCCACTGATTTCTAACATCCTAGCCTACCTACTCACAAAATATGGTGGCATTGGAGACCAGGAAAGTAATGAACCACTCAACCTAATTGTTCACAGATGTCCAGCAACTCAGACGGCTGGTTCGGCACTTTTTCGGCCGGTTCTGTCGTCGAGGCTGGCGGTTCCGAATTCTAACTCCCATGTCTACCTGCTTACAAAATGTGGTAGCGTTTGGAGCTCTGGAGGATAGTGAACCGTTAAAAGAATTGTAAAACAAAGGTCCGGTAATGCCAGCGGTTCGGTTCACCGGTTTCTTTTTGGCCGGTCCTGGCGGTGAGGCCAACGGTTTTTTTTTTTGGACCTGTAAGACTAACGACTACGGATTGTAGCAGGGTCATAGTTTTACTTATTCATTTATACCCACCATCGTTCAAATCTTTATGTTACGGTTCTAATAGTATGCATATTTGTTAATGGATTGAGTTAACGTTCTACAATCTATATCATCACATGTTGTATGTGTCATATTGCGCCTCCACAAGTGCACAATGATGAGTTATTTATGATGAATATTGTCTTTGAATAAGACATGAGCTTCTGATTATAGTCTGCTTATATAAGGACCTTGACAAACGATCTCTTTTATGTCGCTTTGATAAGCCAGTATTCCCGTTGTTAGAGGGAGATAAGAACAAGAATGTTCAAGTAGAACGACTTAGAATTGTCGTGGTTTGTCTCTACTGTGTCTCATCAAGTTCCTTAAAGTGACGAGATCACATATACATGCTGCAAACATGCTTGCAAAGATTGATGTCCATGTCCGGATAAGGACATGTCGTCACCCATAGATGATGGCATGGTGACGCCACAAATGTGGTAGATGGTGTCACTAGGCCGTGGCTCCCATAGTTTAGGGGGAGACCACTTGGTTCGATACATACTCGCCAAGGAAGAATGCATGTCAAAACCCACCCCGAATTTCATCCTGAAACCCGAAATAAGTCTTGCGGGATCCACTTCCAAGGAAAATTTATTGAAGAACTCGATAAACTTCCCTTGAAAATGAACAACCCTAACCCAGAAAAAAAATCAAGAATTTACTCTCCTAGACGAATCAAGGAACTTCCAATTCGTCCAAATAAAGATAGCATACATTATCCTTAGAATATCTCCCAAATAATAAACAAGGACTTAAGACACAACCGAAAATAATAAACATTATCCTTAAGGGTAATCAGAGCTACTAATACTAGCGGAAGCAAGAAAATACACTGGTAGGTTAAGCAGGTAACCTACTGGTGAAAAGTGGGTAACTACGCCTCGCCTCCTACTAGTGCCAAACCGTACTCTGCAGATTGGGTATTTTAAAACTAAGGGCCCAGGGGAAACATTTAATAACGTTAGAGTGAGTGGAAAAAAATAAATTAATAAATAAAATATCTATGTTTGCCCAAATCAATTTGCAAAGAAAAATCGAATGCATGCTGCACGCGATAAAGCTTTAATCTAAAAAATATCGAGCCTCTTAGGCTCTATATATGTATGTATTTACACACGTCCATACTCCTTATATAAATTCATGGGTCTATATAGGGCTACTACGCTCGCGTCCAACGCTCACGTCACGCCTTAATCGGATGCGGTGCTATACTACGCGTTAAGGTGGACAGACGAGTGTATAAATATGTGTCTATACCCCTATATGAATTAAACACTCATATAGGGCTATTACGCTCATGTCCAACGCTCACTTCACACCATAGTGCAGCTATATGCTACGCCATTAAGGTGGACAGACACATAGGGCTAACTAGCTTTTTATACATACTCTCTCATCAAAATACATATTTATATCACCGAAAATCCCATTTTCGGTAACTCTCCAAGAGAAATAAAAATCATCAAAATTCAAATGATGTCAAAATGTTCCACAACATTAATTGTTCATCCATGAACTATAGCATGCATATATTTAAAACAAAAGTCCACTCACCAATTAGGCCTAAGCCTGATGTCGATCTGGGACCTCATCGCTCGAGCCTCCTCACGTCCTGTTCCAAATATAATATTAATTTCCCAACCAAAATTCCAATACTTACTCAAAAATAGGCAAAATAAAAATGAGCCGTAACCACGCTCATTCTCGCCTCACTTCAATATTCCTAAACCGAAACGATCCAAACTTTAATACTAAAATCGGCAGCCGTAAAACAACCTCCCACAGATTTAACGACTTTAATCCTACAGCCGGATTCTACATAATTAACCGCCAAAAATACGAAACTTCGGAAAATCACAAACCTAACCAAAACTCCTCCAAAAATTTCATAATTCACATCAATAAACTCCTCTTAATATTCCACATTTAAAACTATAAAAATCTCCCAAACAGCGGCGGCCGGAGGCCGACTCCGGCGACCTTCAATGCCTACCAAAATTTGACAGTAGCTTCCTCTCAACCTACTCTACAACTTTTTAACTAGCACAACACCCAATTTCAAGCCTAACTAGGACAATCGAACAAAACATCACAAAAAGCCCTAGAACTTCCACTCATCGGTTCTCCTCACCTGAAGCAAACTTGACCGAGTCCTTCTAGGGCAAGGCAACTGGGTTGAAGGCCTTCAATACCATATAAGGCTGCCCAGATTAGTGGCCGGAGTTGAAGTTCCGGCGACACTGAGAGCTTTGGGTAGTCGGGAATAGTTCGGGGGCGGCGGCAACTCTCCCTCACGGCGGCGCTAGGGAAGCTCTCACCGGTCTAGAATAAAGCTAGGTTGGAGGCCGACCTTTGGGACCTGGGGCGGAGTGCGCGGCGTGGGGGCCGGACGATGGCAGGTGGACGGTCGGAAGCCTAGCGGGTCGGGGTGCTCGGGGGAGAGAGCTCGGGAGGGAGAGAGAGAGAGATGGAGAGAGCTCGGGAGGGAGAGAGAGAAGGGAGAGAGAGAAATGGTTTGGGCTTTTTGTCCCAAACCGGTCCGCTACCCTCACTTAAACCCAAAACCAAAACAAAACAACACACCCAAAATAAAAACAAATACCCTAATAAAAATTACCTTTTTACCGGGTAAAATTTACCATTTTTACCGTCGTCACATTTTCTCCTACGAATAAAATCCTCCGAAATAATCGTCCTTCAAAACCCCTCTAGGGACCAAATAAACTATAGACTCATTGACGAAGACGGTAAAAACTTTTATTATAACAAAGCCAGTAAATAAGGTAAAAAATTTAAGAGTCGGGATGTGACAATGCGAGTTTGTCACAACTTGATCATTTGATCAATGATACTCATATGTCTGTTATTTCTGGATTTTGGTCATCATTGTGGGACGACTCAATGTCAATACCAATCCATATAGAGATCTCTACAAATAGAAATTACACTAGCTAGTGTACATGATGATGTGGTTTAATGAGTTTGATATCGAACCATACTTCGTTGAGAAAATACCAACGTTGTAGATTAACCTAATGGAAAGATGCGATCTAGTTTAAACAAAGAGATAGTGTTTTGGTTAGGGTGACGCCGCACCCCAAGTTTAAACTCTATCAGTTATGTCTTTGTTAGAAGGGTAGTGAAAAAAGAGTTTAGACTCACATTCTGGCACAAAGGCTCTCACAAACGCCATGGAATCAACTACGATGAGATTACTCTTGTAATGGATGTTATTGCACCACTATCTTGTCAGTTATGTAGTTTTTGAAAAAACGAACATGCAGCTTGTGGTCACAACTTATCTCGCTTGGGAACTAAGAGATAACATAAAGATCTTGAATAGATCGGTTTTCACCCAAATCAAGTGGCTGCTGACCACAGAGCGCGTTTGCAAGATATTTGCTAAGTATCTACTTGATTAGGAATGGATATGAAGAATTATGTCTGCAGTGCATGACACTCTTGGCAATAGGATTCTCATAGATGCTCCAAGCCAAGTTTTGACAAGATGTCACATATGTCCCATTGTTGCCGCTCATCTGCCTTGTCTTCTGTAGGACGTTGTGGGTCCCATTGATGAAGCCGATCTTGTTTTTGATCTGCAATGCCATGGCATGGATTGGCTCCATTGCATGTAGTTGTCTTCTGCCCAAGGATGTGATACGAGAATCGCACCAGGCTTATCCGAATGTGAAGATAGAGAGGTGATTTGAGATCTCCCATGGTTCGTGTGCGTGCGAGAGCACCGGAAGAAAGGCTTCTTTGAGCGCTTCTCCCTCAATAGGGCTAGCACGTTCTTCTCGTCGTCACCTTCTGTCATGAGGCTTTTGAGTGTTTTGGTGTTTTAGGATTTGCTAGGATCGATTTGCTATTGATACCATAAAGAAATTTGGAAAACTATGTTTGTATACCAAACTATATCAAAGGAGTTACCAGCTTATTACAAGCTATACTCACCGAAACCCTACAAGACTTCTTGTACAGAAGGAAACTCTAGACAAACTAGGTAACTATAGATACATATCTCTATTAACAGCTATGATAGAATCACCAACAATAACATAATCAATTAACCTTCACGAATATCTTCTACATATCTTCTTATTTTTAATAGACACGTTTACAAAGGAAAAAATCGAAACGTTTACAAACAGTTCGACAAAAAGATGTGAGAAACCTCCTGCTGGCGAATCCTTCACTTTCTCAAACTCAACAGCCAACACTATTTCACTTTCTTCACTCTCAAGGCTAACAGGTTCCATCTCTCTCACTCTTTCTGGTACCCCAGTGATGGTTTGATCCAAAGTTTGATGCTTTTGCTGAAAAGGGTGTGGTTCATTTCATGGTGGGTCTGTGGTAGAGGAGCTCTTCTCTGCATACCAAATGCATGTTTTGATGAGTTTTTGATTCCCAGCTGAAAAATGGTATTTGAATTTTTTGTTGGATGTTTTTGAATTCATTGATTTGTTGTGGAATCAACTAGTTTCCCCAAATCGAAATGAGTTTTGGGGTTCAAGTACGTGGTGTTAGAGTTGACGAAATCTTCTATCGATTTGAAGTTGTCATCAAAATACAAGGTAGGTTCTGTTGTTGTGATCAAGCATTCAAGCATTTGATTTTAAGTATATGAAGCTTTAATTTTTTATTTTATTTTTTCTCTAATATCCAAATAGCCAGCCTTTCTCCTCTTGTCAAAAACAGCTGTTAACATAAATCCTTGCTTGATTAGGGTACATTAATTCGATCGTGTACAGCTGTTAATGTAAATCCTTATGTAAATGGGATCGATTGTGACGCGCTTTATATATATAGAGGGTCAATCGCAATTGGCATAATTATCCCATCTTCCTTTCATTCTCAGGTCCTCAGTCCTCACCCACATATTGCTTTCTCTTCTTTCTCTCTACAAACTTTGCTTTCGTTTCATCGATCTGCGTTCGTTTTCATTGATCAACCATGAAACGACGCTGCTCAGACTCGTCATCCACCTCTGTTTGGAGGATCAAAGCCAACCACCCTGCAGGCTCATCTTCTGATGATTCAACACCCAAGCTTCTTGCACGAAAAGTGGCCGATCATTATAGCGCGAGGAGAAATCAAACCGTTGAAGAAAGAGAACCAGCCCGATCTCCACCTAAGGAAGCTGACAACTGGATCAAGAGTGTCTTGATTACCCTCTGTGCTCGCCCCGAGATGCTGTTCTTGATCTTGCATGTGGCAAAGGAGGTGTCTCATCAAAGGGGACAAGGCCGGAATTCGGTACTATCTTGGCATTGATATTGCTCAAGGATCTATTGAAGATTGTCGTGCCCGTTACAATGCTAAACTTTACATTTCCTGCACGCCTTATCTGTGGAGACTGCTATGAGGTCGGAGTACTTAATAAAACCCTAGCAGATGAGGCGCCCTTTGATATTGCAGTGCCAGTTGTTTGCCTTGCATTTTCTTGGTCCACGGAAGCGCGCAAGGAGAGCCCTGGCTAATGTTTCGGCCTCACTTCGCCCCGACGGAACTTTCATCGGAACCATGCCAGACGCCAATGTGATCATCAAGAGCTTAGACAAGCGCAAGGGTTGTTCTTTGGAACAGTGTGTACTCGGTAAGATTTGATGAAGAATTTTCTGAAAAGAAGTTCAAGTCTTCAAGCCCCTTTGGTATCAAGTACATGTTTCATCTCGAGGGTGTTATTGATTGCCCTGAATGGATCGTCCCCTTCACGTATTCATATCATTGGCAGAAGAGTCGATCTGGAATTAGTCTTTGTTAAAAACTTTCATGAGTTCGTGCCCCAGTATTTGGAACTACCAAAGTATGTGGATTTGTGCGTAAGATTGTTGCGCTAGGTGATCAGAGTACACTATCAAAGATGAATGGGAAGTAGCACACTGTACTCTTCCTTTGTCTTGAGGAAGAGGGGCGCCCAACCAGCTTGAAGTTCGATCATTCAACACCTTGCTTCCTGCTATGAAATCCAGTCTTGTAATTCCTTGTTATTTCTTGGATATGTAGATAAGTCTTGTAATTTGATCGATTGACAATCACTTGGTTTGAAATCTACATTCGATCTCTTTTGTCGTCGATCTTCAATATTACCTTTCGACTTTTTCCATTGTATGGAATGGCCATATACCATCATTATCGATCATGGTGATCCCTTATATATAGGTGAGTAACGGCAGAGCAGAAGAAACCCTATGATCGAGAGGGTTGGTTGGCTGCCGGAGCGGGTCTTGTTGAGTTGGATTCTCCGGTCCGGCCTAACTTCATTACCTGTATCTGACTATGAAGAGTTTCAACTTCAACACCGTGTCCCGTTCATGTATATCATGTAAAGCTTGGAGGAATGTAAAGCTTGTTTTAACTTTTACACATAGCCTTTGCTCAATATTGTTTGACTCTTGTTTTCAAAGGATCCCAACAATTAGTATTGAACTCACTCAACTCGTGCTTTGAATTAGCTAGGTATGAAATGTATAGATGGAGCTGTGATGAATTGGTTCTCACTCGGAATATTTACATAGAAGGGAGGAACGCTAATATTAATTAATGAATCGAATAAGTTAGATTTACTATTATATACAGCACACCAGGTGCCAGCAATTCAAGGTTAGCTAGCTGTTAATTGTCTTCTAATACATGGTTTGGTTCCTTTGGGCTTCTACTCCGTACTAGACTAGCATACGTCCCAATGGATTTTGGCCAAGCGCGTGCGGCGCGTTCTAGGTTAGCAGAATCATGTCTTTTTTGGCAAGAGTTATTTAGAAAATAGATGTTAATGTTGAAGGAGAAAAAATAACGAGAATAACGTATACTCATTTATTGATAGAAATGTCTATTTATAGGCATTACATAAAGTCTCCCGAAGGATCTAGAAGTTTTATCCAACTGTAATATTTTTAATAAGGAACCGGATGCTAATCATATGTGTCTATCCTACGTGTATTGGGAGGCAAACACATACAGAAGACGAAAATATAATTTCCTTAAACACTCTCCATTGTGTTGCGTCCCTAATGCATCAAGTGCTTATGGTGTTGTCTCGGTAAAAACCTTATCAAGTAAAACAAAAACCTCGTGGGTAAACAAAAGACTTGGACAAAGGAAAAAAGAGCACAACGTACCAACTACAATTAAAGATAACATGTGATGCATGTAGACTCTCTATGTTCTACACAACGACTCCCCCTGCTTGGTACTCAATCTCAGAGTACAGATAAACGCGCAAGCCAATACACTTCACATACTTCAAAAGTAGACTTGGACAACGATTTAGTCATTAAATCCAACCATAATATCCTTAGATCAGACTATTCTAATAAGAAAACCGGATTAACTAATCATACGTGTCTACATATCTGTACTAGGCAAGACACATAATAGAAAGACCGAAATATAATTCACTTAAATGTTCCCCTTTGTGTTGCGTCCCTAATACATCACGTGCTTATGTTGTTGTCTCGGTAAAAAACCTTGCCAAGTAAAATAAATCCTCGTGGGTAAACAAAAGACTTGGACAAAGGAAAAAAGAGCACAACACACCAACTACAATTGAAGATAAATTGTGATGCGTGTAGACTATCTCTGATGTCTACACAATGACTCCCCCTGATTGGTCCTCAACTCGGAGTACAAATAAATGACGCAATCCAATGCACTTCACATACTTCAAAAGTAGACTTGGGCAATGATTTATTCATTAAATCCAGCCCAAACATCCTTAGATCAGACTTTGTTATGCTTAACATTACTTTGATCTTGAAGAAGAAGGTCTCCTAACAACTCAAAATATAAGTTCGCGTTGAAAATTGATTCACGTGTGGCATGACTTTCGTGTACTTAAACAGTCATAACTTATTCGATATAATAGGTATGGATGAACCGTACAAATTTCTGGAAACTAGACATACGTAGTTTTCCAATCATCAAGGTCCATAACCTAGTTCATCTTGAGCTGATCACAAAGCCTGTCAAGTTGATTGTTCTGCCAAGCAGATTCTCGGACAGATTCGTCCTACATTACAAAAATAGCCATAACTCACTCAATATGATAGGTGTGATCAATGTTGGTTCCATGGAAGTAGACCCATAGACCTTTCCAATGGTACTAATTTCACCATTTCCCACTAGGGGCTATCATGTAGGTCCTGTGGAAGTTGACCTACAAAACTGGGCAAATTCTGATTTCGCCTTTAATGTGTCTTTCTATAAGGGATAGTATAACCTAAACTTTTCATAGAAGGAATTATTGTCATTACATTGACATTGCTTAGGTGCATCCAGCCACTACCTTGATATTCCTTCAACTCATCTAAGAGAGAGCGAAGCTGCTCGACCGTTAAGAAGAGAGTTGAAAGACTAGAAGAACATGGCCTTACAAGTTTATAGTGAAGAGGTTGATATGCTACCGTCTTGATGGAGAATTCCTCCTAAGACTTCTTCATTATATGGACGAAACATGTCTTCGCAAGACTTCGACCGATCAAGGATACATATAGGCATAACTTCATCGTCCTTTAGATTGCCTTAAGCCGACATAGAATAAGCATTATCAATAACGGTCCTCATTTTCGAACCAAGTGTTCCAAGATCCTTTCATTCTTAATTTTGGATTAGTGGCATCTCTTAGTTAACAAGAGTTCATCATGATTCATCCATATTAACACGCAAAGACATAATTCTTCATATCCATTCCCTAATCAAGTAGATACTTAGCAAATATCTTGCAACGCGCTCGTGTGTCAGCAGCCACTTGATTGGGTGAAAACCGATCTATTCAAGATCTTTATGTATATCTCTTAGTTCCCAAGCGAGATAAGTTGTGACCACAAGCTGCATGTTCAGTTTTTCAAAAACTACATAACTGACAAGATAGTGGTGCAATAACATCCATTACAAGAGTATATCTCATCGTAGTTGATTCCATGGGCGTTTGTGAGCCCTTGTGACAGAATGTGAGCTAAACCTTTTCACTACCCTTCTAACAAAGACATAACTGATAGAGTTTAAACTTGGGGTGTCGGCGTCACCTAACCAAAACACTATCTCTTGTTTAAACTAGATCGCATCTTTCCATTTAGGTTAATCTACAACGTTGGTATTTTCTCAACGAAGTATGGTTCGATATCAAACTCATTAAACCACATCATCATGTACACTAGCTAGTGTAATTTCTATTTGTAGAGATCTCTATATGGATGGTATTGACATTGAGTCGTCCCACAATGATGACCAAAATCCAGAAATAACAGACATATGAGTATCATTGATCAAATGATCAAGTTGTGACAAACTCGCATTGTCACATCCCGACTCTTAAATTTTTTACCTTATTTACTGGCTTTGTTAATAAAAGTTTTACCGTCTTCGTCAATGAGTCATATTTTATTTGGTCCCTAGAGGGGTTTTGAAGGACGATTATTCGGAGGATTTTATTCGTAGGAGAAAATGTGACGACGGTAAAAATGGTAATTTTTACCCGTAAAAGGTAAGTTTTTAGGGTATTATTTTTTGGGGTGTTAATTTTGGTTTTGGGTTTAAGTGAGGGTACGGACCGGTTTGGGACAAAAGCCCAAACCATTTCTCTCCTCTCTCCTTCTCCTCTCCCCCGAGCTCTCTCCATTCTCTCTCCCTCCCAGCTCTCTCCCCCAGCACCCCGACCCGCTAGGCTTCCACCGTCCACCTGCCATCTCCGGCCACCTTCCCGCCACTGCCTGGCCTCCCCAAAAGTCGCCTCCAACCTAGCTTATTTATCTAGACCGGTGAAGCTTCCCTACGCCGCCGTGAGGGAGAGTTGCCGCCCAAATTCCCGACTACCCAAAGCTCTCAGTCGCCGGAACTTCCAACTCCGGCCACTAATCTGGGCAAGCCTTATATGGTATTGAAGGCCTTCAACCCAGTTGCCTTGCCCTAGAAGGACTCGGTCAAGTTTGCTTCAGGTGAGGAAACCGATGAGTGGAAGTTCTAGGGCTTTTTGTGATGTTTTTGTTCGATTGTCCTAGTTAGGCTTGAAATTGGTGTTGTGCTAGTTAGAAAGTTGTAGAGTAGGTTGAGGAAGCTACTGTCAATTTTGGTAGGCATTGAAGGTCGCCGGAGTCGGCCTCCGGCCGCCGCTGTTTGGGAGATTTTTATAGTTTTAAATGTGGAATATTAAGAGGAGTTTATTGATGTGAATTATGAAATTTTTGGAGGAGTTTTGGTTAGGTTGTGATTTTCCCGAAGTTTCGTATTTTTGGCGGTTTAATTAATGTAGAATCCGGCTTTAGGATTAAGTCGTTAAATCTGTGGGAGGTTGTTTTACGGCTGCCAATTTTAGTATTAAAGTTTGATCGTTTCGTTTAGGAATATTGAAGGTGAGCGAGAATGAGCGTGGTTACGGCTCATTTTTTTTTGCCTATTTTTGAGTAAGTATTGGATTTTGGTTGGGAAATTAATATTATATTTGGAACAGGACGTGAGGAGCTCGAGCAGATGAGGTCCCAGATCGACATCAGGCTTAGGCCTATTGGTGAGTGGACTTTTGTTTTAATAATATGCATGCTATAGTTCATGATGAACAATTAATGTGTGGAACATTTTGACATCATTTGAATTTTGATGATTTTTATTCTCTTGGAGAGTTACCGAAAATGGGATTTTCGGTGATATAATATGTATTTATGAGAGAGTATGTATATAAAACTAGTTAGCGCCTATGTGTCTGTCCACCTTAATGGCGTAGCATATAGCTGCACTATGGTGTGAATTGAGCGTTGGACATGAGCGTAATAGCCCTATATGATGTGTTTAATTTCATATAGGGGTATAGACACATATTTATACACTCGTCTGTCCACCTTAACGGCGTAGTATAGCACCGCATTAAGGCGTGACGTGAGCGTTGACGCAGCGTAGTAGCCCTATATAGACCCATGAATTTATATAGGATTATGGACGTGTGTAAATACATACATATATAGACCTAAGAGGCTCGATATTTTTTTAGATTAAAGCTTTATCGCGTGCAGCATGCATTCGATTTTTCTTTGCAAATTGATTTGGGCAAACATAGATATTTTTTTTATTAATTTATTTTTTTCCACTCACTCTAACGTTATTAAATGTTTTCCCCTGGGCCCTTAGTTTTAAATACCCAATCTGCAGAGTACGGTTTGGCACTAGTAGGAGGCGAGGCGTAGTTACCCACTTTTCACCAGTAGGTTACCTGCTTAACCTACAGTGTATTTTCTTGCTTCCGCTATATTAGTAGCTCTGATTACCCTTAAGGATATGTTTATTATTTTCGGTTTGTCTTAAGTCCTTGTTTATTATTTGGGAGATATTCTAAGGATAATGTATGCTATCTTTATTTGGACGAATTGGAAGTTCCTTGATTCGTCTAGGAGAGTAAATTCTTGATTTTTTTTCTGGGTTAGGTTGTTCATTTTCAAGGGAAGTTTATCGAGTTCTTCAATAAATTTTCCTTGGAATTGGATCCCGCAAGACTTATTTCGGGTTTCAGGATGAAATTCGGGGTGGTTTTGACATGCATTCTTCCTTGGCGAGTATGTATCGAACCAAGTGGTCTCCCCCTAACTATGGGAGCCACGGCCTAGTGACACCATCTCCCACATTTGTGGCGTCACCATGCCATCATCTATGGGTGACGACATGTCCTTATCCGGCACATGGACATCAATCTTTGCAAGCATGTTTGCAGCATGTATATGTGATCTCGTCACTTTAAGGAACTTGTAGACACATAGAACAAACCACGACAATTCTAGCTTATCGTTACTTGAACATTCTTGTTCTTATCTCCCTCTAACAACGGGAATACTGGCTTATCAAAGCGACATAAAAGAGATCGTTTGTCAAGGTCCTTATATAGCAGACTATAATCAGAAGCTCATTTCTTATTCAAAGACATATTCATCATAAATAACTCATCATTGTGCACTTGTGGAGGCACAATATGACACTACAACATGTGGATGATATAGATTGTAGAACGTTAACTCAATCCATTAACAATAGCATACTATTAGAACCGTAACATAAAGATTTGAACGATGGTGGTATAATGAATAAGTAACCTATGACCCTGCTACAATCCGTAGTCGTTAGTCTTAATACAGGTCCAAAAAAAAAAAACCGTTGCCTCACCGCCAGGACCGGCCAAAAAGAAACCGGTTGAACCGACCGCTGGCATTACCGGACCTTTGTTTTACAATTCTTTTAACGGTTCACTATCCTCCAGAGCTCCAAACAANATAATTCTTACAGAGTTTATAGAAAAAGAGGCAAACTCACAGAATCACTCATGTAGTTTTCTTCCATAAGATCAATAATGTCTGTTCCTTGTACCACTACTGGCTTTGTTTGAGAAGCCCAGAATGTGTCCTTGAATGAACAGAAACATTAGTTACTTAACTATAATGTCATATTTGATACATGAAAATGCAAACATTCAATTTGTTCACTTACGCATCATCATCCATTGTATCAAGGAAAGCCTTGTAGTAGTTTTGAACCTCCGTCTTTAGTGTGGTCCAAGTGTCCTTTTCAAAGTTCACTACTACTTTTTTTATCACTTGTTTCTTCTTTTCCGGCTCTTTCTTGTTGTTTTTCCGAGGCAGAGGTTGTTTTGGAGCCTTTTTTCTTTTATTGGGCATCGCCACGTCCTTCACTTCCTTTGGAGTGTTGTACTCGAAGTCGTCATCCTTGGCTTACGTTCCTCTCGATAGAATGCATTGGAACAAGCTTCTTCATTTTTTCTACCGGCTTTATTGGAGCATTAGTTTCAGCCGATTTCTGTATCATTTCCACAAGATAATCCAGCACTTCTCCTTCATCCTTCTCCTTTTCTCTTGGGGTTTCAGGAATATTCTCAGTGAAGTTTACGCAGACATCTTCTTCTTCTTCTTCTCTACATTCAACTTCATGTGCCTTGGCAACCTGTAAAGTTAAATCCTCTATATACTTCTTCTGCCTTTTGTTCTCATCCTCCAACTTGCTTATTTCCAACGTCTGCTGAAGTATCTTTGCATTTGCTTCTTCAATTGCAATCGAGGACATCTTTGCATTCTCCTGAAGCTTTCGATTTTGGTTGTGGAGTTCAATGATTAGAACAATGAGATCCTTTTCGGCCACATCTTCTGTAGCTATATCTTTTAGGCTATCTGTTGTTGCTCTAGGAACTTTTTCTTGTGGTTTCTCCTGGCTTTTTTGGGGAACCTGCGTCCACAGCAATTTAGTAACCAAAACTATAAAATAAGCTAGGTACAATATAGGAGGTCCTATTGGGGTCAGTAGGAGGTTGTCAAGCCCCCTACTGACCCCAATAGACATTTAAAAAGGGAACTTACCCAATCCCCGAAAGTGAGAGGTAGCACGTCCTCGGAATCCGATACACCTCTGTTACTTTCTTCATTCCATGGTCCCTTTGTTATGAATTCCTGTCACATGTCCTCAGAAAAGTTAGATAAGTATACACACAATTATTAACTTTTCTTCTTTTTTTGAAGTTTTTGTCTTTGCTTACCACTGCGATGTCTGGATTGTCTTTCAAGCTATCAGTTGTGAATAGCTCTCTTATCGACCACCTAAGAAAGGTTGGTGTCGATCTCTCCTTTCCAGTAATCTTGTGCTTCACCTGGGTTTTCTCCAGAAACCAGTACTGTATTGAAAAAAAAGAAATGCACTTTCCGTAAGTAAATGTATATAATAGACATGAAATATAAACAGAAAACTAACAAATGAACCCTATATGAGACCAAAAAAAAACTTACATAAATCAGTATCAAGCATCCACTGAGAACTTTTGGCTTTTTCTTCTTATGCCTCATAAGTCCATCGAGTAGAAATTCAAGGATCATTTTTGGCCAGTTGTACTGGTTGATTCTTTCAATGTCCTCGCAAGCATTTATGAGGTCCCAGGTGATGGATACTGTTGATTTGCTAAAAAAACATGTTGTAAACAGAACCATAATTATGAGGGCAGCAATGATTCTTGCATCACCCTTTTCCTCCTTATCCACATCAGCTTCCAACCTTTTAAGCAATATTTGCTTGTCTACTGTGTCCTTGATCATTTTCACATCAAAAATCGCTGAAGGCTTCCGTTTATCCTTGTCCATATTTCTTCCCACATTGCTTATCACTTCTCTTGAATTTGGCAGCCCAAATATCCTCTCTATGTCTTCCACCATGATCTCCATCTCTTTATCCCCAAAAAAGAATTTCCTCTTCTCAACATCATAGTATTGAAGGATGATTTCGAGGTCACACTCATGCTTGGAAAAATGATTTTCTTGCACTTTAGAGTGATAGATCGGCGATATCATCGGCCAAAATGAAGTTCTCCATAGCACATCTCATACTTCAACTTTCGCTTTCGGCTTCACCATCTTAACTATTTGCTGAAAATTGACAAGCGAGCATTTTTGTTGTATTGTTGGTATAACTCCACTCCCTGACTTCTCCTTCTTCTCAGACTTCTTTTGCACATTCTTCTTCTGCTTCTTTGACCTCGTTTCTACTACTTCATTTTCTCTTCTTCATTCTCAGAATAAGAGGAGGATTGTCTTCTTCACTTTGTCTTCATACTGAGGAGGAGGATTATTAAATTAGTATCGAATAAAGCAATGAAATACATAAAGGAAATATGCTTTCTACTTCCTCAAACAGAGGTGTTGTTGCCCAAATACAGTGTTCAACTGACCCCAGTAGGTGCTCTTACTGACCCCCAGTAGGTGCTCCTACTGACCCCCTTAGGGACCTATACTTGCATAATCCAGTTCCCAGAAGGCACAAAAACAAACTTAGAGCATCAAAAACAAACTCAGAATTTGGTTCAAATCAAGAACCCTATATCCCCAAATTGAACAAGTCATACTGCTCTCAGTAGGAAGGTTCTATTGCCCCTAATATGGTTCTCTGCCCCCAATAGGAGTCATATTGACCCCAATATGCTCCTCTTCTCTCTACTGCCCAATATGGGACCTATAGTAGAACCCTAAACTTGAAACGAAATCCTTAGATTTTACAGATTTCAACAAATGCAATTGTCATTCTTCTCAATTTAGACCATAAACAAGTATAAAACAAATGAGTTATACAGAGATTGAATCAAATTTTGAATGAGATTAAAGCTGGTATAGAAATGGAAGATTACCTAGCGGAGCACGACGGAGTACACGGCTAGTGGGAGAGGATCTGAGCAAGAGGGCGCGAATATGAGTGTGTGTGTGTGAGAGAGAGAGAGAGGTCGAGGCGAATCTGAGAGAGGAGAGACAGATTGAGGTGAATTGAGAAACTGATAGAGAGAGAAAGGACGCGAGAGGACGCGCGTTTGTTAGGTTTTCAAGGATATTATCGTCTTTTTCTTCGTTTAGTTGGCTAGTGGGAATTTTGAGATTTTATTTTGTTATTGAGAAGAAAATTCTTAAAATTAGGGCTAGTGGGTATTGTCCCTATTAATAATAAACATAGGGAGGAGCGATAATACTCCAATCTAACGGAGACCCAACCCGTTTTTCAAAAAAAAAGAAACACCAATAATTTCTTAAATAAAATAGATATATTCCCCCCCCCCCAAAAAAGAAAAATGTATTTGTAAAAGAAAAAAAAAAACAGAAAAAGGAAATGGGAGAAGGAAAAGAAGAAAGTACAGAAGTTTTAATGATGACATAATTGAGTGTGTCAATTGTTGTTAGGAACCCGACCCGTACGAAATGGACCGAGTCAGGTGATGGAATGGACCCTGCTTCGACTGCTTCAACTACTAGGTCAAGTACTCTACTCTCAGGAGTCCAACTGTGTAACTTGTTCTTTCAAAAACAAAACCAAGAGGGTTTGACTCTCAAGTGTTGAGGCTCTCCCCTTCAGATCTGATTCACCCTCCTCTTCCTTCCCTTCCTCACCCTAATTTCTACTCAATTTCAATGCTTTGCTTCTAATCCCCAAAATTCTCTTGGCCCTTGAAAACCCCCAAAATCAAGAACCCTCAAAAGAGATAGTGAAATGAAGCGCCCTTATTTTGAGAAGCTGATTCTCTCTTCTACTCTCCAAGCCAAACAGCTGGTACCCTCTTTCTCTCCTTTTCTCACTCTCTATTTTTCTCTTTTGTGTTGTTGTTAATTGTATGCTGATTATGGTTTTGATATTTTAGCTTCTTTTGATTAGTGAGGGAATTGGGGAGAGAAACCCAGATGGGAACTTAGAGGAATTTCTTATCTTGTTGCAATTTTTCAAGAACCCATCAAGGAAAGACCCTTAAAGATTCCAGCGTTTTTCATTTTCTTGTTGGATAAAACTTAAAGGTTGAAGCTTTGGTGTTCTTGTTTGCTAAGATTAGGTAAAAAAAAGTGTTATAATTGGGGTATCAAACTTGTATAATTGTTGTCTTTCAGCTATATGTTTGGCTGCAGTGACAGTCTGTTGAATTATGAGTTTAATAGTTTTGAAAGCTCAGTGCAAGTAGTTGTGTCTAGGACTGAAAACATGAAATTACTGGCACCTAGAAATTGAAGATTGATGGTTTGGGTAGATAGGAACTCTAATCAAGGTAGGAGGATTTTGGGCATAAAATTGTTAACCAGAACTGGTGTTTTTCTAAACGTGACATTGAAACCATATTTGGGGTTTTCCAAGAATATTTGTTAAGCTTCTAAATAAAAAGCCTCTCTCTCAATATATGGATCCTTAATAAATAAATAAAACTGTGTATAATCTATATGCTCACTGCCATGTTTGGTGGCAGCGATCTTACTCTATTTCTTTTCAATGGATTGTGATTGTTTAAAAGCATTTCTAAACGTGAACAGCTGAACATTCTGCTACTTTTCATGTCAGTCATGTCTCTCAGAAATTTCCTGGTTTACTTCCTCAATCCTAAGGAAAGTAGTGTAGTTCCATTAAAAAATTAAAAAAAAAAAAAAAACTTTGTTTCTATATAACTGTCCAAGTCTTTTGCTGTGTACATACACTTACGGATTTATCATGAGTTGAATTGTTTGGACACATTTAGTTCCTAGGAAATATATATATATATATATATATATATATATATATAATTACATTTTGCAAGTTTCTTTATCAAATAAGTTGTTGCATATTCTATGATAAAAATTGTAAAATTATGACTCCTCCCTACAAAATCATGATTACATAATGGGAGGATGACTTTGAAAATTCAAACTAAATTTTTCTTCTTTTTTTTAAGAAAAAAAAACAATAGTTGTTGATTTTATTTCTTGTAAAATAAAAAACTTAAAAATGCATTTTTAAGTGTTTAGATAAGTAAACCTTTGATTTTAACGGCTTCTAACGGTAAAATTTTATCACAATTTGGTATATATATATTGATCCGGTGGTCCCCTTACCCCTCTTTGTATGAGTGTTCATGAATTTGTCTGTGTGTTCATAACCGATAAAATCAACTGTATTGCTCAGAATAGTTCTAATTACTTTTGCAATGCTTGTTGGCGATATATCTGATGTTCATGATTATTGGCTAATACCGATACTGATATAGCATATAATCTGTTGACATCTACAATTTTACCTGACAGCACGTTTTATTATAGCAAAAAACTGAACTTGATTTGTGTAATTGTAGAAAATACCAGAAAATTTTGCCAAGAAATTCAGAGATGAGTTTTCAACATATGTTACGCTCAGTGTTCCAGGTGGTCATGTTTGGCGTATAGGATTGAAGAAGGCTGCTGAAAATAAATATTGGTTTCAAGATGGTTGGCAGGATTTCATTGAGCGTTATTCCATTCGCATTGGATACTTTCTGATATTCAGATATGAAGGGAATTCGTCTTTCATTGTCAATATTTTTAACCTGACTACTGCTGAGATTAACTATCCACCTAATGCTCTCAGTGGTACTGGAGGGACTGTTTGCAGTAACCAATATCAAGTCTTTGAAGAAATGGAAGATGAGGACTCGGTTGAAATCATGGGTTCCTCCCCTTCATCCATCGTTACTAATACTATGAGAGACAAGCTCTTTGGGGACGTTGCAAATCAACTGACTCCTGGAAAGAATTATAGTCCTCCATCGTTGCAGAATTTGTTCAATGGTGCTAAGCATAACTGGACTGATGCTGGGAAGCTTCATACACCGAAGGTTGCTGGATTACAAGGTAATAATTCTACGCAAGATAATGGTACTGAGCGTAAGAAGAGTAAAAAGGCTGTGGACGAAGTCAAATCATGTACTCCAGGTGAAGGTACACAAAGCGATAAGAAGACTGTAAGGAAAAGGCGGAAACGTGATCCTAGTAAGTTCGATGAACTCATTTTTTTGAATTCACATTCTATTAACGCAGAATTTGACTGTCGTTATAACTTCAATAAAATTGCAGATGTGCAGGAGTCATCTGCTCAACATGAACAGGATGTAGAAATCCGTTTTAGATTTTATGAAAGTGCATCTGCAAGGAAGAGAACTGTGACAGCTGAAGAAAGAGAGAGGGCTGTTAATCTCGCCAAAACATTTGAGCCGGTTAATCCTTTCTGCAGGGTTGTTCTTCGACCATCATATCTATATAGGGGATGTATAATGGTGAGTCTTTCAGTAAGTTGCATATAAGATTGCTTGTTGATTTCAGATTGTTACAGACTTTGCTTACAATGTATTCTTTTCCCATGCAGTATTTGCCATCCTGCTTTGCTGAAAAGAATTTAAGTGGGGTTTCAGGATTTATAAAACTTCAATCTGCTGATGGTAAACAGTGGCCTGTTCGATGCCTTTACAGAGGAGGGAGAGCAAAATTAAGTCAGGGATGGTATGAGTTTACGGTGGAGAATAATTTGTTAGAGGGGGATGTTTGTGTGTTTGAGTTGCTCAAGACTAAGGAGATTGTGCTGAAAGTTAACATATTTCGTGTCCAAGAAGAAGATGCTGGATTTGTAACCCAATCATATGGGAACCAACCTTCAGGGCAAAATATAATTCAGGCTATACCGCTTCGAAATTAGTGGCCACCAGGCTGCTGGTAATCTGGGATGTCTAAAGTGTATGAAATATCTCTTTGCTTTTCGGGTAGTGATCTGATTTGTTCTTGTGGAACTTAGATCTATTTAGTACTCTTGAACTTTTCAGGATGACTTAGTGTAACTTTCTTTCATTGTTTAGGAGTTCAACTCAATTTTTTCTTCTTCACTAGCACTGTAAATAGATTGTGCAATACTACGATCCTAATTGGCTCACCCTTTGTTTCCTATGGTGTATATGCTCACCCTTCCTACTTGCTTTGCTAGTGTGCCTGGGGGAGAGCGTTCTTTCTCTCATTTTGCTTCTTTGTCAAGTGCCTGGGGAATCATCGTTATGACAATCACTGTACTAAAAATTTATACCGGCTCTTAAAATTTGACATCATTTTCTCATCTTGTTTATCCCAGAATAACTACTTTTGTAAAGAGTTACTAATCAAATTTTTATTTTTTTTTATCTTTTCTTGTTTGTTTCACAAACCAAGAAGAATGAACTCTTTCTTTCTCCATTTATTTCCATTTTTAAGCTCTTCTTTTTTTAGTTTTTCAGACTTTTCTGATCTATTCACCATTGCTTTATAGGTCTGAGGAAGTTACTGTTAGCAAAGCTGGTGCTATTTGTTTTGGTCGAAGCGCTTGACGTTATACTAACTTATTAGCTGCATTTCATGAACATATTAACACAATGCTTAGCTCTTAGGACTTGGGGAATAAGTTTAGAGTTTTGCTGGCAATTGCATGCTCAACTCTGATAGAAAAGGAGTAGGTAATATGGTCAATAAAGTTTGAGAATCTCTTTGAAATTTGAATACCATCTTTCTGTTGGTCTTTATAATCTTTTATTCAGACCCACATTGGGCAGATTTCACTTTATACCCCAGTATTCTCAATGACTAAAGGAAAAAGCCTCCTATTTTCTACTTTAGGCCAAGTCTTGTTTCCGGGAAACTTTTCAAATGCTCTTAAGTTTTTTGTAACCTGTTTCTTTTTTCTTTTTTCGTTCAATGAATTGTCTTGTATCACAAGATGGTTGATGCCTCGAAATTAAAATGTTTAGATGCTATGATAGGATTTTCTATTGAGAACACATTGTCTTTTATCGTTGCAGAAAACTGAACTATGGAAATAGAGGATACGTCTCATCTGAGCTGAGTTAGCTGAAAATGATATGTTTATAAGTAGCTGTTTTTATTCACTTCATACTTTTTATGTTTTGTTTTCACATCATATAATTCATGTCTAAATGTTGTAAGAACTGCAGCAAAAAGCAAAATGAGTGACAACTTGTTTGTGCTCTTTCAAGTAGTAAGCTAGTAGATTGGACTTGAAGATATTCACATTCAGGTGCTCTTTAAGATTTTTCAGTTATTCTCAAAAAACAGGTTGTCCTTGAGTTAAAAGCTGCATTATGAAAATGATTTGCACCAAATTTACTGATCATAACATCTCTTACATAGATAATAACATTAGTTCCATGTCGATCTAATAGTTGAGATCAGTAATATGGTTAACGTTACACGAAAATTTATAGCCAATTTTGTATTTGAGACTCGTTGGAATATCGAAAAGATGATATAATTTGGGTGATTCACCCTTTTATATATTTATTAATTTTAAGTCTGTCATTGCTATTCTATTTGAGTGGGTGCATTAAAAGCATAATTTAGCTTTCCTTCTCATTATTATTTTTTTTTCATCTGAATGGCTTTCTATTATTTATCTTGGGGCTCAGATGCTCTTCTTCCTTTTCACTTTCTTTTGTTTAAGAATGCTTTTGTTTATTTTTTTTCCCGAATGAATGATGTGTTTGTGTATAGTTGTAACTTGCCCTTCTTTGGAGTTGTGAATGGACTTCATAAGAAACATATTAAGTATAGTTGAGAGGGTCCAGCATAAGTTCTTGATCATGACATTTTGTAAGTATGTAACAAGTGACTTGCTGCTATATATATGTCATACTCCATATGATTCTTAAAGATCAGCAGCATGAATAGAATTTCCCTCCCAGGAAAAAAGGAATCAAACATATCTAACTCTGCAGAAGTGGGCATTTGTTTTTTCTTCTGCAAGATACCCATCAGGATTCATCATCTACCCTAAATTGCCTTCTACAAACTACTTTGCTTATCCCATGCATTTATGAGAGGCATCAACCCAAAATTTGAAAGGCTGGTTTTTGAGTATTTGATCTGATATGTCAAGTTGTTGAAAACTGGTGAACCAGAACACACCAACCTTCAAAGAGAAGTTGGTAAACCATATCACTAGTCATTAACTTTTCAGTCAGACACTGAAAACTAGAACCTTAATTGGTTATGGAATATATGACTTGAATGAGGAGCTGATTACTTCAGCCACTGATTAATCATCAAACCTATCTTATAAAAAATGCATTATAAGATAGAAAAGAAAACTGGAAGTTGTTTGTGAGTTGGAATTATAGCATATGCCACATAGGGGTCACTACAATTGTGGAAGATGAATCTCAACCTTGTCCTGAAGGTGAAGATACTAGTTACCCTGGAATACATAACCCTTTCTTCTGAATTCTGATTACTGACATTTGCTTCCACATTGTAAATGTGTAGACTTTCAAGTTTCAATCACACGAGTATTAGCCTATTAGGTGAAGAGTAGAGTTTAATACTTTTAAGACAAACTGCAACATTTCCCAGATACGCTATTTTTTTTCTTCAAAATTTGTCTACAAATCATTCGTTTATAATATGGCCTGCTTCCCTTCTGGTAATGATGAGATGAGAATGAAAAACAAGGAGATTGGAGAACTGAAATGAGAGGAAAAAATATTTATAAAAATCGCCGTTGCCGGGGATCGAACCCGGGTCACTCGCGTGACAGACGGGAATACTTACCACTATACTACAACGACCTTGTTGCTAATGGTGTGGTTCTTTACTTAATTGACCGTAAAACACTGATATATTTGTAGGCCAAGCCAAGGTTCTAGTCCAAAAATGTTTTGCTACACACACATCACATCAAAGAAATTTAATTGTTTATTGTTTGCCTTTTGTAGATACTAGACAGAGTAATACAGACCATTATCACTGGGTTTCTAATCCATTGGTTCTCTAACATACACTACACAAAAGGAAAAAAAGGGTTCCTCATACTTCTCATTTCCTTCAAATTTTCATTACCAAATTCAATCACTTTCTAGTGTCTAAATCCCTGCACTCTTTGTTTCTTCCTTTCAGAATTTTCACAATGGCAACAGCCTCAGCAACACTCTCACCAGCCATGTTCACCACCACAGCCACAGTTGCCAAATCTGTTAGGAAGCCAGCAAACAAAGTCCACTACATTTCAGGGCTCAACTCCTTTTCTGGACTCAAAGCTCACAACAGTGTTGCCTCTCTTGAGTGCACTGATCAGTCCTTTGCTAACATTGTGAGCTCCTTGAGAGCTCCTTCACAGAACCAAGGCAGAGGTGGAGGGGCACTCTCATCTACCTGCAATGCAATTGGTGAGATTTTCAAGATTGCAGCAATCATGAATGGACTCACTCTTGTTGGAGTTGCAGTGGGATTCGTTCTTCGAATCGAAGCCTTCGTGGAGGAGTCAGCTGAGTGAGAATTCTCTGTTTATCAGGAGAAAATCTGTGTATTATTTCATTGTCATGATGTAACAATGGCTTTATATCTGCTTCTTCTGGTAAACTGAGTTGGATATCTCAGACAAACTATCAATAGGTATCCAATCTAAAATCTAGGATTAATTACAAAACACCACCTGAATTATGATGTTATTTTCATTTTCATATCTAACTGTCAAAAACTTGCATTTTCATACACAAAGTTTCATTCCATTAGCATTTTGATACGCTGACCACTAGCACCATTAAATTTTAAGGGCACTTTCGTTATTTTAATAAATATATCATTTTTTACATTTACTTTAACAAAATAATTTATTTTTTGAAATACAAAATAAAACAATTTACTTTAGCAAAAATATTCAAAAAAAAAACTCCAAAATTAAATATTTATTTTTGCAACAATAGTGATAAAAGTTAGTAAAACTCTGTATGTATATATATTTTTGGAGTTACATGTTAAGAAAAACAAAATAAAATAAATTATATTAAGAAAATATCGAATATCGATGAAAATTTTATCAAATTTTATATAAACATGTTTAATCTATTTTTGGTTAAATAGACCATGTTTACATAAAATATGATAAAATTTTCATCGATATTTCTCGATATAATTTATTTTAATTTATTTTATTTTGTTTTGCTTAACATGTAACTCCAAAAATATATATACATACAAGAGTTCTACTAACTTTTATCACTATTGTTGCAAAAATAAATATTTAATTTTGGAGGTTTTTTTTTTTAATAGTTTTGCTAAAGTAAATTGTTTTATTTTGTATTTCAAAAAATAAATTATTTTGTTAAAGTAAATGTGAAAAATGATATATTTATTGAAATGACAAAAATGCCCTCAAAATTTAACAGTGTTAGTGGTTAGGGTATCAAAATGCTAACAGAATGAAACTTCGGGTATGAAAATACCAGTTTTTGATAATTAGGTATGAAAATGAAAATAACATCATAGTTCAGATGGTATTTTGTAATTAATCCTAAAATCTATTAAGCACAAGAGGTCACATAAATAGCACTTTAGTTGGTGTCAAAAGTACATTGGTTAAACAAATGTAACAAGTTTTTATGTCACTCATTTATATGCTTGCATCTTTAAGCTTGAGATGCTTCACATTGAGTTGCTTTTAGTATTTCAACTCTTACTGAAATGTTAAGACTTAACACCATAGGAGGGCAATTTTAGGTTCATCTTCTTCCCTTCCAAGCTTTCTTCCTGAAGCTTTGGTTCAGTAACAAAAACTGTTACCAATTTCTCATTGATTCCTATATTGTTTCCCGGCATCAAAAATCACACAACGATTTCTAAACCCCAATCAGCATCATCTCAAGCTTTTGTTTGTGTTTTTCACAACCCGTTGAGATACCCATGCCTTCCTTTTCAACCTCTTAGGACAACCTACTTCAGTACTTCACCAGTTCAGAATTTCTGGCAAGAATGTCATTTCTTTATATTCTGACCATTGGTGCACAAAGAATAAGCACCATAAGAAATGAATTCTAGATTTTATCAGCAATCCATGGCTGTTTAAATATATTTCTTCAGGAACAAACGAGTAGAACCTGGCAATTGGCAAACAACAACAAAAAAAGCATAAAGCCTGCTGAAACTTGAGCAACTGTCATCTGACTAAAGAAATAACAGATGATTTCCTTTTGGACAAGGCATGCTCCAGTGCAAGTAGCTTTGAAATTCTATATTGCTAGTCAGATCGATAATGAATCCACTCAACCTTTTAGTGCCATAAGTTGGTCAAGTTGGGAGATATTGGATAGTTTAAGCATTTGAGAATTGAAGAGTGACATTTTTGTATTATGCATATGGTTTTGCTATCATATCTTTATGGTGACGATGGAATGCCAAATATTCTAGTTCACTCACAAATCCAAGTCATATTAGGCCTTTATATTAGACTTCCATGAAGTATTGCTCAGCATTTAGCTAATATACCAGTAAAAGAAAGACCACACTAGTTAGCTGCAGACAAAACTGGGACTAATATAAAGTGATTTCTGCCCAGAATTGGAGGCAATCACAAACCTTCTGCAGTGTACATGCATGTAGATGGTTCTTATACATGCAGTTCACGAAGGTACAATGCTAATTTCCAGTTTCTCTACAAATGCAAAGGTCACAGATTTATACGATAAAATATATCATAGTCGAAACTATCAAAGAGGTTTATTTCTCTCATTCAAAGAGACCTAACCCAGCACAATTTTCACAAGTCAAGACTCGAGAGTCATTAATGTCCGACACAGGACATGATTTACACACATTAGTTACCAAGTTTTCTAAGGATGAGCTTCCTTGAAATCATTTATGACTATAGGGACATCTGCTCCTCTGCTACTATGGAGTTGCTCATACTCTAGAGACAGGTCCCTTTGAATGCATTTCCCAGCAAACTTCAGGCATGTACATGCTGTGAATATCAAAATCCCAGAAAGTATCCAACTAAACTGCAAGTTGGCCAATGCCCTTGCCCTAAATTCAGACTCACTTGATCTACAAGTTACTGATGATCCAAGCATGTTATCAGTGCTACCCTCGATGAAACTGACAACACAACCCTTTGGAACAAGCTTAGGAACCCAGAGCATAAATCCCATGTTCATAAACCAGCAACCTTGGAATACAACTGAAATAGAAAGAACAAGTGCTGCAGGAAGACTGGTTTGGCAAAAAGTTGCTGCTAAAGCTGCCATGACAGAAGCAAACACTATTAGCTGCAATAACCAATGGTAATGCCCTTCAAGACCAACATGGTCAGTGGAGTGGAAATGGAGAAGAAAAAGCTCTTGGCAGAAAACAGAGGCTGTAAGCAATCCAACAACCCCAGATAGGATCTGAAACGAATTAATAAACTCAGCTGAAAGAGTAAACCCTGCAAATATGGCAAGGTGGAGGAACATGGTTGCATGCTCCAAATTATGGAGCTTGAAAGAGAAGTTAAGAAAAGGGAAGTCTAAAACTTGCATAATAATTGCAAATACAGAGAAAGATAAGATGAAAAGGAGTTCCAGGTGTTTAACTTTGGAAAGAGGGCAGTTCAATGGGTACCAAAACCTTACTCTAAAGTTACTAGGGCCTTTGAGAAAATAAGATCTGATAGTGTTGATGGTGTGCCATAAACCAAGAAGGGTGAGGGCAAAGCCAGGAACTATGTGCCCAATGAACGTGCCCATTGCAAGTTTTTTTTTTTTCCACAGATCAGGGTTTCTTGTACATGATCTGTAGATGCTTAATTCTTAATCTCCAAATAGAGCTTAAATACATGAACCCATTGCAGTGGCACTGTATACTAAAAGAAGAAAATGTACATTCTGGTAATTTTTCCAAGCATTTGGTGCATGATGCATGTATTTCCACACATATATACTTGTACAAGACGACACTCAGCTGTGAGTAACACTCCAGACAATGGATATCCTAAATGGAGGTGTCACCACTCACCCCATGAAGAAGATTAATGGTGTTACTGTTATTTTCAACTGTCAAGACCATTGAATGAAATTATTTGGATTCCAGTCTGACTAGTTTCATTTGTTTCTCATTGTAACTTGCTTTTGTTTTGAAGCATGTAGAACTATCCTTGGTATTTAAGAATTAAATGCCCTGCTGTCCAACAGTGTCAGGACTATAGGAGTACATTTAGTGGAGAGTGAAGTGGGTTTCAATATAGGAGTGTGGCAAATAAGATGTTCCCACTTGTTAAAAATATTTCATTATCTTGTGGACTTATTCAACAAAACACTAGTATAGTGATGGTAAAAGCTGTAAGAATATACCAGGATACCTTGCCACAAAATGATGTACCAAAGATGATAGGTTTGCAAGTCCAAATCGCACTCGGTAAAAGCTAAACTTCTTAGCACCTGAAAAAAAATTGTTTAAAGCTTGGGAGCATTATTGATGAAAAAGCCTGGAAGAAAGCTGAAAGAAAATCTTGTTATTGAGTTCACTATTAATAATGTTAATGCCTGCATACATCCTTTTAATAATAATCACTAAACTAGTTTAACATTGTTGGAAATATTAGGACTCCCCTGTTTTTACAAGGTAACAATCTGAAGGCAATTAGAAATCATGATTATCATTGAAATTGTTTAATTTGTTTCAAGTTATAACAAGATTCAGTCATTTAAAACTAGTCTGACTAGAGTTATACACTTATCGCAATTACTCCAGTTTATTAGAACTGAAAGATGAAAGGAAACAAGTGATTTCATATGCCTGCTCTAAAGCATGTATCAAGATCTATAACACTTATCGAGTACAATTAAATAGAAAACAAAAACAAAAAATTACTGCACAAAATGGCAGATTCTCTAGCAGATTGCATTATTCTCATCAATGCCAATCATATTACAACTCAAGTATAATGGTCTAGCTCTGTGCCAACAAAGAAATAAAGAACTAAACAGAAGAGGTTACATAATGTTACAGTAAGCCTTCCTCATAAACCCAATCAAATCATACTGAATCAATTTCAATAAGACTAATGAACGCAATAGATACCTGAGCTGAGCTTGTCAGGTCATCTTGAGGAAGTAACCAAAACAACCTTTGAGAACTAGAAGTTGGTTCGAGTACACCACCGCCATTAGAAGTACTATACATGGAGAAAGAGACTTCATGACTCACCCTTTTTGAGAAATTCCTCAACATTTTCAATCCCCTCGATCAGATAATAATATGTGCTGTCATTGGGAGTAATCCCTCTGCTCACCATCTCTTTAAGGAGCTCTTGAGCAACATCACCTTTTTGGTTTTTGCATAGACCTTTGATAAGAGCATTGTACGTTAGAAGTGTAGGATTGAAACCTATACTCAACATCTCATCTCGAACTTTGAAGGCATCATTCATATCACCTTGTTTACTATGTCCACTAATGAGGGTGTTGTAACTAATGAAATCAGGCTTGATTCCCCTTCTCTTCATCTCATCCAGAAGTTCCCGAGCTTCCTCAACTTTCCCTTCCCTGCAGCGCCCTTGCATTAGGGTATTGTAAGTCACTTCATCTGGATGAACCTTCATTTTATCCATCTCACTCAAAAGCGAAAATGCACGCTCCATATTACCATTAGCACAATGACCATCAATCAAAGCATTGAACATCACAAGATCCAGCAGAACACCCTTACGCTGTATCTTCTCAAACAAGTCATCTGCCTCATTCATCCTATTCCTTTTACTCAAAACATAAATAAGCGACGTATAAGTTTCCTTAGTAGGCTCTATCTCTTTACTCAACATTTCATCGCGAAGGATAAACGCCTTCTTCGCATTGCCAGACCTGCAGTACCCATTAATCAAAATATTATACGTAATGGCATCAGGAGCCATCTCTTTCTCTTCCATCTCTCTAACCATAACCTGAGCTTCGCTCACCCTACCTTCCATAAACAACTCATGAATCAACAAATTGTAAGTCGACACAGTCGGCATGATACCCTTCTTCACCATCTCATCTCTATAACCAAAAGCCCTGTCCAGATCACCCTTATTGCAATAACCATCAATCAGAATGTTATAAGTCACAGCACTCGGAATCAGCCCAATTTCCAGCATTTTATCAAAAAGACCAGACGCCTCGTCAAGCCTTCTCTCCTTACACATCCCACTAATAAGCAAACCATACGTGTATGAATCCGGCTTAACTCCTCTCCCTTTCATATCACTCAAAATCAACTGAGCCCCACCAACTCTCCCTCTCACACAAAACCCATGAATGATAGTATTATAAGTAACAACACTCGGCTTAACCCCCAAAAGCTCCATCAACCCGAGAAACTCCTTGGCCTTCTTCAGCTTCCCTTCTTTACACAACACATTGATCATAATATTAAAAGTACAAACACTTGACTTGATCTTCAACCTAAACATCTCAGCATACAAAACCCACGCCTTCTCGGTCCAATTCATCTTCGAAAACAAACTCAACAGCTCATTACAAGTCCTGGTTTCCGGCATCACATTCGCACTCATCATTAACCTAAAGCATTGAAAACCCTCATCAGCCCTCTTCAATTCACAGCAAGCACTCACCAGGAGGTCCAAAATGACCCCGCTCTGCGCACCCAGGCGCGTTCGGGCTCGAGCCAGCGAGTCGAAGACGTCTCGAATCGGAGCAACGCCGGAGCCGAGGAGCTGCTTGAGGAGAGCGATGGAGGGTTTTGGGGAGGGGAGGGATGCGAGGATGGCGGCGGCGAGGCATTGGGTGTCGGTGTCGAGGCGGCGGAGGTCGAAATGGGAGGTGAAGCGGTGGACGAGGTGAGGGGTTTGGTGGAGGGAGAAGAGGGTTTGGGAGATTAGAGAGGATGGGAGGTTGGGTGGTAGGTGTTGGATGAAATGCCAGTGAGAGGTTTGGATGGAGTTGAGGAGGGAGGGGTGGGTAATGGGCCGAGGAGGAGGAGGGGAGGGTTGGGTTAGTGAGGAGGAAGGAGATCTGAGG
The DNA here is from genome assembly GCA_010134655.1 of Fragaria nilgerrensis. NCBI lineage: Eukaryota > Viridiplantae > Streptophyta > Magnoliopsida > Rosales > Rosaceae > Fragaria > Fragaria nilgerrensis. The sequence goes on along the minus strand of CM020978.1, from coordinate 752,943 downwards.
TTCTGGGGTTTTAGAGTGTGAGGGTTTAGGAGTCTCTGAGGTTTCATTGTTCTGCCTGAGAGAGATGGATGAGACTTGATTTTGCGAAACTAGAGGGTTTTTGACTCGAGAGGTTTCATTGTTCAAATCAAGGACTAAAATCTCCAAGATACCCTCGATATTTCTTCTGATTTTCGTTTTTTATAAGCACTGATATTAATATTTATATCTTTTTATATTTTATATTTAGTATATTTTTAGTTAAATATGTAATTTTTATATAAAATGTTGGTAAAGTTTCTATTGATATTCGATATTTTTTTGATATCCATCGAGATTTTCTTTTTTCGAATCACTAATATTTCTGTGATCGTCAATATTTTAATCCTTGGTTCAAATACATGCGATACCGTACACTAGGTGATATGATACGGGTGGGGACTTTTGAAACTGTAAATTATAAAAAAGACCGAGCCGAAACCTAAGCCAAAATTGAAATAATCAAACTTGTTTAGGGCCGGTTTGGGACAGCTGTGTTGTGAGAATAATCGCTTTGAAGTTGTAATAAGAAGAATTACTTCTAATATTGTTGTGAGTAGAATTAGTTGATTGGCACTAACGAATAATCTAATACAATACACTATTTTCTATGTGTATTAACATCCATATTTTCGCTCAATCGTTTGTGCTTCATTAAAACAAGTCTGGCATTCACCTGAGGAATGAGGAGAGTACAGGCATTCAAAGTTCAAAGGTTTTGAGCTCCATGTACGCCTATGCACAAAATAATTTAGAAAAAGTAACTTTTCACCGACCCATCGAATCCAAACTACTTTTGCCTAGGAGGCAATGATGCATATGCACGCGTCTACGACATAAGAAAATGGTGGCAGGGCGCATCTAGTAGTATGGTTGAACCTGTGAACACATTTTGCCCTGCTCACCTGATTCATCCAGACCATTTTATGATCACAGGGTTGGCATACTCCGACTCCGGTGAGCTGCTTGTGAGCTATTGTGATGAGCTCATTTATCTTTTTCAAAAGAATATGGGGTTGTGTCCCTCATCATTCCTACCTGAAGATATGGAGAAGCTTGACAAGCCGGAACAATTCGTTGGTCATAGAAATGCACACATATGTAGAGTGAGTTTCTTTGGGCCTAATGATGAGTATGTTATGAGCAGGCCTGGATCTGATAGGAGTCCGGAGAGCCGGTCGACTCAGGGTCCAGAGATCTAGGGGGCCCAGAAAAAAAAATCCCAGCTTTCTGACTCTCTCCATTCGTAAATACAGTTAAATAATGCAAGGAATAATCATTATGTTAGAGGCTCAGAGCTTTTCTTTTTTATTGACAGTAGGGCTTAAACAAGTATGTTATAATTATATATATGTATATAGAGGTACATATATAATATTATGAGTCAAAGAAACAAGAAAATAATGTTAAAAGTTTATACGATTTAAGAAAGTAAATTTCAAAAAGAAAAAAGAAGAGGTAGGAGCTCAAAATAGGTTTTATAATGTAAATAAATTACTAAAATGTTAATCATAATCTAAATATTTTGGATATGTTGTTTTATAGTAAATTTTGAGTTTATAGATTTAATTCTTGAAAATATTTATTAAAAATTTACCAAGATGCAAACTACGATTCAAGGGCCCAATATTAAGAGTTCAACTTAGGTTCAAAAATCTCAGGTCTGGACCTGGTTATGAGTGGGAGTTATGGTGGCCATATCTTCATATGGAAGAAGAATGGAGGTGAACTTATTCGTGTTATGACCGGCCATTCTCCTCATGTACATGACACTCAGCCGCATCCACATAATCCGGTCATCGCCGCCTGCAGATCGGGATACAATTTAGAGCTCTGGGCTCCTATGGCAAATGATGATATGCATCTCCACTGCCTGACGACATTACACAGGTGCTTTCTCAATCTCTTGTATAGTATTTAAACTTAATTTCTCTCATATTAACTATTTGTTGCTACTGAACTGTTCGACTCCATGAAATTCCTCATGTTTGCTTTTTGTATGACAGATTATGGAGTCTAATCGTCAAGCTAGAAGTGATTTTTATATGCCGATTTTTCACTAGAGAATCGAAGAATACTTTTTTAATATATCATCGGCTAAAGTCTATAAATTCACGAAAACGCTCATATCTCCCTATATATTACGTAGTTTGGTCAAACCTTTCACACGAAAACTTTCACGTAGATGAGACGCAACCGCTTATATAAAAATTTTGAGACATTTACCTTCCGACGATAGGGCTCCTCATAGGGAATAATAACGGTAAATAGGGTTGATCGCTACTATCGACACCGAGATGTTACCCGATTTACGTGATTTTTGAACCATAGCTGTATTTCACCATTCTGAACACATCTTATTTCACAAGAATTTTGATAATTTTTCTTCCTATGTAGAGTTGGTTCACAAAGTTGTATAACCTACTAAACAGGTTATACAACATTAGTAGACACGTGATTCCGATGACTAAAATTCACAAACAAAATTCGACCGTCAGATATGATCATTATGACGAAAGATGTTTATGGTAAAAAAATTCAACTGGATCCGACAACATTAAGTGTTCGATCGAAACGGTCAACCCTAATCCATCGTCACTTATCACACGAAAATACTCATATCTCCCTCTATATTACATAGTTTGGTCAAACCTTCCACACAAAAAACTCTCACGTAGATGAGACGCAACGGTCTATATAAAATTTTGAGACATTTACCTTCCGACGATAGGGCTCCCCATAGGGAATAATAACAGTAAATAGGGTTGACCGCTACTATCGGCACCGAGACGTTACCTGATTTACGTGATTTTTGAACCATAGCCGTATTTCACCATTCTGAACACATCTTATTTCACAAGATTTTTGATAATTTTGTTTCACAAGTTGTATAACCTACTAAACAAGTTATACAACATTAGTAGGCACGTTGTGATTCCGATGACTAAAATTCACAAACCAAAATTCGACCATCAGATATGATCATTATGACGAAAGATGTCTATGGTAAAAAATTCAACTGGATTCGACAACGTTAAGGGCTCGATCGAAATTGTCAACTCTAATCGAAAATAAGAAAACTGCATTTTGAAGCCCTAAACGGACTCGGATGGCCAAAAAGACCCATATGTCGTAGCAATGCACTAAGTTTGACTTGTAGGGCCGTTACGCTTCCGAAAAGGTATCACAATAGTCAATCGGACACCGAACGCTAAATCTACAGCATACCGGGTTTGAACTGTTCTACATCAGAGACGTTACCCAATTACGTGATTTTTGAACCATAGTCGTATTTCACCATTCTGAACACATCTTATTTCACGAGATTTTTGTTTAATTTTGGTTCTATGTAGAGTTGGTTCACAAAGTTGTGTATTTGTTTAAAACCTACTAAGCAAGTTATACAACATTTTATTGTTTTTCTTTTAGCTGACGAAATAATAGTTGACGACTTTTTTCGATAATAGCCGACGAGTAAAAACTTTGGCCGACGAAGGAAAACTTTGGCCGACGAGTAAACATTTCGTCGGCTAAAGTATAGTATAGTATAGCCGGCGAAAAAAATTTCGTCGGCTAAAGTATAGTATAGCAGACGAAAAAATTTCTTTAGCCGACGAATTTTTTTTTTCGTCGGCTACAGTTGACCATAGCCGACGAAAATTTAAATTAGCCGACGAAGAAAAAATTATGCCTGGTTTTTTTATGTATGAACCTTAATCATGAATTCAACAAGAATACTATATCGTTTTGGTTGATGTTTAGAGTAAGAATTCTAAGTACGCGAAAAATACTGCACTGGAGGAGATTGATTTGGCTGATATAGTACATTGATGATTTCTTCTCTTATCTACTATATTTGGATTATGTATATTGGAACAGTTGGAGTTATGAAATTTCACTTTGTTGTCAAGCTTTTGTTTGTATTTTTCAGGTTAGGGGCTATATTTGGAGATTCCATTTTAATCGGCGCGTCCAGATCATCAGCCAAGTCCCTGCCAACAATGGGACGATTTTTTACTCCCCTTTGGACGGCTAATTTTCTTCCTCTATGGAGAAATCTATAATTTTTCATTCTTATTTATGTTGAACAATGATAGATAAGTTGTGTTCTACTGCCACTTAAATTAAATATACTTTTCCATGGGTATTTTAGTTCAATGACAGCCAACATTTTCTTATGGTTCACCAGGGTATCAGGTATGTACAACAATTTATTTGAAACATACATTATTCATTAGGCCCATTGCCTGTAAAAATTGTTGAATTGTTGAGCCGCACTCATCAGCACTAGCATTGCATTCTCAATCATCAGTACCACAACCTCCTCTCTTGGCATCATATCCGTGTAAAGAGATATGATGCCAAGAGACCACCGGCTCCACAATGTCCTTTGATCTTCTCATGGATCGACTCAGGCTTCGACGACTGTGAAGGCGACGCTTCGAACAACATCCAATTGCGCACCCTGTCACGAACATCAAAACAGACCCGAACACGTTGTTCTGCTTCTCTCTTGTAAAGCACTGGATAATCATAGTGCACACAAGTGTTTCAATAGACTCTCATATGCAAGTTAAGGCTACCTTATGCCTCAAATTTACCGGCAAGTCTTTCATTGTAACCCAAGTTTCCAGTTGAAACAAAGGAACTTCTTCCATTGGTGACCGTCAAAACCATTCACCACCACCATCGTAATATGGTAGAACCAAGGTCCACCATGCCAAACTCGATTGCGATTGCGATCCTCCACTCTATCAAATTGAAACGGAAATCTACCATCTCCATGATGTATTGAGAGGCCTCACTTGATGCGCCAAATAGAAGACATCGTACCTTTAAAACCTAGGAACTTGGATTTGCCTCCCAAAAGACGACCCACCAGGTAAGAATGGCAATCAACGATCGTAGTTTGGCCGACTAAATCAAATGAAACTTTGGCTGAGCCACCGGATCGGTGTCCCTCAACGAGAGACCGAGCAGGAGAAGGATATTTTTCCACCATGGCAGAGTTTGAAGATTTTTTTTGAATTTACTGAAGCCCTAGGCGCTGCCTGGGTTGGAGAGAGCATGATAGTCGCTAAGCAATTAATTTGTTTTCCAAATTTATACTATTTATCAAATTTGCAAATTTATACTATTTATCAAAGAGTAGTTCTACATAGACTAAATAATTTTACCAAAAATTAATACAAAATGATGTGGAAATGGCCACGTCAACACTTTTGTTTTGATATTATTAGTGATTTTTTGATTTAGCTTATAAAAAAAATTAAAAACTGCAAATTCCTTTAGTTTTCCTGCTTTATACTATCTGAAACCCTAATTCATCAATCTCATGAATTCTCCAAACGTGCTTTTCGTAAAATCCAGATACGTACTAAAGATACTAATCAAAACTGCCATGACCCCTAAAATGATCATCTATAAACATCAAGCTTCGTGAGTAACTATGACGTACATATTTTGGTCCTTATTATTTGGAAACAATGATTGAAGCTTGATGAGTTTTGTTTTTGTTTTTGTTCAAATCATTATTATGATACGTTGTTTCCATGGTTGATATTCTTTAGAAATCACCTTATACATAAACATACCCTAAACACAAATCGGGTGGTGAGGATACATTCACACATGCTCTCAATTTCAAATCTCATAGTGAAATTCTGCAATTAAGGTTTATGTGGGTAAAGTGGTTTTGCACTATTGGTTTTGAACTTGGAACTTGTATAGAATGATAGATACAAACTCATATGGGATAGTGATCATGGCCTTGGCAGCATTGGAATTGCATGCTAGGTTTTGTTAGGATGATTTTTTATTTATTTTTTAGATCAACAAAGAACTGAAATACTACAACGAGTTGAACTCACGACATCCCATTTACAAAATGGAGACATATGTCACTAAACCAATGGGTACTGGGCTGTTAGGATGAAATTAGATCTTAAAGAAAATGGTAAAATATTGTATAATCTTTGTGATTTGAAGTCGACATATGTTCAGTCATTGTGGTTTTATGTTACTTTGAATGATCTTTAAAGTCACGATTTTTCATCCAAATGGTTATTCCGTCAATTTTCTCAGTTAAATAGCTGACGTGACTGTTAAGAATTACAATATCTTTAACGACCACATTAGTATTGTAACAAAAAAATGTGTAATAACTTGGCCTACATGCATCTAGTTAACACACGTACATAGAAAGGCGTAGTATGTATAATTATAATTATGTATATATATATAGAGGATGTGAAGCGGATGTCTGCACTCCGGCTTAAAGTGCAGACGTCATCTGTTCTCCGCCGTCTCACGCCAGCGACGGCTTCTCTCCTTCCCGGACGACAGCATAGGTTTCCAAGACGGCTTCTCTCCTTCCAGGACTGGCCGGCGACAAGTTTTCCGGCCAACCTTGATCAATCATGGTGTTTTCCGTCCAAAGCTTCAATCCGGCCGGAAAACTTGTCGTCGGCCAGTCCTGGAAGGAGAGAAACTGTCCTGGAAGCCTGTGCTGTCGTCCGAGAAGGAGAGAAGCCGTCGCCGGTGTGAGACGGCAGAGAACGGACGACGTCTTCACTTTAAGCCAGAGTGCGGACGTCCGATTCACATCCTCTCTGTATACATATATACATATATACATATATACATATATACATACATATATATATACATACATATATATATATATATATATATAAAAAAATAGTTAAACAAGCATACAATGCAAGCATATGTTGCCATTAAAACTGACTGCCATGTCGATGCAGTTCATCATGATCTCACAAATAGAGATTTATTAGCTTATGGAGCTGGGCAATATTGTAGTCGATGACATAAAGGTAGGAACGAGTACGTGGCTTGCAGGGTGTCTTGGATCAAATGTACTCCCAGGATAGGAGTTGCAATATGGAAGCGCACAGACTTGCAAATATATATTGCCTTTTGTGTCTGGTCAGAGATCAGAAGCTTGGTTCAATCAAGCTCCTAAATGTCCTAGATGTTCTCCAGCATGATTGTAACCTTTTGAACTAATTCATCAATAAAAGTTCCTTCTTATTCAAAAAATAATAACAAGCTAAAACTTAACGTCCTGGGAACATTGGTGGTGGTGGTGACATGTACTGTGCGCCAATCTTTGGTGGGAGGAGGAATATTGGTGGTGAAGTTGGAGGAGGTGGGGACTGGAAAGGTGGGGGTGAGTGAACTGGTGGTGGAGAGGAGTAAATCGGAGGTGGGGGAGAATGGACTGGTGGTGGTGGAGAGTGTACTGGAGGTGGTGGAGAGTGAACCGGTGGTGGTGGGGAGTGATCTGGCTGTGGTGGAGAGTGCACTGGTGGTGGTGGCGGTGGCGTGCGAACGGGTGGTGGAGGGGAGTGAACTGGTGGTGGTGGAGAGTACACTGGTGGTGGTGGCGGTGGCGGTGGGGAGTGAACCGGTGGTGGTGGAGAGTGCACCGGAGGTGGTGGAGAGTGAACCGGTGGTGTTGGCGGCGAGTAAACTGGTGATGGCGGCGAGTGAACCGGTGGTGGCTCAACCTTTGGAGTAGGAGGCAGCTCGGGCTTTGGAGTCACAGGTTTAGGGCCGGGACAACTGTATTTACAATCAATAACCCTGGCCACCACAGGGTTACAAGTCTCTGTATTCTTCTGATTCGGTCTGCCAGGAAAACAGTTACCTTCATCATTCGACGTCAATTGTTCGTACGGATTAGGCACACATTTCTGATCCTCCCCACTAAAATAGTTATAAGCAAACGTAAAATTTTCCAACTTGGGCAAGCCGCATATCTTCTCCGGCACGAGCCCTATCAACTGATTGTACCCAACATCCAAAACCTCAATGGTCTTCAGCTCAGAAAGACTATCCGGCAACGGCCCTACCAACCCGTTATTGCTCACGTCCAGAACCGTCACATTCTTTATATTCCCAATCTCGTTAGGAAAGCACCCACTCATGTTGTTGTTCATGAACAGCAACTCCTCCACATTACACATATTCCCGATGCCGCTAGGTAAGCACCCACTGAACTGGTTGAACGCAAAAGTCACAACCGAAACCGTAGAGTTTCCTATCGTGTCTGGGATTGTTGAGTTGAACTTGTTGTTGTTCAAGAAAATGGCATCCAATGAACTCAAGAACAGACTCGGAGGCAACTCCCCTTCGAATTCGTTGAATCTGAGGTCAAGGTACTTAATCTCCGTCCATTCTAGAACGACCGTCGGAAACTGGCCGACGAATCGGTTGTTGCTGATGTCGAACTCGAACATGAGTTTAAGCCTCCTGAAGACCTTGGGCACAATTCCACAGAACCTGTTAGAGTTAAGGTGGATCATAGCCAGATCAGTCAGGAGCCCAAATTCGACTGGAAAGTGAGCTGCGATGTCTGCATGGTTGAGGTCCAGACCAGCCACAACGTCCAGTTTGGGATTGTCAAGTGCCGGAGAGCATACAACCCCATTGTACTTACACACATCAGGTCCTTCCCAGTTTGCCGTGAAGTTAGTCGGGTCGGAGTAGATGACGTCTTTCAATGCATGGAGGCCAACATAGGCTGACTTGAGCCTGTCATTGGCAAATGTGAACTTCGGGTCGACTGTGATTTTGTAGTTATCTGGTAGATCACCATTTTCAGGGAGTGTCAAGAGCTGGCGTTTTGCTATGTATGCGGCTTCGTCATTGGTCAAGGCAGAGGTGAGGGTTGAAAAAGAATAGAGGCAAATGGAGAAGATCAAGAGAGAGAAGCCGAAAGCTTTGTGTGTGAGAATAGTTGCCATGTTGGTCACATTAGTTAGTCCAAGGCTGCTTAATTATGAAAACTTTGGAGATGGAGAACATGTTATATATATAATGAAAGGAGGTTCTTGATTGAGGCTTTTGACAGGCATTAGCTCAAGTCAAAGAAGCGGAACAAGAGAATTTACTTCGTTGTTTTGTGATCTTTTTCTCAATCTCAAGTCTGTTATTCTGTTAATTTGCAGAAACAGCTTAACAGTCCATGTGCAGCCCACACTAACTTTTTGTGGAGGGAAAGAGAATGGAGATCATTAGAAGTTTGAAACCCATGCCACTGTACCTATGTGGCTATGTTGCTGTTAGTTTCTACTACTCTGAAGCAGATCACAAGTACCCCATTCTTAGAGATACAAGATCCATTCAATTAAACTGAAAATCAAATTCAAAATTGGAACAACAATCCTTCCCAGTAATCTTAGCACTTAAAATTTGATTTGAATCTAATGAAACTTGTCTATTGGTTTTTCTTCTATGAATGTCTGAAAAAAGATTTAGGGAAGTTGGTTCAATCTTTCTGTTGTACTGGAGTCTATAAATGTATGCTTCAGAAGTTCAGGAGAGAGGTAATATAAGAACACTGATATAGTTCACGGTTAGTATTTCCACTATAGTTGAATGTATTAGTCTCTTTGCCATTGTAACAGAGGAAAACAGGAGTGGATTTTGTAGTGCACTGGAGAGTTTCTGGTTAGGTTATAGATCAAATTTAGTAACCTTACAAATTATCCAAAAGGAACCAAAAAATTATTAACTTAGTGATAAAGCAGTCTGGGTTCACATCCAAAACTAATTGACAATGGATGAAGTGGCCCAAACTCTTATAAACCACAGGCAATGTCCCATTTTTCCCGATGTGGGATATATATCTCAACACGCCCCACACGTGTAACGAATCTTCAAGCCTAACACGTGGACAACATTTGGGATGACGTGGAGTTCGTGTGGCCTTTGGGCTTCACACATGAACGTGGGTAACCCGCTCTGATACCATGATAAAGCAGTCTGGGATTCACATCCAAAACCAATTGACAATGGATGGAGCGGCCCAAACCCTTATAAACCACAGACAATGTCCCATTTTTCCCGATATGGGATATATATCTCAACAAGCAACCCACACTGTAACTTTTGTAGAGAGGAAGAGAGAATGGAGATCATCAGAAACTTGAAACCTAAATTGCTGCCAATTTCTACAGACTAGTGAAAATTCTGGAACTCACCACATGCAAGCATTGACACACCATTCTTGGAAGAGCACGATTCCTTTACTCAATAAGAATCAAATTTAAAGCAACTGCCCATGCCATACTACTTTTTAAAATTAGTAAAAACTAAACAAGTAAAAAGTAGATGAAGCTTGTCAGTCTTGCCTCTGCTTCTAGTTCACATTGGTATGACATGTTGGAGCTCTATTCTGCTGCTAGAAACTTTTCAAATTTTTTGCAGGCGCAGGGTTTTGAGGTAGATGATAGTTCTGTGGAGAACTTTGCTTCAAGAGCAGCAGGCATCGGAAGCACATTGGAAATTGAAATCTTGCTCATAAGTATCTTCCCCAAGAGCTGAATGTATCAGTATCTTTTTCTTTTTTTTTTTTTTTTTTTTTTTTTTTAATAATCATATTCATGCATCAAGTATCTTTACCATTATATGCTAGAGGAAAACCCAAACAGAGTCTTTGGGTCATCATAACCTAATACTTTATACTTGCATGGTACTCATTATTTCAGTTGTTCTTCAACTGAAAGATTGAAAGATATATAGACATTTTGATCAAATTGTACTCTTTGTTTAAATTATATGATCAAACTGTCCTTTTCATTATACTGTGATATTTATTTCAGAAAGATAAGTCTCCTCTTCTAGTTTTGCTAAATGAAGATAAGGCTGACAGTGCAAGCATGAAGGATCTAGTCCTTGAAGTTCATCTTCAACCTGATTACAAATAACTTGATCAACCTCTTGAAATTTTTTATTCATTAGGCTTCATGAAAAAAATCACACAAGGGTTGATGGGAATTAAAACCAAAACATCCGACATCTTTAAGGCTGCAAACACCACTACTACACCATCTTAACCTCTAATCCTACATATACATACTCACCCAAAATAACGTAACATATGCAAACTTGGTTCACACAAATTGACAAAGCCATCAATCTGTTTCATGGTCAGGGGCCTGTGAATACCAAGCAGGATGAGTCCCTTTGATCCTGAGAAGCCTGGTGAAAGCCGAATCGGGCATTTTCGATTTCTCTTCTTCCTCTAGCTCGGCAGCTGACTTGGGCAACCCATCAGGTATAGGACACAGCCTCTCCCCAGCTTTCACTTCTTCCACTGGCTTTGCTGAATTGAATCCATACGTCTTCCCCTTTTGCATTGCAGCAATTCCATGCAAACACCCCACTAATGACTTTATCCCCCCTGCTTGCAAAATCAGCTTCTCCACATCTCCTTTCGGCGTCTCTTTCTGCACCCCAATATCAAAACATCAGAAAAAAGAAAATCATAACCAAAGAAGAGCTAAAAGAAAAAGTTCTTTGGAGATTCAAGATGATCCATACCTCGAGATCTTTGAGCTCAAAGTAGGCCCTCCAGCAACCATAAGACTCGTCTCCTTCAAGAGTCGAACAGTAATCTGTATCATAATACCAATAGTTAAAACAAACTCATTGATAAACAATAAAACAAGCAACGGTTTAGATCGTGCATTGAAAACCCAACTTACCAGAGAGCTCGTTCTCGCACTTTTCGATCAGGGTAGGGCCTTGAATGGCGCGGTCGAACTTGGAGCGGCTGAAGGGCTCGAGCTTCGGAATGTGAGCTTGGTTTCTGGAAGAGCAACGAACAGTGGCAGCCATTTTTTGAGGGTGAGCTTCTGTGTGCGATTTGAAGAGAAGCGTAGAAGAAGGACAAGAACGAAGCAAGACTGACTTCATCATTGTTAGTTCAAAGACTTGGTTTCAAGATTTGCTTTTTGGTTTCAGGATTTGTGATTTGGGTCGGGTTTTGCTTGTTTTATAGTAACTCTTGGCTGGCTTTAATGGATAAGGATGAGATATTTTATTGGGTTCTCTTTTTTCTTTTAAGATATTTGAGGGGTGTTAGTATTACAGGGCTGTGATGGAATGGCCGTTACGTGGAGGATTTAGAGGTTTTTGAGACGCTGCGGTCACCGGAATGGGTGACTTTTGGGGGGAAAGTGGCAAAGTAGGACCACAGGTGGGGGTCGTGGAATTTGGAAAAACAGCGGCGGCGATTGTTTTATAGCGGTAAAACGCGGCGGTTTGCGCCTAAAAAGTTTCTTAAAACAACTCCAACAAATGAGTCAAATTTAAATTTTTGTTGCAGCATAATAGCTACTTTTAACAAGTCAAATTTAAATTTTTGTTGCAGCATAATAGCTACTTTTAACAGCCCAACGGGCTCTCCAATGAAAAAGTCAATTCGGATTTAGCTATAAGCAAGAGGTTGTTAAATTCAAGGAAGAAAAAATCGAAAGTTTCGGCGATATTTCGTCGAAATTTCGATTTTTTCACCTAGCGATATATTTTTCTCCTCCCAAGCATTTCTCGTCCGAAACTCTCGATATTTTCCGATATTTTCCGATATTTCTCGATATTTTCCGATATTTCCCGATATTTCTCGATATTTCTTGATATTTCTCGATATTTCCTGATATTTCCAATATTTCCAACCAATACTAATGAAATTTTGTTCCTCATAGGTCTTCTACGTGGTTTTAAAGCACTTATATAATTCCATGTGAAATGTATCATATGTATATAAGACGTGATGACCTAACTTTCATTTGTGTTTTCAAAAAAAAAAAAGACTTTTAAAATTATTAACATTTCAGCTCTAACATTTTCACCTTAACTTACTACAACTCCATATAGATCAATGTTTATTCAAGGTTTTCATTTCAAATATAGTACATAATATAGAAAACAAACATCTCTTAAAGTTTGGTTTAAAATTTCCTTGTTTTTCTTCAAATTTCCGTCAATTTTCTCACTTTTTTTACTACAATCGATATTTCCCCGAAATTTCCGTCGAAATTTCCATATTTTAAATGGTCGAAATTTCCGTAATCACCGAAATTTTCTTCCTTGGTTAAATTTGACCCAGCTTGGGAGAAGAGTCATTCATTAAAAATTAATTTATGTCGTCTCCTTCATTGTACGTTATCTCTTCCTTTTCAGAAACTTAGTTCTCGTCTATCATCATAACCCAGTTCTCGTCTCTCCTTCATCTTTTCTTTCATCTTTGTACTTCTTTCTTTAGGTTTTCTTCATGAGTATGTATTATCAATTATTTGACTCTTCATCAGATGAAGAATTTTGGGATCTTGCAAATTCATCATCATACGAAGAATTGTTTAATTTACAAATCAGGGCTCTACAAGAAGAGAAGGGAAGGAGAATACATCGAGGCTATATTATAGGTAGGCTGTATAAAGATAGGGAACGTCTTCAAGGACACTAAAGACTATTCAAAGATTACTTTTCTAAAAGGGAGGTGAAATTTACACTCCTTATTTTACAATCCATACTCTCACTTTTCCTTTTCAAGTAAAGTTTTTACAAAAAAGACAAAACACATGTTGTCAGGACTCATCCCGAATTTCACCCTGAAACCCGAAATAAATCCTGCGGGGACCACCTCCAAGGAAAGTTTACCGAAAATTCGGCATAACCTCCCTTGAAAATTGACAACCCTTCCTAATAATACCTGCAAATACTTCTGAAAATCCAAATCCAACCTTAAACTCTTGGAGCCTTCGTGCTCCCCAAATTACAACATCTCCCAATTTATTTACTAACTTTAACAAGAAAATCTCATAACCAACAACCACAGTTCAAAGCAACTCTATTTGAAGGGAAATGAACTAGAAATATAAAAATGAGCGGAAGCTATACTATTGACTATGCCTCTTCTCCATATACGCTCGACCTCAACTATGCTAACCTGCATACTAGGCATTTTTAAAACGAAGAGCCTAGGGGAAAACATTTGAAACCGTTAGAGTGAGTGGACAAAAATAAATTAAACAATAAATATTTATGCATTCACATTTTTTTTTCCCAAAGAAATTATGCTGCATGCGACAGCTCAAAGCTTTCAACTCACAAACTGGCAAATACATGACTAGCTCCGGCCAATCTCCAAAACTCAATAAAATGGAGCATCTCAGGCTAAACTATATATAAATATATATGTGTATGTATTTACACTCGTTAGACTTCTTGTACGAATTCTATGAACAAAATTGAAAAATAGAAATTCATACAAGGCTACGACGCTTGCGTCTAACGCTCACGTCGCGCCATAATGAAATTTTTCCTCATTATGACCAAAGAGGATAGGTGTTTATACGTGTGGACTCCCTATATGAAAACCTATAAGAACCAGATAAGAAAGTAGTTTTCATGTAGGGTTATGACACTTGTGTCTAACACTCACGTCATGCCATAATGAAATTTTACCTCATTATGACGGACCAAGCACGTATGACTAGCTAGCATTTATATACATACTATCCTCATAAACATCAAATATACATATCCACCTCCAAAGGAGGAAAATTGCCAAATATCCGAGAAAGCAATAAATTTCAGCAAACGAATAAATGATCAACAATATAATGCATCGCATGCTTTTAAATTTAAAACAAAGTCCACTCACAACTTTAGGCATAAGCCCGACGAAATCTAATTCGTCACTCAAGTGAGGTCTCCTCAAATCCTGGCACAAAAACCATGCTTAGGACCACACTTCAATTTCAGAATAAATAATACTTAAATATATAACCCAAAACTCTTCCGCCTAACTCACTACCCTTTCTAGGGTTAAGCTTATCTGATTCACGCCAAATTCCAACCACAACCTTATTTCCTTTATTTCAACATTTTAAAACAATAATAAGGAAAATCCAACGGTCGGATTCTACCTCCCATTAACCGCCAAATTCACCAATCTTTTAAAAATCCAAAACCTCAAAACTCTTCCAAAAATTTCAAACTTCACATCATTAAACTCCCCTTAATATATCACAATTAAAACCATAAAAATCCCCTAAATAGCGGCGGCGTCGCCGTTTGTTCCGCCGGCAGCGGCGGCCGGAGGCCAACTCCGGTGATCTCCAATATCTACCAAATTTTAACAACAACTTTCTCTCAACTCACTCTACAACTTTCTTAACTAGCACAACATCCAATTCCAAGCCTAACTAGGTCAATCGAACAGAAACATTACAAAAAGCCTTAGAACTTCCACTCACCGGTTCTCCTCACCTGAAGCAAACTAGATCGAGTCCTTCTAGGGTAAGGCAACAGGTTAAAAACCTTCAAAACCATATAAGGCTTGCTCGGATTGGTGGCCGGAGGAGGAAGTTCCGACGACAGAGAGCTTTGGGCAGTCGAGACTTTCGAGCTTGATTTCTCTCTCACGGCGATGCTAGGGAGGCTGCCACCGGTCTAGGAAGGAAGAGGGAACAAGGGCCTACCGATTGGGACCGGTGCGGCGGCGTATGGTGGCTGGACGGCGGCGAGCTGGCGATGGGAACTCCGGCAGGGAAGAGGGAAGTCTCGGGGGAGAGAGGAGAGAAGAGAAAGAGAGAGTGTGCGCTTTTTGCCTAAGCTTTGACCTGGTCCACACTTAAAACACCCCACTCCAAAACATAAAACACCCCAAAAATAATACCTTAATAAAAATTACCTTTTACTAGCTAAAATTTACCATTTTTACCGTCGTCACATTTTTCTCCTACGAATAAATCCTTCAAAATAATCATCCCCCAAAACCCCGCTAGAGACCATTTAAACTATAAACTCATTGACGAAGACGGTAGAACTCTTATTACTACCAAGCTAGTAAATAGGGTAAAAATTTAAGAGTTGGGATGTGACATATGTCACTAAAGACAAGATTTAAATTACCAAAAGAGGAAAGTGCGAGTGTGGATTGTAAAATTAGAAATGTAAATTTCAGTTCCCTTCTGAAAATTCAATTCATGGAGAAGATATATTTCAGATGCATCGAGCTCTGTTTCTTCGAATTGTAGATGGGGTAACAGATCATGACTCCTGCTTTGTCCAAAAAAAAGATAGGGCAAGCCGCCTTGGATTGTGTTCTCTACAAAAGTGTACAGCTGCGATGAGAATGCTCGCCTATGGAGTTGGGGCAAACGTTGTTGATGACTATATTAGAATTGGTGAAAGCACTGCAATTGAAGATTTGAGAAGGTTTGTCCAAGCGGTTATTGATGTGCGCTCAATACTTGAGAAGACCCACTGCTGAAGATATCTGCATATTGTTATCAATTGGTGAGAGCCGTGGGTTTCGAGGAATGCTTCGTAATATCAATTGTATGCATTGGAAGTGAAAGAATTGTCAAGTTGCTTGGAAATGTATGTTTTCTCGTGGAGATCATTGTGAACCTTCTTTAATTCTGGAAGCTGTTGCATCAAAAGATCTTTAGATATGACATTCATTTTTTGGTTTACCTCGTTCCCACAATGATATCAATGTGTTGGAGCATTCACCTTTATTCGCCGACCTCCGTGAAGGCCGAGCTCCTCCGGTCATTTTAAGGTGAATGATCATGACTATAAAATGAGATATTATTTGGCTGATGACATATGTCCATCGTGGTCTACTTTCGTCAAAAGGGATGCCAAAAAGATGAAGATAGAGCTTTTGGTGTGCTTAAAGCACGTTTTGCAATTGTGAAGGGACCTGCTCGTTTTTGGGATCGTGAAACTCTTCAAAAGATCATGAAAGCATGTGTTATATTGCACAATATGATCATGGAAGATGAACGTGCCGAACGCATTGCAGCCAATGATCATGAAATTCTTGCAAGGCAGTATGTTGAACCAGATAAGCAATTTGAAGATCTGCTAGTTTCACGTAATCACACAATTGAGTTTGAAGGATTTATTAGCAATCATTTGGCTATTAGGGCCCGAGGAACACATTCTTGTTGAGCATCTGTGGCAACTTCATGTGGCTAGAACCAATATGTAGGATGTTGGTTGGTATGTATGAAGACTACTTGATTGGTAAGTATACATGTGTTTGTTTAATCAGCAACATTTAGTACATCTCAAAATAGGATCCATGTTTATTAACTCTTGTTTTTTCATATATTTGCAGTTTTCGAGCTATGCAGTCTGATATCGAGTTGATGTGAATTGTGTGGAGCTTTGCCAATGTAATTGGTTACAAAATGTGAGTATTTTGTCATGTAGTAGTCTGAGTACTTTGTTATTGTTGTAGTCTGAGTACTTTGCCAATGTGTGTGCATATATGAATGTGCTGAATGTGCCAGTCGAACCTTGCAGGTAGTAGAGAGTGAGAATGGTCAATGGTTATGATGAATTAGTTGATAGTTATTTTCTTAGCCAAAAACATAAACTAGATTGTGATTTCTGTTTTTCATTTTGTTATATATATATATATATATATATATATATATATATATATATATATATATATATATATTATAAAGGATTAAACTTGCAAGGACAATTCTGGAATCAGTTTGCAATTTTTCAGGGTATAGGTTACTCTAGTGAGCAAAGAGAGAAGGTAATGTTTCAAATGCCAAGAACCTCAGGTATGTAAACAAGAAAAAAATGTTGTTTTAGGTTCAGCAATTGTAGTCTAATGTTGTAATTCAACTCAGAATCCAATTTCGTAGTTTTATGTAAACATGGAGTACAACAAAGACAATTTAATGTAATGTTGCTTTAAGTACAACTCAGAATCCAATTCTCTTATTCATTTATTTGTGTATAGTTATGGAGCAGCTGCAATTGTATTTTGCCAATGTTGTAATTTGAGTACTTTGCCAATGTAGTAGTCTGAGTAATGTTGCATAGTGATGGTGCAGCTGCAATTGTACTTACTATTCAATTGTTTTTCTACCAGCAACTAAATTAAAATATGTAGATGTCCCTTGCAAACTTCATTAGTAATTGTACATACAATAAGTATCTATGTATTTTTTTATTTTATAAAAGGGGTTTGGAACCCAGTCTAACTGGGAGGCTCAGCCCCACGCCCGGATTATAATTAAAAAACCATAAAAATTACAATGTCGGAAAGTAAAAATACCTGACAAAACAAATAAAAAGAGAACAGGGAAAACTCATCTCTTGTACAAAACCAAAAGAAAAAACATAAGAAGTAGTCATTCTGGTTAGCAATAAGGCTGTAAGTCTTCGCCTTGGCTTTCTCCATTCCCCGAAGTGAATACGGAATCAAGAAAAGAGGTAAGCTCCAGACACATTAACCCGCCCTCTGGTATGGATTACCCATTGCATCCATATGCAAAAATGAGAGAAGTTCAGTTGGGGGAGAATCATACCAAATTAAAGATGTGGAAGTCAAACCGAAACTCTTTATTTTATCAGCCACTGCGTTACCCTCACGAAAAATATGAGAATAAAGAAAATTTATGGCACGAATTCGATCAAGACAATTAACCCATAAAATATGTAGCGGCCATGGAGGATTAAAAGAAGAGGAAGAGAGACAAGCCAAAACACTAGCTGAATCACTCTCAAGCCAGATATGATGCCACCCCAATTGATAAGCCAATTCAACCCCAAGAATGACCGCCATTAACTCAGAGAAGAAAGCACTTTGTTTACCTAGTCTTTGATAGTACCCTCCAATGAAATTCCCAAAACTATCCCTGAAAACACAACCACAATCAGCAAGGCCTGGATTTCCTTTAGCAAGACCGTCTGTATTAAGTTTTAACCAGGGAATAAGAGGAGGTTGCCATATAACCAGGCGTGGAACTCACTGAATTTTCGGCATTGGAATGACATGTAACCCCATTAGTAACTTAGTGTCCAAGATCCCAGTAGCGTGCCCAGGCATATGTGGAACAATAAAACGGATCCAAGCTTTAAGTGAGCGAAAAATCCTCATGAGAGAAGGCCTTTTATTCTGAAAACGAAGATTATTTCTAGTCTTCCAAATAGCCATTAGCGAAAAGAGACCACTAGCAATCTAAAGATTCATCAATTGTGAAGAGAAATGTTTACTAGTAAATGATCTCCAAAAATCAGTGAGCGTACCTGAAGAAGGGAGGCGAGTCACAAAACAGCAAGCAAGCCATTGCCATACATGTTGAGCAAAAGTACAAGTGATAAAGAGATGGGTCAACGTCTCCTCATGCCCAAAAGTCGTGCATAGTTGATAAACTGAAACCACAGGAACACCCCGCTTTCTAAGTTGATCATCAGTAGGTAATTTATTATGAAAAATACGCCATGCAAGCATAGAATATCGAGGTGGTGTAGCCACCCCCCATATTTTAGAGACCCAATTTTGCTCATCAAAGCGAGGCCTAAGCAACTCATATGCATTAGAGAATGAAAGAGTACCGGAACTTGAGTCTTCCCAAATAAGAACATCAGGCTCAGGAACAATGGGAAGAGGAGTACTCATAATTTCTTATGCTAAAATAGGAAAGCGGTGCGAAACCTAGTGGGGAGAACCCAACGTTGCTCAAAAATATAAGAAGCAACCTGCGACTTAAAATGCTTTGAGAGATGGCTGAGTTGAAGATTGTCAATAATCACATGATTCAACCACTAGTCCGACCAAAACAAAACCAATCTACCATCACCAATACTCCATCTTGAATGTTGATAAATTAAGGGTAAAGAGACACGTAACCCAGGCCATATTGATGAACTAAAATACTTATACTTCATGTGTCTGGAGATTGAAAACCTACTACGAGCAAAAACACCCCATGAAGTAGAAGTTGTGAGAATATTCCAACTTAGAGTGAGGAGGGCTGCTTTATTAATAGTTGGAAGATTACGCAAACCCAACCCAACTTCATTCCTTGGGCAACACACCTGCTTCCAAGAGACTGTTACTAATTTCTTGATTGCCACATCCCCAGACCAAATAAAATTCCGTGCACACACTAAAAGTTGCTTCAGTAAAGAATTAAATTTTCATCAGTTTCCCATCTAACTCTTTTTCTGTCTCCCATATATATCTATTATCTTAGTTGCTTTCTCTGCATACTTTCTCTTCTTCTTATTGGTGCATAGTTATGGACTCTCAATATTTCAGTTTTCTTACACAAAACTCAGAGCATGAATTTGTTGAAGAATCCTCTGAAACAGCTTTCAAAAGGCCTGCAAGAGGTCCAAGCTTTAACGCAGACGAGGATCGACTCCTTGTCAGTGCTTGGTTGAACATTGGTTTGGATCCTATTCAAGGTAACGAGAAGAAACTTCAAATTTTTTGAGGAAAGATACACGATTACTATCATAAGTACAAAATTTTTGATAGTGATCGTTCACAACTAATGCTGAGCCAACGATGGAGAAAAATGCAAAGACTGGTGAACAAATATTCAGGATGTGTAGCTGCTATAAATACATTAAATGAAAGCAGCAAGACTGAACAAGACAAGATAAACTATTTTTGCAGCCATTACTTAGTTTTCAGCTATTCAAAATCATTACTGATATTACTCATATTCTATTATATTCAGATTGCAGATTCAAAAAAAATGTTTGAAGTACAAGAAGAGTGTAAGCGGAACCATGATAATGCTTGAATTTTGCTGAGGCACCAACCAAAGTGGATACAACTAAATCAAGAGTCGAACAACAAAAACAGTAAGAAGAAATCTAAACCTCATATCTCAATATCTTCAACTATAGGCAGTGATATAAACATTGAGGAAGAAATTAACATTTGCAATCCAGTAGCTAGACCACCAGGTAAGAAAATTGAGAAAAGAAAGCTGAAAGAAACAAGTGATTAGTTGGTTCTAATTGAAAAACTGCATCTAGAGAAAAAAGAAATAGATGAAAAGAAACTAGCTATTATGAAGGAGAAAGTTTAAGTTGATAAAGAGAAATTGAGGGTTAGAAAACTTAAGGCTGATGATACAAGGTTCTAGAAAACGGCCTAGGCGGCGCCTGGAGAACGGTTGTTGTCCCGATTTTAGGCAAATCGGCTAGTATAGGCGGCCGACCGTTTTTTGGCCGCCTGGGCGGGCGCCTAGTCGGCTAGGCGGGCTCTTAGGCGACTAGGCGGGCTCCTAGGTGGCTGGGCGGCCAAAAACTTCTATTTTTTTTTTTTTTTTGAAAAGTGAAAACCATGGATTCATATCACTACTGGAAAAAAGAACTTAGGAGACGGAATTATTTCATCTCCTAAGTGACAGATTTCGTCTCCTAAGTACTTAGGAGACGGAACGTCCGTCGGCTAAGATCCGTCGCCTAAGTGTTGTGAGGTAGGAACTTAGGCGACGGAACCTGAAATTCCGTCGCGTAAGTGGTTCTTAGGAGACGGAATACTTTCGTCTCCTAAGAACTTAGGCGACAGATTTTATTTTATAATAAAAAAAAAATTATCCACTTAGGAGACGGAATAGTTGAATTCCGTCGCTAAAGGCTGAAAAAGAATTAAAAAAAAAAAAACGTCACCGCAGTAAAGTTTACTGTCCCCCAGTAAACTTCTACTGCCCCCCAATAAACTTGCAAAAAATAATTTTCTTTCAATTTCAGGGGCACAACACACAACATATACCAAATCTTACCCTAATAAACAACTTTATTGGCCTCTAGTGAAGCCAGTAGAAGTTTACTGCCCCCTAAAGTTCTAAGTAATGTTCTACTGGGGGTCAGTAAACTTCAATACAGTATCTCAATTTCAATTTCATGTCAATTATACACAATATATATCAATTATTACCCTAATAAATAAATTCATTGACCCCTAGTAAACCTAGTGGAACTTTACTGCCCCCCAGTAAAGTTCTACTGGGGGTCAGTAAACTTCAATACAGTATCTCCATTTCAATTTCATGTCAATTATACACAACATATATCAATTATTACCCTAATAAACAAATTCATTGACCCCTAGTAAACCTAATGGAACTTTACTGCCCCCTAGTAAAGTTCTACTGGGGGTCAGTAAACTTCAATACAGTATCTCCCTTTCAATTTCATGCCAACAATTTGCCCCAAATACACCACCACCACCAAATCAAAAACAAACTATTAAAAATAATTACTGAAAACAATTAAATACGCATTTTGGAAGCCTAAACGGACTCGGATGGCCTAAAAAGCCCATATGTCGTGGCAAAGCGACGAGTTTGGTTCGTTGGGCCGTTCCGCTTCCAGAAAGGTATCATAATGATCAATCAGACACCGAACGCCAAATCTGGACCGGGTTTAGACTTGTTTCGATCGATCTGCTCTTCAATCTCTATCGCCATCTGTTCTACATCACCGGTGGTGGGTCGGCGAGAAGGCGGAGGTGGAGGGTGCGGAGGTGGTCGGGTGATGTTGAAGAGAGTCTTGACGACGTTGAAAGTAGTGGTGTTTGTGGGGACAAGTCGATGAGTGCGTGGCAGTTGGAGGTGGCGTTGGTGGGGGTGGTGCAGTTGAAGGTGGCAGCGGAGGAAAGAGTGGTGAGAATGGATAGAGAGGCCGGCGTGAGAGAGAGAGAGAGAGCTCTGGGAAAAGATGTGTTTCCCAGAGTGAGAATCGCTTAAGTTCTATTAATAAGGTTGGTGAGTGTGTGATTTAAAAGAATTGATATGTTTTGAAAAATTTTGGTTTGAATTTTCATGAAATTTTACGCGGAAGATGGGCGCTCAAATTTTTAGAACTTAAGCGACGGAATGTTCTATTTCCGTCGTCTAAGTGATTCATAATTTTTTGTTTTTTTTTATTTTAGAAAATATTTCGTCGCCTAAGTAAATATTTCCGTCTCCTAAGTTCTACTTAGGCTACGGAATGTAATTCCGTCTCCTAAGTAATTCATATAAATTTTTTAATTTTTATTTTTTCAAAATGTCGTCATCTAAGTAAAAATATTCCGTCTCCTAAGTAGTGCTTAAGCGACGGAATGAAATTCCGTCTCCTAAGTCGTTCTTAGGAGACGAAATCAAAATATTTCGTCTCCTAAGGACAACTTAGGAGACGGAAACTGTTTCGTCTCCTAAGTAGAAATTTTCGTCGCTTAAGTACCACTTAGGAGACGGAATTTTTTAATTCCGTCGCCTAAGTGACATTTTCCAGTAGTGTATGAAGAGGAAGAAGAAACTATTTGAGTTTGACTCCGATACCGTAGAAGTACTTGAAGGATGTGGAGAAGAAGAATTTGAGGAGTAGGCTTGCAAGAATGTATTTTTCTTTATTTGAATTGTATTTGGACATTGTTGCTTAGTTGGTGAATTGTGTTTTTATTTTCGGATTTTCCTAAGGATATTATTGTTTAATTGCGTTTCTTACTTGCTTTAACGACATTGTTGTTGAAATGTTGAATTGTATTTCTTATTTTCCTAAGAACATTGTTGTTAGTACATTTTTAACGACATATGATATGTATTTTCATTATTTTCAGTGTTATATGTTGTTTTTTTATTATTTTCAGACGTTATAATACATATTTTAATTGTATTTATATAATTATTTGTTATTAAAAAATAAAATAAATATAAAAATACAAATCCGATTAATCCATGATTAATCTTTTGGGCGCTGTCCGCCCGACTAGCGCCTAGTGTTTTTTAGAACCTTGGGCTGATAATAGGAAGTTTGAAGCAGAGATGAGAATAATGTCTATGGATATTTCTAAGATGAACCATGAGGAAATGACATACTATTTCAAACTACAAATGAAGATTTTGTAGGGTGACAACTAGAAGTATGAAGACTCATTACCAGAAAAAAGGCTTTAGCCGACGAAAATAAAAAAACCAGGCAGACGAATTTTTTTTTCGTCTGCTAAAGTCCATTTTAGCCGACGAAATTTTCCTTCGTCGGCTAATTTAAAATTTTCGTCGGCTGAATAATTTTTTTCGTCGGCTATAGTCTGTGAACTTTAGCCGACGAAATTTTTAAATTTTAGCCGACGAAATTTTTAAACTTTAGCCGACGAAATTTTTTAAAGTTTAGCCGACGAAAAATATAATTTCGTCGGCTAAAGTGCCTTATATTTGCAGATCTGGACAACAACTCATCTGAGAAAAAAAAATTATACGTAGAACCTTCAAACGCAAAAAAGTCGTGAAATAAGATATGACCAGAATGGTGAAATACGTCTACGGTTGAAAAATCACGGTATTCCGGTAAAGTCTCGGTGCCGATAGTTGACTTACCCTTATTATTCACTATGTTGCAGATTTGACGTTTGGTGTCTGATTGACTATTGTGATACCTTTCCGGAAGCATAACGGCGCTACGAGTCAAACGCCATGATGTATAGGCCTTTTTGGCCATCCGAGTCCGTTTAGGGCTTCAAAATGCAGTTTTCTTATTTCCGATTAGAGTTGACCGTTTCGATCGAGCCCTTAACGTTGTCGAATCCAGTTGAATTTTTTACCATAGACATCTTTCGTCATAATGATCATATCTGATGGTCGAATTTTGGTTTGTGAATTTTAGTCATCGGAATCACGTGTCTACTATTTACCGTTATTATTCCCTATGGGGAGCCCTGTCGTCAGAAGGTAAATGTCTCAAAAATTTTATATGGGCAGTTGCGTCTCATCTACGTGAGAGTTTTTTGTGTGGAAGGTTTAACCAAACTACGTAATATAGAGGGAGATATGAGCGTTTTCGTGTGATAAGTGACGATGGATTATGGTTGATAGTTTCGATCGAGCCCTTAACGTTGTCGGATCCAGTTGAATTTTTTACCATAGACATATTTCGTCATAATGATCATATCTGACGGTCGAATTTTGGTTTGTGAATTTTAGTCATCGGAATCACAACGTGTCTACTAATGTTGTATAACTTGTTTAGTAGGTTATACAACTTTGTGAACCAACTCTACATAGGAAGCAAAATTATTAAAAATCTCGTGAAATAAGATGTGTTTAGAATGGTGAAATACGGCTATGGTTCACAAATCACGTAAATCGGGTAAAGTCTCGGAGCCGATAGTAGCGGTCAACCCTATTTACCGTTATTATTCCCTATGTGGAGCCCTATCGTCGGAAGGTAAATGTCTCAAAAATTTTATATGGGCGATTGCGTCTCATCTACGTGAGAGTTTTTTGTGTGGAAGATTTGACCAAACTACGTAATATAGGGGGAGATATGAGCGTTTGGGTTCATACCTATGTTGCACGGACACGGACACGGACACGGCGACACGACACGACACGACACGCGACACATCAAAACTCAAAAATTGAGTTTCCGACACGGCTTGGACACGGCAAACAAAATATATATTTATGTATTTTTAATAAACAAAAAATATACTAAAATATGAAATAAGTTCATAGGATTAATCTAGACGTCGTTACGAGTTCATAGGATTTTTCGGAGCTATTTTTAATGATTTTTAGAAGTTAGTATTATCTAAAATTTTATTAAAAATAGATTTTTAAGGTGGCTTGATCTGGACCGTTTGATTTATTAGACTGCAAGATCTAGGTCGTATATTTTGGAGTATATACGAATGTGGGTCAGTTTGGACTTTGGACTCAATCAGTTCGAGCCTAAATTGACTCGATCTTGAGCTGCTCTGCAGCGGAGGAGCTTGGAGGAATTCTCTGTTGTTCGGCTATCTCCCGACGTCCAACCGGTGGCTACGGCTTAGTCACGTCGTCCCCAACGTGGCTGTGATGTTGGATTACGAAGAGGTGCTCCGACAAGAGAGAAAAGAACCAAAGGAAGAAAATCTGGGTTCGCCGGCGATCTTCGGATTTCGGCCACGACGACGAGCATGACTGGTATGGATAGCTTCTTCTCGTCCTCCCCGACGTCGCTTTAGTATTGGATTTCCATGGGAAGCTGAGGAGAGAGAGATTCGAAGAAAAAGATGCTTTTCTGGGTTTGTCGGCGATTTTTCGAATCCGGCCACGGCGACAGGCGTGGATGGTGCTGGTAGCTTCACCTCGACTTGGAGAACCTATCTATGTCTTTGGTTGTCCACGACGAGCTCTGAGGAGGGAGAATCGAAGAGTAGAAGTTTTGAGATTTTTCGGCGACCTCCGAGTTATAACGAAGTTTTTTTTTTTTTAAGTCTGAAACGCTGACGTGGCGTGTCGGAATACCGTGTCGGAGCCGGTCAACGTGTCCGAGACGTGTCCGAAAAGTCAACTTTTTCGGACACACCACGTGACGTGTCGGACACGTATTTAGCCGTGTCGTTCGTCGTGTCGGCGTGTCGGAGCGTCGGACACTCCGACACTCCACTTCTTCCGTGCAACATAGGTTCATACTGTCAATTTGACAGCCCACAAGCCTCTGGTCTTTTCTTTTTTTATTGCTTCTATTCTCCTCTCTCTCACTCTGATCGTCTCTCTCTCCTCTAGTATTTCTTCATACCCATACCCACTACCTAGAACTCAGAACCCAAACCACTGCCGAATAGATCTTTGTGGAGGTGCAGAAAGGATTCAAGGGCCAGATTTACAAATTAGAGTTTGAGGAGGTGCAAAGATGTATGTTTTCTGGGTTTGATTAGATTTTTGTGGGTTCGATGTATTGAAGACTGAGTAAAGTAAGCGATGAAAAAAGAGCATTGGAGAGGGACCGAGAGATGTGCTCATGGCATATTGAAGAAGAAGAAGGATGGAATTAGAGGGGTGTAAAATAGAAAGAGTAAATAGAAAAAGAAAGGTGAAGATAGGAGAGAGAGAGAGGAGGGAGGGAGGAGAGAGAGAGAGAGAGAGAGAGAGAGAGAGAGAGAGAGAGAGAGAGAGAGAGAGACGTTTTAAAAAACAGCAACCATCAAATCACAGCAGGAAGTTCACATAATCATTTTCAAGTCTATACTAAATGAAAATGAAAGCGAAGTAATAGGTTGGCTAACTTACAACACAATAAGTCTTATTAATAGCTTTTTTGTAATGAGGATACTTGGATTTGAAAGATATCGCAGATTCCTTAGCTGTGTTATCTGCAGCTTCACAGAAAAACAGTAGCAGATCAGACGGTATCATGATCATGATTCATGAGTTCCAGTATGTATATACATATAGCAAAATCTTTTTGTATACCTGAGTTATGTTTTCTTGGTTTCTGACAAGGCCTTTTAGTACTCTTAGCAAGTGTGGATTCTTTGCATGTTCCATTAGGAAAATCTACTCTCTCACAACAACTCCTGTCTCGAAAAATGCTATGCTGAAATGCATTTTCCCTTCATAGGTGAACACAAGGAAGTCACCTTCATCCACTGAGTTATTGTTTAGAAACTCCTGCCACCCATCCTTGAAATACACATCGTTCTTTGTTTTGGTCACTTTTACATTCCATGAACACTGTGAAGACATGTTCAAGCTTAAAGTGGCCTTGCTAGATAAGTCCTTTCTAAGATGCTTCAAGAACTGCGGTGGAATCCTCTTCAAGAACGCAGAAAAAAACAGAAACTAAAGTATGAGGATTGTGTAAATGAAACAGAATATAAACCAGCTCATAGCATTAGGCAGACAACAAAATCCGACACAATGCAGGAAATTAATTAAAGACATTGATGTAGTTGAACATGCTTACGAGTTGTTCAGTGGAGTAACCAGGAAGAATAACCTTGAAGAAGGAAGGCCTCTTTTGCTTGACACCATTCTTTCTCACCATTTTTCTCCTATTTCAGTACGTCAAAGTGAGTTTCTGTACAGGAAAGTACTATATAATATATATTGGCAAGTAAATGAGAATCACCAGCAAAGAACACAGGTACTACGTATGTTCAGATCATGCGAACGTTTGAGTCCTAGCTCATAAGAGAAAATCATCACTAATCATTTACTTCAAACTTCTGAAAAATTTCGAGTACATTGAAGTACCAACGGCAAAAAACACAAATAATGAAGTTGTAGATCGTTTCTATTTCACCAATTAAGCTCGCAGAAGACATCAACGTGGTCGATCTGTATATGTGGGACTAGTACGTTTTAACATGAAATATGAAATCCAAAAAGCCTAATCAGTCTACCTCTAAGTATACAAAAAGTCGAAGTCAAAAGCCAAGAAGCACAATCTTATGGAGATAACACAACAGTTGTATTATATTTGGAGAAAACATACCTCAGAAGCACCTGAGATGGGAGAATGAAAATGGTCAAGCAGGAGCTGGAGCTTGAAGCTTGAAGTTTGAGAGTGTGTTCTTTAGTTTTCACAGCTGATATTTGATTCTGAAACTGGTCCCTTGTTTTCACATTTACACATACATGTCAAAATCATTGGTGCCTTTCAATGAAGAAAAGAAAAAAAGGAAAAGGAGAAGACATTTACTGATATATTGGTTCCACTGGAAACTACTACAATGAATGGATATTACCTACAGCCTTACTACAATGGTTCATGGCTTTATGCAAGCATTAGCCTTGTGATAGTCCATATATGGAACACGAACAAACAATCATGAATGATGAACCTACTCTATTATATGCAGAGTACACATGTATATGATCAAACTTCACTACAGCTACCATTGCCATAAAGAACACAGAAATCACATCACACATGTAATCAAATCTCAGTTTGATCATGAGTAGGAGGCTACTGGTATACATATCAAGTAAAAAATTCTAGGGTTAAATATAAGCTTACAAATAGAAGAGTATTCACAGAAAAGAAAAAAAGGAAAAAAGAAAAAAGAAAGACCCATCTTCAATCAACTTTAAGTACATCTTTGGAAAATGTTCATATTGGAGGGATTGGTGTTGGCTGGCAGAGAGATAATAATAGACTACCCCTTTGGATAACTTGCATGAGTGAGATTTTCCTTTCTGGGAAAAGTGACAATTTACCATAATGTAGTCCTTCTTCTTGTTTGAGTAACCAGAAAACATGAGAAGCTTTGGAAAAAGAGAGCACAGTCCATGTGATACATTTACTTTACATACCAGATTTATGTAAATATGAGGGCCTAGTTCTTCTATGGACTATCCAACATGGTTTACTACACAGCTATTTTAGAACATTCAACTAAGGTGACAAAAGTGTAAACTTGCTAAATTATTGAGGGTGTGTTCATCCACTGATGATTAAATCCAAAGAACAGTATAAATCCATTTGTTTCTGAGAGTCTATGTTGTACCGTAGACTGTAGTAGATAGAGATTAAGCTTTCCGCCCACAATCACTTTGAAAGTTCAGTGGAATTTTAGCATAAACTTGCAGCAATTTTAACTCTTTAATTAGATGTCCAATATAATACTGAATTCAATAGAAAGCAATTTTATCAAATATAAGAACTTATATTAACAAGTAACAGAAGTCACTACAATACTTGCAAATGTCTGCAGCCAATTACTTGGAAAATTCAGTGCACTTTTAGCATAAACTTGCAGCGGTTCAAACTCCTTAGATGTCTGAATACAATGCAAAACAGAAACTGAAGTTTCAGAATTATGTAATTCACAGATGTTATTAGTGAGCATATGATTAGTTGCGCACAGAAAGAGCCTACTCTAAACAGTCGCAGAGTAACAACATCACCCAAGACAATGCAGGAAACTAAGACACACCAGTAACTGTTCCTATGATTTATTGAAAGTATCCATGTCAATGCATCAGGCTCAGTAAGAAACGCAAAATTACTATTATTGTTTATGGATACATGAACAGAGTGCATATGCATATGATCAAACTTAACTAAGCTACCATCACCATAATAGACACAGAAATTATTACATCAAAGTTGCAGCAGTTCTAATCGCAGAATTTCAACTAATTAACCAAAGCATTAATGAAAAATTTTCAGAGCTTGCTAGGCAATTAACAAAGAAACCAAGTCAATATGAACTAAAGGTTTAATACAGCCACTGGTATGCAGAATATTAAGTAAAAGAATGATAGTGTGTACGTCAAACAAGAAAAGCTTGTTGCAGATATCTAGGTATTAATAACGAAAATGCATGTACAAAAACAAAATAGAAGGCATAACGCAGTTGAAAACTTGAAAATTACCATGGTGTTCGCTTTTATAACTGAATTCCACTAAATTCTACATGTGATTACAGATTATTATCTGGAATTTATTGATACTTGAAAATAACCAAACTTAAAAGACAAACAACAGAAGAAAAGAAAATACTAATCATAAAGGTCTTCATCAGCATCACCAGCATTAGTAGTTGCAAAAGGATCAGATCCAACAGCAGCCCCTGAACCAGTGGGGACTTGAACTCTCTCCCAACCCTCTTGCCTGGTGCAATGTAGTCGCAAAAGACTGGTACTTGCGGATGTCAGCATCACTAACACTCCTGCGAGCATACCTCATTGATTCCTCAAAATGAGCTTTGGTGATCTCAGCAACTTCATCCTCATCATCTTCCATAATCTCAGGGTTTTCACTTCTCCTCTCTCTCCCTCTCCATATCTTTCTCAATGTTTTCTCTGATGGCATATTTGCAAGCACGCTGGCATATTTCTGTGATATCAGCACCACTGAAACCTTGTGTGTTCTTGGCAAGAACATTGAGGTCCACATCTTTGGAAACCGGAGATTTCCTCAAGCAAGCCTTGAATATTGATGGCGAGATTCCTCATCAGGGAGAGGGATGTAAAGCAACTGATCCAGACGTCCTGGACGAAGAAGTGCAGGGTCTAAAATGTCAGGTCTGTTGGTTGCCCCAATAATGAAGACTGTTTTCTTCCGCAGACACTCCATCCATTTCTGTAAGCAGTTGGTTCAAAACCCTATCAGCACCTCCAGAATCACCTACACTGCTACCTCTTTTAGTAGCAATGGAGTCAAGCTCATCGAAGAAGAGGACACACGGAGCAGATGCACGAGCCTTGTCGAAAATGTCTCTTACATTGGCCTCACTCTCTCCAAACCACATGGTGAGCAACTCAGGTCCCTTGATGCTGATGAAATTAGCCTGACACTCATTAGCAATAGCCTTGGCCAAAAGAGTTTTACCACAACCAGGAGGGCCATAGAAGAGAACTCCCTTTGAAGGTGACATACCGAATTCTCAAATTTCTCCGGATGCTCAACAGGATATTGAACAGTCTCTTGAAGTTCTCTCTTAACCTTTTCGAGGCCTCCAATTGCATCCCAAGAGACATTGGGAACTTCAACAACCGTTTCACGAAGAGCAGAAGGGTTGCTTGATCCAAGGGCAGTCTTGAAGTGTTCGTTTGTCACTGCCATTGAGTTGAGTATCTCAGCATCTATTGTCTCGTCTTCCAAGTCAATCACATCCATCTTCTCTCGGATGCATTGAAGTGCAGCCTCAGTAGCTAAAGCAGCTAGGTCAGCACCAACATAGCCATGAGTATCCTTGGCAACCCTTTCCAAATCGACATCTTCAGCAAGCTTCATGTTCTTGCTATGAATGCGGAGGACCTCAAGACGCCCGACTTCATCTGGAACACCAATGTCTATTTCCCTATCAAATCTTCCAAATCTTCTAAGAGCAGGGTCAATGCTGTTTGGACGATTAGTAGCTGCCATCACAATCACATGTGCTCGAGACTTTAGGCCATCCATAAGTGTCAACAGCTGGGAAACAATCCTCCTTTCAATTTCCCCATTAGTCTTCTCTCTTTTGGGAGCAATTGAATCAATCTCATCAATAAATATGATTGATGGTGCATTCTTCTCTGCTTCCTCGAAAGCTTTCCTGAGGTTGCTCTCACTCTCTCCAGCCATCTTGGACATGATTTCTGGTCCATTGACGCATAAAAAGAACGCCCCGGTTTCATTAGCAACAGCTCTTGCAATTAAAGTCTTGCCGGTTCCAGGAGGACCATAGAGAAGAATACCCTTTGGTGGCTTGACACCAATCGATTTAAACAACTGAGGATGCCTCAGAGGCAGCTCAACCAATTCGCGAATCTGAGCCATCTGTTTCCTAACACCACCAATATCATCATACCCCACCTCATCTAATCTCTCCTCATCCTCCCTTCTAACAGGTTCACCCTCGCAGAAGATTTCGGTGTCTGGAGCAACCACACAGTACTCAGCCGGGTCAGTCTCAACAACCTTAAACTCTACACTCCTCATTCCTCCTCTGACTAGGAAAAGGTCACTTTTCCTCACCGGGCGGTAGGTCTCTTGGAAATAAGGCCTCAAGTAGACATCAAACAGATTTCCAGTCATGCCTTCAATGGTGTCATCTATTGGGAGAATGTGGACACGCTTTCCATACTTGACATCAGCGCACTGGTGAATGGAAACAACATCACCTAACCTAACCCTAAGGTTGTTCCTCACAACCTTGTTCATCCTTATCTTTGGTCCTTCACAGGAATCATCAGCTAAAGCAATACAAATTGTATCTCTCCTCTTCTTTCCCTTGATCAGGACCGTATCGCCACGAAAGAGCTGGAGCTTCTCCATGGTCTCCGGGTGAAGTTGGACGACGGAGTTATCATCCATCACAGCTTCATCCACAATAAGGCGGTTTGGAGCCTTCTTGCGGTTGAGAATGGCCGTGCTAAAGTCCCTCTCATTTGTTCCTTCAGATTGGTTCGTCATGGTGACTTTGTGAGTTGTCGATCCACAGAAATTTGTGCGTTA
Source organism: Fragaria nilgerrensis (assembly GCA_010134655.1). Taxonomy (NCBI): domain Eukaryota; kingdom Viridiplantae; phylum Streptophyta; class Magnoliopsida; order Rosales; family Rosaceae; genus Fragaria; species Fragaria nilgerrensis. The sequence goes on along the minus strand of CM020978.1, from coordinate 720,630 downwards.
TGAGTTGTGAGCTTTGGTTTGGGAAACGGGATTACTTATAGGAGAGGCGTGAAGCCAACTCCATTCTGGTGAGGAAAAGGAAAAGGTTTGCCTTTTAATGTTTGGATTCCTTCTCCTTCTACAATTATGAAAAATATAGCTGACTGTGAGAAAATAAAATAAAATTCTAGATGCCATGCATAACCTTATCCATCTCCTTCTAAAATCAGGAAACCTACAAATGCGTACCGTTTTCCGTTGGGATTTCTTCTGCCATACTAATCAGTAGTTAGAGTAGACAGAACACTAAAAAGTGGCTTTCCCGGATTTATTCGTATTCAGGTCATTCATAAGACAAGTCTGAGCAGCATAGTCAAAGTGTGCTGCTCTTGCTAGGATCATCTGCTCTAAATTCTAGAGAGCACCCATCACTCATGAGGCCAAAAATGAAAGTGGGTTTTACTTAAGCACCACATGTACGTTTGATCAAAATTTGCACTTTCAATGGAGATATTCAAATCTTGTTACAAAAAAAAAAAATGTAAACGCAGATATCATATCACTCATGGTGTAAGTTTTTCAGCTTTATCATATATAACCTCAAGTGCACCGATTTGATTGAACTGCAAATTTTAATGACCGGTTCGTTGTCATTGTCACATTACTTTGTATGAGAGTGAGTGATCACCAAATTATGAAGAGAGAAGAATGTGATAATTTCAAGCAGCACATTTTGATCAAAATGTGTCACATTTTGTCATTGCTGGTATCCAATATGTTAGTAAAAAAGTCTGCTGATTTGCCTTCAGTACCCTTTTTTGCTTCACCCCTGTCATTTCTTCCAGATGTGTAAAGAGTGGTTATCAGCAAGTAAGTTTCATTATCATTGCTATGAAGAGAAGTGAGATTGTATTATCAGCAAGTAAAACTATACCATAAACTGGGATGATTACCTTAATTTGACCACTTGTTCTTGTTTTTTATTTTATTTTCTGGACTGATGGCCTTTATTGGCCATTCTTGGTTTGTGGCCTAACAAAGACATGGAAATGTAGGATTTCTTCTTTGCTTCATATACTGACATGGGCACCTTCACTAGAGGAATCAAAAACGACGTCTTGGAGTACTCTTTGGTAACATGCATGTGAAAACTAAAGTTCAAATTTCCCAGACTCCCAGTACATGTTTGATACTGCTACGACTAAGAAAAAAGTTTTGTTTTGTTTTCTTCCCCTAATAGCAGTGAAGTTAGCTTACTATTTGTCTACATAGGATCAATTCTTTGGCTATTTTTTGTCAAATGACATTTGTATATAAAAACAATAAAATATTATTCAAATTAATTAGACACAACCATTGGAGCTATTTTTTGTCAAAAATGACATTTGTCACCTCACTGGTCAAATTTAAATTTGACACACCAAATAACATCTCTATTGGAGATGCTCTTAGTTAACTGACACTTGTAATAAAACATATCCAATGATGTCCCTCTCTTATGGATTCAGTTTTATCCTCTACGTCTACTTATGATTTAATTCTCTCTTTAAGGTCTTCTTCTTGTTCACATGTAGCTCGCTCATTTGTGCATAAAAAAAAAATCACTAAAGCGACCCCACACAAGCAATGCGGTCTAATAGTAAACCCGTTGAAGTTGAATTACAACGGAACGGGACATGAGATCCATTTTAATTCCTGGATAATTTTAAGTCGTAGCCAAACGTGAATGCATGCTAACTAGGGCTGGGCACGGGACGAGATGGGCCGGGTTTGATGAATCTCATCCCGTCCTGAAAATAAAAGAACGGGACCAAAGACGTTTTTAGAAATCTGTCATGTACATCCCGATCCCGTTTGGGACCGGGACGGGACCAGGATGAGATCAGGATCCCGAAAAATTAACCCTCAGGCAACAACTGAAATATAAAAAATCACACAAGTTAAAAAAGGACAATGAATGAAATTAAAAGTACTAAAATCAACAAAAACATAGGTGCATAGGTATTAAATTACATCCCACATTAAAAGTACTGAATGAACTTGAAAAACTCAAACAATAATATATCAAACATCAATAGGACCAGCAACAGTGCCTTTTCCCTTGCTTTTCCTCTTGAAGGTGGAGGTGGAAACACATTAGCTTTGCTAGTTGTTGTGCTCTCATGCTCTACAAATGTACACATATAAAACTGTAAAAGATTAGTTAAGTCAAAGTTATCAAAGTAAAAGAAAGAAAACATTAAAACTTGTAAATGTATATACCTAGGTCAACATCTTCATAGAATTCCTAGTTTTCAATGATGCAATCATCTATAACCTCTGCAATATCATCACCAAGTAACCAATTCTACATGCAAATGAGTCTCTCAACTGTTTTAGGAGTTAATGAACTCTTAAAACAATCAATTACTCTGCCCTCAGTTGAGAAAGCTGACTCCGAGGCCACTATGGACACTTGAATTGAAAGAACATCCCTAGCTATTGTTGTCAAAACTGGATACTTGAATTGATTGAGCTTCCATCATAGCAGGATGTCAAAGCAATCTAAATCATCGACAAGCTCCAATGCGGCTTCCAAATACTGATCCACTTTATGTTTTGCGACTGCCTCTTCAGTTTCTTGAACCACATTCTTCCAGTTACTGAGCAGATTGCTCCTTCTGCTATTGGTGCTTCTGTTGCTAACAGTGCTACTTGAAGAACTTGGAGATGGCTGCTTCTGTAGGTGTCTACCTCCATCGACCACAAGCACATACTAAAAAACAATTCAGAAATTAATACATATCGAAAACAATGCACATACTTAACGATTGAAAGTTTAAAATGAAGTAATAAACTAAAATTAATACCTGATCATAGAGAGTGATAGTCGCATATTTGTGCGACTTTTATCATGCTATTATTCTTATTACTTAGTTATTTTGTGATGTTTTCTTATTTTTAATTAACTTTATTTGTTTTTAGGTGTTTTGAAGTCAAACAAAGAAAAGAAGATGATTGGGCTTAATTAGGATCCCTAATCCTAGTTGGGTTGGTGATGGACGCGAGACATATAGGTTAACTAACCTATTTCTAAGGGTAGGAGGAGCCGAACAAGGGGAGAAGAAAAAAAAAGAGAAAGAGAAGAAAGAAAGGAGAGGAAAAGAATTCGATTGCAAAGATATTCTTCAATCAAGTTTTCTTCTTCTCCACCCTTAGTTCATCTTCCATGTATTCTCTGATGTTCTTAATCAAGATTATGTGTAACTAAACTCCTTAGTAGTTAGGGGCTGATCAAAGCCCTAGATATGTCTTCGATTTCGAACCCCAATTGATTTATATAATTTTAGATGAGAATTTCTTCACTGATTGTTCATTGATAATTCTATTGCATGTTTCATTGAGTCGACACCTTGAAGCATGTTTTAGGGTTTATTATTTTGAATGTGTTTATGACTGACATATCGTTGCATATTCTATGAGAGATAACAAGTTCTTTCCAGGTACTTGTGTGAAGTGATTCCTTGGTAATCTAAGGCTACCGACATTGACCTTAGATTCTTTGTTTCTACTCAAACGTTCTTAGATCTTCATGATTTCAGTTATTTTGGTCTAGATACCCACATTTCATAGATCAATTAATTGGAAATATAGTTAAGTCGATACCGACATTTCACTTAACATGGCAAGTAAGAGAACGTAATACGGTTAATGACCTAACGACATTGGCTTAACTGTGAGTGCATTCATCTTTAGTCATTAACATTGTTTTGGGGTGATTGAAGCGTATCTAGTGGTGGAGAGAAGTTTCTAGCTATTGTTTCTCTCATATTTACATCCATATTCACTTTTTAATATTCTGTTTTCAGCAGTACTTCTGTTTTATCTATTTTTGTTCACCAATCAAACCAACTCCGAATACCCTCAAAATTTGTGTGGTAGTCCACACTGTGTCTAGTTACTGTGTATTTAATTTCATAATTTTTGGTTGAGTCTAGATTAGCTAATTAATTGGGTTTCTGCTCTTAGGTCGAGTCTGCCAGATTTCTGGTTTACGCGTCTGTTTGTGTCTCTTGTGTGTTTAAGTCTTAGTATCACCAATCCTCTGCGGGTAATGACCCCTATTTGCCGTTTACTACATTGATATAATTGATTTGATAATAGGGTATCTTTGTAGGTGCTTTTGCGCCTATCAGAGAGAAAATAGAAGGTTTTTGATATCCTTGGTTCTTCTCTCCACCTCCTCATCACCTAAACCTTCTTGGTTAAAGGTGTAAGTCACATTCTTTAACTTGAACCTTGCATCTAATACTAGGCCAATGATCACTAGTGATTGAGCTCATGAAATGAATCATAGTACTTGAACCATTATTTTTCATATTGGCAGCCATTTCATTCAAGATTTTTCACGTTTATGCTCCAGTAGACAACTTAGCTGACACATACATACTTTTGATGTTCTTTTCCATGGTAATAACATCTTGAAAAGTGGTGTGCATAGTAAGGTGCGTAGATGCACTAACCCTTATGTGATTTCATAGAACATGCCTAAAATATCCACAAACACCTTAGCCATTTCAAAATCATCATCTTCAAGAGGTCCAACCCTATTTCTCTTGTTTGTGTTTCTTGGCAGTGGCACAACAATATTCCCATCTTCATCGATTTCTTCTTTTGGTTCATCAAAGTAGTTTACATATATACCACCATAATAGTCATCTTTCATTGCCATAAATACTTGCTGGAACCTCAAAGCTACTTCCCACATCAGATAAGTGTTGTTCCACCTTGTTTGGACATCCAAACACACAAGTCTCTTACGTGGAATCTTTTCTCTCTCCACAGTCTTCTTGAAGTATTCCAATCTGTTTGGAGAAGATCTCACAAACTTAACAACATTCCTAATAGCCGATACAGACTTCTGCAACCTCTTTAAACCATGCCCCACAATTAAGTTAGTGATGTGAGCTGTGCATCTCATATGCATGTACTTGCCACCCAAAATCAACTGGTAACCTGCATACCTATTCATTTTAAAAACAAGCCATTCTATTGCAGACTTGTTTGTAGATGCATTATCGACAGTAATACACATCACTTTCTCGATTCCCCGATCTACTAAACATGACTCAATAAGCCTTCTTATTGTGCTCCTTGATGATTCTAAATCACAACAAATTTTTACCCTCTTGTGCATCTTCCAATCAATATCAATGAAATGGGCAGTAAGCACCATGTAGTTAATTATGCACACTCTCCAAGTGTCTGGTTAAATTCACCCTCAACTTCTTCAAAGTCCTTTTCAACTCCTTTTTTAGGGTGTCATGCATATCTAGAAGGGCTCTACATAATTTTCTTCTAGAGGGAACATCACACAGAGGATAGACTCTATCATAAAATCCCTTAAAGTCTTTCTTCTCCACGAAACTAAATGGCAGCTCATCAATTACAACCATCTCTACACAAGCTTCTAAATAATCATCTTGGTCAACAACTACCAAGCTCAGTGTATTAGCCCTAGTCTTATTACCTTGTAAGTTTTTCTGTGACTTATCGACAATTGATGAAAAATATCTACAATTCTGATTGATGTGCCTAATCATACCAAACGTGCCATTCTGACTTTCACAAGCATAATCCCCAATCTTTCCCTAGGACAATATTTGCAGTAAGCCCTCTTATGAACTATCTGATAATCTTTTCCATTGACATCTTTCACAGTTTCAATTTTTCATACTCTATAAAATGTTCCCAAACAAAGCTTCGTTTTAAACCTTATGTTTCAAAATCAATCTCCCCTGTAGACGCAACTGCTTCACTTGCAGGTTGCTTGCAGCAGGTTGGGTCGCATCAGGTTAGGTCACATTAGGTTGATTTGCAGGAGTGGGTTGACTTCCAACTGGTAGGAGAAGTGCAGGTTGAGTTGATCGACTTGCTGCTGATGAAGGACGAATCGGTTGAGAAGAAGTTGCTTTAGAAGAAGCCTGCAGACCAGAAGCACTTCGTCGAGGACGAACCAGTGTTTTCTTCCCTTTAGCCATTAACAAGCTGGGAATCGAATTGAGGTTTAGATTTGGGATCGAATTTGTTGATTTTTGAGAGGCGTGAGGATGGTGCATCTACTGCACATGAAAAGCTTGTGGTCGAGTTTGATTGTGGTGCTGGCTGGGCTAAAATTTGAGAGGTGAAGAAGAACAGTAGCTGAATACAGACCATTGATGAACATAGGAAGGAGACTGCCATTTCCTCAAGCTACTATGGCGTACGGAGGCTATCAAGTAGTCATTGTAATATTTGCAGGAAAGTTCTCTACGTAAGACAAGAGGAACTTTCAGTCCCACATTAAAAAGATATAAAATCTGATATTTATAATCCAAGGGACCCTGTTTGTAGCTTCAATTTGAACAAGTCTTGTTTCTGTTGTTCTAGCATTAGTCATCATAAAAAATTGCAGAAGCATCTTTCAAGTCACTCTTACACTTTCAGACACAAAATACATCCAATGCAAGCAGCCTTCCCGTACTTGACCATTTTCTGCACAATAAAATTTCTTCCTGCTAAGAAACATTCAAACATATCTGATTAATCTAAAGCACAAAACCAAGTTAGGCCGGCAGCTTGTCCGTCCCTACTAAAATTTTCTATATACAAAGTCAATAACTCAACAGCAAAATGAATTATTTGATGGTCCATTAGAACTGAAATTATACAGCCAGAGAATATCCTGATAGTTCCAAGTAGCATTGAACCATTGGCATCAAAATCATGAAACTATTTTGCAATAGGAACTGACCTGATGAAGGGTTAGTGCGAGAAAAAACTTGCAGGTTGCTTAATGCTTATGGGCCTCCTGAATTTCCCTCGAGTTATAGGTTCTTAGGTTGGCCTTTAGAATAAGCCAATCTGTCGACACTTGTACTTTAACGTTAAGACACAAAAAATAGACAATTGATTATTTCAATCAAAATAACCACACATTAGATGCTAAACGGCTGCAAGAGGGATTTACATGAGATAAACAGGGGCGGCGTTACCGTTTTCGAAGAAAACAAATAACCAGGCAACTCAAGAGGAAACACTTTTTTACCTCAGTGGTTTCCATAAGCAAGTTCCATGCGTATAATTTCTGAGATGCTTCTACTGTTTTAATGGGTATATAAGTGGATAAGTGATACCCTTTTTGTTGTCTCTGCTTCGGTAACCTATACTTGGTGCCTTTAAGAGGATACTGAGTATCTCAATCTAATAGCTTAAGCTAATTAATAGGTGGAGACAACAACTGGTATACAGCCTGGTTAGTTCAAGTGCTCAACCAATGTATAACAGACAGAAGCAAACGATCAAGAATTCATTCTAATCAATAACTAAACACGAGGACTCGAATCCATTTCCATTTTACCATGGCATCAGATATGATATGAGACAAAAAATATATAAACTGATAAAGGGCTTTTACCCCCCTAAATAACACAAGCTCAGGCTATGAAGTATAATGAACAAACTCAACCTATGTACCACAGACATGCAAAAAATGTAGGCAATCTAGCTTTAAGACACGGTGACTCGAATTAATTTCATTTTAAGCATTGTATCAGATCATGATATGAGACACATAGGACCACAGAAAGGTTTTAGGCCAGGAAAACGACCCTAGGCAATAGGTGCCTTTGGGAAAAGGCCAATATGACAAAACTGATACTTTTGTGTAACCAAACAAACATACAAATGGATATGACAAACAAAAGCGCAATCAGGACACTCATTGAATAATAATATCCACAGAACTGCAGTAGAGGCCAACCATAATAGATAACTGCAATAGCTATAATTCTATAGAGGCATTAAAAATACAAGCAAATATTCAGGCAATTAAAAAAAAAATAAACTTCCAGAGTGACTATAGGATAGGGAATAGTAACATATAACCAAGCGAGCCCTCTCTATCAAAAGTTATGGAAACACATGAAACTCGATTAATCCAGAAAAACAAATTAGACTTGGATTCAATTTAGTCCACCATGAAGGGGGAAATGCCAATACATTACAAAAAATCCAAGATCAAACATCATCTTCCAAAACTACTGCTCTAACTTCTAGACATTTGGCTAGAAAGTGTATCATTGCTCCATTTTAATATTAATCTAAAATTCTATTCACCAGCTGATATAAAGCTACTGGAGTAGATAGAAAAAACCTTTGAGAGATCAGTAGAGCTCACCATCCATATGTGACCACGCAAAGTGAGTGGAAGAACATCATTTGTTTCTTCACAACTCTCTTCTACAGCGGCAGCCTCTCTCCGCTTGCCTTCCTTCCAAAGACTCTTCACAAGCAACTCTTTTGTGGCAGGGTTCGGCAGCAAATTCAAATTCCTCAAGTCTTTGAAAGCTCTATACGCAAGAGCAGCTCTCTCACACTTGCAATATGCTTGAATTAGCACTTTAAATATATAAGCATCTGGCTGGACACCACTCTGTCTAACCATTGCAAATAGTTTCTGCACAGTTTTGATGTCACCATTTAGTGCAAAATGATGCATCAACCCAGAAAATGTTTGAATATCGGGACAAATCCCACTCAAGATCATCTCTTCAAGTACATCCATTACGTCTGAATCCCTCCCGCATTTGGTCAATGTTCGTAAAAGAGACGAGTACAGAAGCATCAGATTGAAATCTGATATAGGGCCACACAGGTTTCTATCATTGTCAAAGACCTTCAGAGCAGCGTCAGCATTCTTCGAGAGACCATAGAAGTCAATGATCAGCCTGATTGTTGAAAATGGCAATCTCATTTGCTCCATCCTTACTTTGGACAAAAGTTATCAACCAATGCAGCATGTCCATGGCGTGCTAAAAGGGTCATCATCCTTTGAACTGTATAAATGGGTAAAACCTGGCTGGCAAGCAACCCAACAGAAAAACTTCCAAGCTGTTTCAGCTGATTTAAAATTCCTAAGAATCTTGCATACTAACCGCGTAGTCCACACAAAATTTGCCTCCTCTAATGATGATACCTCATTGGGGCTCCAACTTTGTAATGCATTTGTCAGTGATCTCGGGTCTAACCAAGGTTTTAACTTAACCCCACTACCCTCTTTACCCTTCCCAGCACGATCATCATCATCGTCAGCATCCTCCTCCTGATCCCTATCTTCATCATCATCATCACAATCATCATAATACCCTATACTCTTGATTCCCTCATTAGGCAACATTTCCCTCAAAAACTCGTCACTCTGCTCAATAAACCCCGCCTCTTGCATTCGTTCCAACGACAAATGCATAGCTCGGCCAGGCAACATTCCATCAACTCGCATTTCCTCAAGTAAAGCCTTAACCCCCTCAAACTGCTTCGCTCCAACGCACACCTCCACCAAAACCTGATACTGCCTCAAACTCCGCTTCACCCTCATAAAAGGCAACACCTTGAACACCTCCATCGCAGCCTCCAGCTTCCCACACTTCACCATATGCTCAATCATAACCGTATAAGTCCTGCAATTTGGAAGCGCTCCTTCCACAACCATCCTATAAAAAACCCGCACCGCCTCACAATCCTTCCCCAACTCCGCATAAACCCTCATAACAACATTATAAGACTCAGCGCACACACGCTTCTCCACACTTCTATACTCCTCCCACGTTCAAAGAACCGCCTCCAGGTCCCCAACAGCAGCTTGCCAGCTCATAATGTTCATGAAACTCAACTTAACGTTGCGAAACCTCCCGGCATTGACAGCTTCAATAAGGTAGTTAAGCTCCCCGGCACGGCCTGACTTGGCCAGAACAGTTGCCAACGCATGAACCGTGTTCTGGGTGTGCACGAAACCAGGATTCGATTCGAGGGCTTCATTGAGCAAGAGGGCAGAGTCGGCTGAGGGAGCGGAGCGGAGGGCTTGCGTGACTACGAAGGAGTCAAGGAGGCAGGTGTCATATGCTAAAGGAGTGAGGGAGTTTGGGGTGTTGGTACGGAGCTTGAGACGAATGGAGTCGATGAGGTTGGCGCGGTGGAGGTAGTGGGAGAGCTTGTTGGGAAATAGGTTGCGGGAATAGCGGCGGGTGAGGGTTTTGAGGAGGTGGAAATGCATGGTCAATATGTCGAACAGATGGTGGGCATGACTTCAAGTGGCGGAGAATTGAGGGGGTTGCGAGTTTGGGATTGGAGATTTTGGGGTTGAGATAAAGAGGAAGTGAGAATTGAATTTGGGTTGTGGCCGGAGAATGTGTAGTGCTTGTCAACATCTATTTCGTTCCCCACATCACTTTCATCCTCTTCTGGATTCCCGACCAAGCCACACAGTGCTAGTCACAAACTCAAATAAAATGAAGTCTCTCTGGCTGAACTATATATAAACATATATTCGTATGTATCTGCACTCGTCAGACTCCTTGTATGAATCCTAGAAACAATTTAGAAAAATAGAAATTCATACAAGGCTACATCCATGACTGAAAAAAATAACGCTATGGTTAAGAACTTAAGATATGATAACCAACAGTGAATTCAAATGGTTAAGGGTTAGAATTCAAACTAGAAATATGCCCACGCTTTGCTGTGGGTTTGAATTTTGCAGAGTTTGTATCATATGATTTTGTGACTTCTGTGATAAACCCTAACCATCCAAATCTACAGAGCACAAAAAGTGGAATTAGTATAATTTTAACAATACAGATAGTTTTCCAAAGTTTATAAAGATGCAAAGATATTACCGGAGTACAAATCTGTGTAACAAAAAGCAACTAAGTTAATGCAGAAGACCAAAGTGAGGAACAGTAGCAAACAGGTGAGTTGGAGAACCTTTTGCATAAAATCTGCATATGACAAACAGAGGAGGATGAAACAGAACTCATAAGTCGGTATATATGTTTGAACTGATTCCAATCTGAGCCCTAAGCAATGTCAATAATTCAGTTGCACTTTTTTACGAAATAATTATAAACATGTTTTTACATGATCATAATAAGAAAAATACAAATATCAAGAATAACTTGTTAGTATCTTTTTCGGTCAGCATTTTTATTGAACCTATATATATCTACTCTGAGTTCACATAAGAAAGCAAAATAATAAATGAGTTTTGTTAAGCTTTTTTGATAATATATAATGTTTGTACCTTATGAAAGAATTTGTAATCTATCAATGCTAACTATCATGTATATGTTTATGCATCCATCTATATGTATATGTAATATGTTTATGTTTGTACCTTATGTATATGTTGGGCGGTATAGTAAAAAAACTTCTTTTTAACTTTGCAAATAGTATACCTTAGCTCACATTTCTAAATAATATATGAAACAAAGAGCTCACACTCTACACATTCCCACACCGAAGGGACATAAATTGTAGTCTGTGGAATGGATATACCTATGATGTAGAGCACTTCTAACACTTCTTTCCCACCAATTTGGCTGGTTCAAGCAACAACAGTCTGTACCTGAAGCATAGCATATAGAAAACACACATAAGCATAAGAATAGATGACTATAAGTGCACTTTAACAATTACGAAAAATTAACAATATCATTTTAATGGATCTAATACTTAAAATGTAACATTTTAACTAAATCTTTACGAATTCGTAGAGAAGCAATACTAATACATAATAACAACACTTCGTAAACCCTAAGGCTGTAAATATTAGTAAATAGAGCAGCAACTACCGTTTGAAATAAAAGAATCAATCTATAAGAATGGCATCTAAACACAAAGAAGTCGAAGAACACCTCAATAATCGAAGAGCAAATCTAATCAAATTAAATACACCAAATCTAACCTGCAATTTTAACACCAAATCCTCACTTTGAATTCTCAACATGTTCTTTCTCTTCAGCCTTTGTAGACTCTGAAAAGGTACAATAAAGGAAATTAGCATGTTGTTTTGGAAATAAATCAGAGATATAAACTAGGAACCATAAGCTGAAACTATATATGTGAGCAAAGGACCAAATCCATCAGCTGAATCAACAAAAGATATTTCATTTCCATAAGCTATTTTACATCCATTTCTCGGATTAGTCTTCAACTGAATCTGTCAGATTCACGGCCATAAATGATGTTAGGTTCCCGGTTCGCATCATCAATTGGTTTCATCATCAAGATAATATCAGGCAAACAATAGAATAGACACTGTATGATAAGAAAAGTAAAATCCTTACTCACTAAAATTAAAATCCATGAAGCTTGTTGCCAAATTAGTATTATGCAAGTTGATCAGTAAATGAAGAATCAAAATTCACAACATTTTCAGCTAATCGTTGTGACACAAAGACTTATACTTTGTTGATCAAACTTTGTCAGCTAAAGGCTTATACAAAACTTTTGATATTAGTTTGCATTACCATGAGGCATAATTACTGCTTCCATGTAAAGACCATGATATAAACAAACTAAAATCTCAGTTCGAAACCAATTGTTTTCAATCCAGACCTAAATCATATAACTTGTAGAAAAATTCACTATCTCTAACCACAGAAACATATGAATATGCATTAATACTTACATTGACCAAGATATTGATTATTACAGAGGGTTTTCTCTACTCCAAAGTTGCTCCAATTAGGTGCACACAGGTGCTGCAACCAAAACAAGAGAAACTAAAGATTAACACTATCAGAATCAGATTAACCAAACACAAAAACTAGGAAAATAAGAAGAGTCATAGTGGCAAACCAACGCGATTGCGTTAAAAGCAACATATACTTTATACAAATTGGGACAGTAAAAAAGAAAGAAATAGACATAGAACACATATTTTATAAGAGATATATGACATTCCAGACCAAAAATAAAAAGGAGATAAATGACTGCCTGCAAGAAAAATCAATGAAACAAACTCCTGTACAAAGGCAAAAAAAAAATAAAAAAATAAACAATTGAACAATCAGAAAAAGTGCTCAGTTTTTTTGAAACGGTGCATTCAGTTTTAGTTAGACAAATTAATGTATATATAATAAGACTAAAATCCTTTGTCACTAACTCAATTGCATTGCAAAATACATGTGTATTTGTGTTCTTCCGTCCTGTACTATTTGATCAATCTGTCAAATTTGAAATCAAGTGATCGACAACTCTCCTTTATCTCTCTAAGATACCTCTGAAAAATTATCAAATGGAAAAACTTAATTTAAAACTAAAAGGAAGAACCCTAACAACACTTCGAACAGTAGCTTTCACATCCTAAAAAATAGTATACTGAAAGAGGTGAAAATAGCAATTCTCAAATTCAATCTTATAAGAACACAGGCTGGAAAAATATCCCATTCAGTTCAGATATAAGAGATACTTAACCCATCAGATACACGGTTTAGACTTCCTGGAATGTTACAAATAAGATGGATTATAGAAGTTGATTGAATATGAAAATTCCTAGCAAATCAACAGAGTTTATCCGGTTCTCAAACAGAACGAAGTTAAACAGGGAACTAAATCGAATACAAAACCATCAATATGAATATAACCATTGAACAAAAACACTATCAAGAAAAATAACAATGGTATCACTCAGAATTTGTGCAGCAAAGACACTAATGAGGTTTAGTTCAATAAGTAATATCCAGTATCTTACAAAACAGTTCACCAACATGCATAATCAAATAAATTTTAGGTTTCGGATCCAAAACCACAGTAGGAATGGAACCTCAAGGGAACAGAATCAACCCAAACACACTCAAATTCCAATTCTAGAATGCACAATGATTCAACATACAGAGCAAGGGCACACAAATCATCGCAAGAATGGATTTTAAATTCAAGGGTCAGTTTGCAAAACTGAAGCTTGAGATAACAATGAAAACAGGCATCTTTTATCATCATTCCCAAACAAAAACCTAAAAGATTTGCTCAATCCAATCCATAGATTTGCTCAAACCCGATTCCTTGACCAACTTCTACGATTCCAGAAGAGAAAAACAAAACCCAAAACATTTAAAATATCAATACGAATCTACAAATTGAAAGTCAGATTAATGCATGAAAGTTGCCGCAAAATCTCACCGAGTTTATGCTATTTCCACTCTACGGGGTGATGAGGACATCATAGTCAAACCTTTCAAGTTTATGAGCGAAACAAATGGAAGGAGAAAACACCTAATCATTCAAGATAATTATTACACCTGGGAGGGAAATAAAGTCTGATTCCTGAAGTCTCTAAGCTGTTTGTGTCTTTTCATATTTCCATTTCAGTTTAGAAGTCTTAAGGTCTCTTTAAGTTAGTCTTAAATGCGTCAGTTTCAGGAGAGGGTCCTAATGAGTCTTTAATGCTTCAGTTTTAGAAGAGTCTTTAAGAGTCTTTAGTGCAGTCCATTTGAGCTACTAGCTCAAGTATAAATAAGTGTAAGGGCTACCTAGCTAGGCTATGCTATGTTATATGAATAAAATTATCAGAGTGTTTCTGATTTTTTCCTGTGATGGGATTGGTGTGAAGCCTAGTTTGGGTGAGAGGCCTAAAATTTGGTGAGAAACCAAGGAGTGATTCCCAAATCCAAGTGTTTTGTGTGTGTTTAAAGCCCCAAGCTTTAGAGCTTGTTGATCCTGGTATCTAAACAGTAGGATTGCTGCATCAGTTTGGTATCAGAGCTGGACAAGCTCTAGCCAAGAATCCTCATTTAACCATGGATCTTGCGGCCTTGGCTAAAACAATTGAAGGCTTAGCCGCTCAAATTGGTCATCTTGAGACCAGAATACAGGATCAAGCAGTTGCCTCTGAGCAACGTTTGGCTGCAATTGAAGCTTCTACCCAGAACGAAGAAGAGAGTGTTGGTGGAGGATCAAGGATGCAGTCTAGGAGGAATGGTCGCAGGCAGGCTGTTCGAAACAACAATGGGCAAGATGGACATGATCCTGAGGAAAAAGCATTGAAGTCTATCAAAGTTGAAGCTCCAAACTTTGATGGCCAGCTGAATGCGAAGGTGTGTCTGGATTGGATATCAGACATGGACCACTATTTTGACTGGTACGAGTTGTCTAAAACTCGAAGGGTGCGGTTTGCAAAGATGAAGTTGGTGGGCAAAGCTAGAGAATGGTGGAGTGGTGTGGAAAGGCGAGCTGCAAGAGCCGGTGATGAACCTATCACTCATTGGGAGGAGATGAAAGAAAGGCTGAAGGAGAAGTACGTTCCTTTGGCTTACAAAGAGCGCTTTCTGGATCAGTGGCAATCTCTTCGTCAAGGGAACATGACAGCTGCTGAGTATATTGATAAGTTTGAAGAATTTATGGTGAGATGCAACATAAATGAAGATCCTTCTGTGACACTCGCTCGTTTCAGAACCGGCCTTCGTCCAGAACTTCAGAGGGAGCTGATTCCTCATGAAGTATATTCATTGGAGCGAGCATACCAGATAGTGCTGGAATTGGAGCGCTACTTGAAGACTCCTACAACTGTGCATAGCCGATCTGACCAAGAAAATCCTGAATTTCGTCCCAGCTCATCGGGAACAGCACCATCTCCATTTGTCAATAGCTTCAGTACTGCCAATTCATTGGTGAAAGCTGATACAGGAAAGGGAGTACAATCTGGTGTTCGAGGAGGGGGATCTGTAAAGTGCTACAAGTGTCTAGGCCATGGTCACTATGCTGGCCAATGCCCAACCAAAGAGAAACCTCGTAGTCTGTTTGCAGCAAGCATAGGAAAAGAGGCTCGAGAGGAATTGGAGGAAGAAGTTTATATCCCTGAAATTCCTGCCGTTGATGATGACTTGGAGGATGAACCTATTGCCCAAATTCAACCAAGAACGACGGTGGTCAGGTGCACTTTGACTCAACCTAAAGTGGTTGAGGATTGGAAGAGAACCAGCATATTTCACACTTATGTGAAGTATGGAGACAGAAGTTATAAGGTCATCATTGACAACGGAAGCTGTGTCAATATTGTCTCCCCTCAAACCATCTCTAACCTGGGGTTGACCCCTGCTGATCATCCTCAACCGTATCATGTGGCATGGATTGATAAGTGTTCTATTCTCGTAACAAAACGGTGTCAGGTTCCTATTCAATTCTCATCATACAAGGATACTGTTTGGTGTGATGTGGTGCCAATGGACGTGGGACGCATTCTTTTGGGCAGACCATGGTTGTATGATCTAGATGTGACCATTTCCGGCCGTTCCAACTCGTGCTCCTTTATTCATGAAGGAAAGCACATCAAGCTAAATCCTATCCAGCCAAAACAGGTACTCCAACTACCTTGCAAGGGAGGGCAGCAGAAAAAATCGCTTAACATCATCGTTCCAAGAGATGTGGTAGAAAACATTGTGGATGAGCAGGTGGTTTCAACAAGACAAGGAGGCTACCAGAAGTATTCAATTAAATGGAAAGAAAAACCCGACTCTGACAAGGAGGAGCTGCAGCACACCAATCTAGATATCTTGGAAAGATACTACAGTTTTATCTCGCCGGAGGTGAGCTCTTCTCAGCCGGGGAGAATTGATGAGGACATCATAGTCAAACCTTTCAAGGTTTATGAGCGAAACAAATGGAAGGAGAAAACACCTAATCATTCAAGATAATTATTACACCTGGGAGGGAAACAAAGTCTGATTCCTGAAGTCTCTAAGCTGTTTGTGTCTTTTCATATTTCCATTTCAGTTTAGAAGTCTTAAGGTCTCTTTAAGTTAGTCTTAAATGCGTCAGTTTCAGGAGAGGGTCCTAATGAGTCTTTAATGCTTCAGTTTTAGAAAAGTCTTTAAGAGTCTTTAGTGCAGTCCATTTGAGCTACTAGCTCAAGTATAAATAAGTGTAAGGGCTACCTAGCTAGGCTATGCTATGTTATATGAATAAAATTATCAGAGTGTTTCTGATTTTTTCCTGTGATGGGATTGGCATGAAGCCTAGTTTGGGTGAGAGGCCTAAAATTTGTGTGTGTGTTTTGTGTGTGTTTAAAGCCCCAAGCTTTAGAGCTTGTTGATCCTGGTATCTAAGCAGTAGGATTGCTGCATCACAGGGGAAGCTACAGTTTCCTTCCAGACCTTTCAACCAATCGATACGGATACGATAAATTGGATTGAATTTTGCTGACAATTGCAGAGATGGGGCGACGAAGAAGAGAGAGAGAAAGAGAGCAGCGCTGGCGAGAAGGACTTTCCTGAGTTCGTATCGGACAGAGCGAGAGAGAGAACATGAAAGATCGAGAAGAATGATGCGGCACCAAAATAAAAGAGCATTTTATACCCATGCCCAAAACCCTGAGGGCACATGCAGGCCCAAACCCAATACTGTAGCAAGTGAACAGTAAGGCGGTTCGACGGAAAATAGATATATAGTAAACTAGAAAGTTGCCCGCGCGTTGCAGCGGGACTTACCGCATGTCTGATAACCAATTCAGGTAATTATTTGCTACTAACCATGTATGACAGTTAAAAATGAAGGAAGCAACATTTACCGCTGCAAATCTATCCAGAAATTAAAGTTGTTCCAGATCCCTTTGCAGCCTGAAAGCACAAAGAAAAAACAATTAATCTCTTTCATATTTAACCAATTTCAGTAATGTCTGAAATTTAAGTAATGTATGTATGGAATTAGTATTTATGTAATTCACTATTTTACTGCTCATGTTATCTGAAAATATATTATACTGATTATGTGCCTACCAGATGTTGATTGTAAGCAATGACACTGAAATACATTTTGGAGTATAGAATCCAAAATTTTAGTTATCAAAGACCAGTAAAAATTAAGGTGGTAAAGAATAGAATATCCTATAGGGCACAGTTTATCTACTGTTATACCGGGTACCGAAATAAATGACAACCAAAACTTTAAATATGAAACCTGGTGAATAACAGCAATGCAACCCACAGAACAGATGGAATAATGAGCATACCTGACCTTATATGCAATGCAATCAAGTCTATTGCTAACAAAAGTGACTTTTGACACAGCCTATTGCTAACAAAATTGACATGTGACACATAATGTCACAGAATACATCATCCGATCCAATTTTGTGAGGCTGACAAAATACCTGCAAATTCTTCCAAAATCTGAAAGTTTATGTCACTCGTGCCTCTGCAATTAAGAAGGCAGATCCGATGAAAATCAAACTCATGTGATGTTAAAAAAGATCAGAAAACACAGTATCAAACTATGAAAGTAACTAATTAGTTATCTATTGCTACTAAATGAATGAGCAGAATACAGCAAACGATCGCAGAACTATAGCAAGCCTCAAACTATAATGTCATAAGATCTGAAAAAAAAAAAAATTGCAACTCAATTTTTATTCTTTTTGCAAATCCGATTATGTTTTACAACAATCTGTTGTTTAAAGAGTACAGTAAAAATAAGTAGCCAGTACAAAATCTCTAAGTACACAAAGTCGTAAGACTGTCATATTTAATTAAATTACCTGATTCATGATATGTATGTTGTGTGTGTATATATATATATATATATATATGTTAAGGGGATTGTATCTCCAATCTCATATGTATCACAACAACTGAACAGCTTAGTATAGATTCACAAATAGTTTAATTTCAAAAGACATGGATTCAACAATCCATTTTGAACAACAAATGAAAATATAAAGTAGCAAAGAAAAAGAAGAAGGACAACCCCAGACTGAACCCAATCCTTTTAATTTATTTGACTTTATTGTGCAAACAATTCATCAATTATGTTCTGAATCATGATTCAAAAACAGAAAGAACAACCACAAACGAATAGCAACATACCATATTCACACAGAGTTCAAATGCCCAAAAGATCACTGATTGTTAATCTGTCAAAACAGAAAATTCTAATCAGTATTCAGAATTTAAACTTCAAACAATACCCATCTTAATAAAACAACCCAAAAAAAAAAAAATAGAGAATCAAAAACCGAAAAGAAAAGGAAAACAGATAGGGATTTGTGTAAATACCAAGCTACTCCTCCAAGCTCAAATCTTCAGAACCTTTAAACGATGTCTAAAGGCGGCTCTCCAGAAAGACAAAGAGCTCAAGGCCTACAAACTTGATATCAGTGTGAATAATCAAAGTCAAGAATACACGAAAATTATATTCAATATTTGAATGTACTGGCAACTTCACATGCATCCCATCTCTTTTCATTTCATTGTTAACCTTTATTTCCTACAAACCATAACGAAAGCATGGATGGTAGCAAAATAACTTATTGATGAGCACCGAACATCACAAACTCACCATGATTTATCTAGCTTATCAAAGGAGTACAAACCTTCCAGATCAGTAATACACACATAGAAGAATAACTCCATAAAATTTCAAGTCAAAACGGATTCTTAAATCCTAATCAGACTCGAGTTCAGAACAGCAACACTGCATAACACAGACACAATTCCTAGAGCACTCAACTTCAGAAAATCACTACAAATCGCCTACCCTATCAAATAGTACCAAACTTTCCAGATCAAGAGTTCACATATGGAAGAAAAAGAGAGTACAAAGTTTCAGAGCAAATGGAGTCCTAAATCTTGATCAAAATCGGACTCAAAAACAGCTGCACACATAACACGAATACAATTTCAGCACAATACACTTATCTTCAGAAAATCACTATAATTCATCTATCTTATCAAATAACACCAAAATTTGCAGACCAAGAGTACCCTCAAGGAAGAATAATGGTGCAAAATTTCAAGCCTAACGGAGTTCTAAATCCTAACCAAAATCGAACTACAACACAGCTTAGAAAATACACTGAACATGAACTAATCTTTCTACTCTAATCCTTAAGTTTACTCTCTCTTTTCTAACCCAAAAGTTTCAGACCCTGAGCTATTACCAATATGCAGAGACATAACTCAAGTCTAGAAGACTTCAATCTATTGTCTATAAGCATAAATTCAAGAGGCTTAACCCCAAACTAATTCTTAACCACTATACCTGGAAAATAAAACAGCTTCAGCTATCTCTATGACGAATCAAGGCCTGAAAGCTCCCTTCCAGCCAAAGCACTCGTCTCTGTATTTTCTTTTCTGCAGTTTCATCTTTTAATTTCAACTGCAGCAATATAGCACATGTAGTAGGATATTTAAAAGTTGCAACATCAGTACTTATGAAACGCAAAGCCAATAACAAAATTAGGAAAAATGATGGGAAAAAAATCTTGAAAAAGAGGAAACAGAAAACGGGATAACACACACCACTACCGCCGAAGCAAACAATATGCAGACCACTGAAGAAAATCGATTTCGGTGTGAAGTTTCGAGAGATATCATGAAAAGCTGGGAGACGAAGAAGAGAGATGAGGCGAAGAGAGTTTGAGGGAGAGGTAGAAATTTTGGGCGGACAAGAATTATAGATTTTTTTTTTTTTGAGAAAATATCCATTTACTACTAATTTATCTTTCATTTAGCTCATTTGAATGAATCTAATATTAGATAGCCCATTCTAATACAAGGTGTTCTTTTTTTTGCCTAAATCATCAAATCTTATGTGTCTGACTCATATATCTATTATTTTCAAGACCAAAATGCCCTCGTAGCTTAAATTATAACAGATTCTCCGTAGATTTCAAATTTCTGTTTCGAAGAGAGAGAAAGCTACAGAGCGAGAGATCGATCGAGCGAGCGAGAGCGCGACAGCGCGATTGTCGTCGACGTTTTTCGACGAATATCCGGCGAGATCGATCAGAATCGCTTAGTTTATTATGGAGCGAGATCGATCTTTAGTTTGCTCGTCGCTTCCTTCTCAGTTTGTTTCTCCTTTCTTCTTCTTTCGTTTTGTTTGTTTTGAATTTAGTTTATTTTTGTTTTTATCTGTTTTTGAATCGTATAGTTTTGGTGAAGCTGTTTGTTTTGAATCCTTTTTGTTCTATCTGCTAGGTTGTAGTCTGTTGTTATGTTTTACTAGTTGTCAATAATTGTTGATTATTTGTGTTTGCTGAACTTTGCTGATCTTTCCTTGTGCTCATAGACAGTTTTGGAATATTTTCTGGAAATTGTGATATGGTTACTGGGGGTCGGTAACCAGTTCGGATGGTCAATAATTATGTTTGAACTATGTTTAGGTGTGAGTAATTGTTATTTTATTTGTTTTTCAAGCATCATGTTTCAGTTTTCAAGCTATCTAGTAGTTGTGACCTAAGTTATTGGGGGTTAATAACTGGTTTATTTTGTTTGTTTATATGTAGGAATGTTGGTGATTCTTTGATTGCTCAGTTTATCTATACTGGAAACGGATTTTATCTTCAACTGAATGATCTTATGAGCTTTTCTAACTTGATCAACACCATTCGTCGACGATTTAGGTTTTCTTCCAGTGATGTTTTTCATCTGCAATATTCCTCTCCTGGTTGTCCTGTCATCTATTTGTACAGTGACCTTGATTTTAAAATGTTATTTTGCTGTGCAAAATATATAAATTGGATCATGTAGATGTGAATGTTATTAAGGATCTTAGCAGTAGCTGTTCATCTAAGAGTGTTTTATTCGATAAAAGCTTTTCTGAAATCATTGATGAGAATGATTATTTAGATAATGGATTTAAAGATGGACCTACAAAGTCATATTTGTCAGATGATTGGGGTTCTTACCTTTTACACAAGGGGCAGAAGCTTGAAAGTGTTCAGGATTTTCGAGATAAACTTAGGAAGTATGCGGTTCAAACTGGTTTTTGTTATGTGTTACCTAGGAATGATGCACTCTATGTCAAAGCTGTTTGTGAAAATCATGGAACTGAAAAATGTGGCTGGGAAGTAATTGGATATGTGGCTCCTATAAATAATTATTTTTATATTAAGAGTTTAATAACATACATACCTGTAAAGGTGTTCTTAGGAATCAAACTCATCGGCAGTTAGGTTCCAAAATAGTTAGGACATGCATTGAGTCCAATGTGATCCTTAACCTTGGTTTGAAGCCTGTTGATATTATGAGTAATTTCAAGTCTACTTATGGTTTTGAAATTAGTTATACGTTTCTTCAAGAGCAAAGAAAAGGTGTTTGGAAAAGATGTATGGCTCTGATTCTGATTCCTTTTCGATGTTAAGTTGGTATAAAGATGCTGTTTTGGAGACTAATCCAAGGTCTTCCTTTGTCCTTGAAGTTGAGGAGAATACTAATAGGTTCCAAAGGTTTTTTATAGCTTATGGAGGCCAAGTTGAGGGTTTCAAGTTCAGTCTCCCTGTTTTATGTGGATGGTATATTTGAAAAAGCATTTACAAGGGTCAGATTCTTTCTGCCACTGGAAGAAATGGAGACAAAGGTACCCCCAGTAAATTATTATTACCCCTCAGTAATTGTTTTTCAGCTTTATGTTTGTGTTGAAATTGTTTTCATTTATTACTTTTGTTTGTTAAATTCACATTTTGGAGCGGAACGCTCCCGTTGGCGGTGCAACGACACGCTGCTTTATAAGTTATTGACCCCCAGTAACTTTTTATTTTTTTGTTTGTGCAGGTTTCTTCCCTTTAGCCTTGTGTATCTGTGACTCAGAGACTGAAGACAACTGGTTTTTTTTTCTTCAAGCACTTGAAGGCTTTGCTGGAACCGCAGGGAAGGGTAATCACCTTTATGAGTGATCGTGGTGGTGGGTTGTTGAAGGCTTTTAATCAAGTGTTTTCTGGTAATCCTCATCTCTTTTGTTTCCATCATTTGAGATATAATCTTACTCAAAAGTACATGAACAAAAGGAATGATGTTGTGCTTGCTCAAGTATTGCAAAAGTTTTTTAAGATTGCTTATGCATCGACCGAGAGGGCTTATTACCATCACTTACAAGCTCTGAGAGATGAGGGCGGTGCTGAAGTAATTGATGAGTTTATAGCTGAGATCCCTTGGAGAATTGATGTCGTGTTTTCTTTAAGGGCTGCCGGTATGGGATCATGGCAAATAGTATTGCTGGGTCTTTTAACAAATGGATTGTTGTTGAGCGTTCAATGCCTCCACTTGCAATGATAGACCAGACTAGGATGAAAGAAATGAAGTTGATGTCTGAAAGGAGGGTTGAGTCCAAATCTTGGACTACTCAGCTTACACCTGAAATGGAGAAGAAGTTGGTTGAGCAGATGCATAAGGCGTGTAGTTTCAGGGTTATTGCCTCCCAGGAAAGTGTTTACGAGTTAGAGATGATGAGTACTTATATTCTGTGAACCTTTCTACTCGTACTTGCTCTTGTGTGAAGTGGCAGATCAATTGCTTTCCATGCCCTCATGCCATTTCTGTTATACAAGTTGCAAGATTGAATGTTTATGATTTTATTGACTCGTACTTTAGTGCCGAATATTTTAGGATGAGTTATATATTCCCTATTCATCCAGTGAGTAATGTTGATGCTTGCACTGAGGAGTCCATACTACCTACCCTTATTACGAAGAGGCCGGCAGGGAGGCCTAAGGTGAAGAGGATTAAATCTTCTGGTGAGAAGAAACCTATTCGGTGTGGTCGATGTCTTAAGTTGGGACATCATAATAGTCAGAGCTATACTGAACCTTTAAATGGGCAGCAGTAGTTTCTTTTGTGTTGCAGTCTCTACTTTGAGGAGTTACAGGGTGTCAGTAACTGTGACATCTGGGCTTTGTAATGTCTCTTTTCCATGTGATTTGAATTATACCATCTTAATTTGATACTGTAATGACAATTATTTTGTATTCCTCTTTTTTTTTTTTTATCACTGAATAGTATGTACTGGAGATTGAATATGTACTGAATCATAGTTTTGTTTGTATTTTGTTTTCATTTTGACAAGTCTGGTTTATGTTATGTTATGTTTTAAACTGTAAATGAATTATCATGTGTCAATACCAGTCAGTGGCCAGTTACTGATATCCAGTAACCAGTTACTAGGTTAGTAACCAGTTACTAGGTGTCACCCGAGTGATTGACCAGTTACTGACACCTAGTAACTGAAGTGATTGACCAGTTACTGGGTGTCACCCGAGTGATAGACTGGTTACTGACTGTCAGTAACCAGTTATTGACACCAAGTAACTGAAGTGTTTGACCAGACAGACCCCCAGTAACCAGTTACTGATACCTAGTTACCAGTTACTGGGTGTCAGTAACTGCATGATTGATCCCTTAGAGTAATCATCACTAATAGTTCAGTGTACCTGTAACTAATTATTAAGTTTTAGTTCAACAACAAAAACCATCATGACTAACAGAAACCATATCATAAACATTTACATTTGTTTGCATCACCATTCTAAAAGATGTTCTTGAAATGAAAAAATGATCATACTTTTTACATAAATGGATGATATCAATTTGTACACAACAGTAGAAAAAAAAACCCAGAAGTTCAATACGGAGCAAAATTCTAATTGGACAACATTGATTTTGCATCTACTGGTTCAAGAAACCCATATGGCACAAAACTCCCTTCTATGTCAATCTTTATGAATTGTCGCAGCAACTGCTTTCTCATGTTTTCTCCACCTTTTCTTGTCGGCTTTTGTTATACATTAGGCTCTCAATGTTGTGGAGCATGTAAGACCCACAATCCGACCTGCATTCAAGTGACCAGTAAACTTGAGTTTCCTTCACACACCACACATAATACAACTGGTTACTGACCCCTAAGAATTAACATATTGCTTTCTATAAGAAAAAAAATAGGGATCTTTGGTACTTACGAAATTTTTTTCTGCTGTGGGCAAGTGAAGTCTTCTTTCAGCTCATACTGTTCTTCATTGACATTGTTTGAGAGGACCCATTGTCTTGTTTCCTTCTCCTTATCAGTCATTTTTACTCTAGTTTCTATCAATCCATGTTCATCCTCGCCAGTATTTTTATCTCTGAATTCTTCTAGGTCTTGGCTCTCAAGGTATGTCGATGCAGCTAGACGCATAAATCTCCTTATGTGCTTGACCTGTGAGAGTAATATTGCAAAAATTAACATCTACTCAATCAATATTTCAACTTCAACCAATTGTACATGAATTATTCACTTACCACATTCATTGCATTCTCGAAGTATGTATCATCTGAGGTGTACTCATTTCTGGGCGGCAGCTTCGTGTTCATATGCAAGAAACATTTTGAACAGTTGTTAATGACTAACAATGTGTAGTGTTTGTTACGGACATGATGTATTGGTATAAACACTTTGTCATTGCTGAATATTGACCACATCGGTTTAATGATTTTGTCTTCAATCTACAGTTCGTAGCCGTTAAAATTACCTTTCTCCCCTGCTTCCTTGTATTTTTCCTTCTCTTGCTCATGTTTTATTGCAACAAACTGTATTTTATTGCAAAAAGAAAGTTTTGTTAGCATTAACTCAATAAATGAAGGGAATTACAAGGGTGTGGTAGTTTTACTTACAGCTGCTTCCACATCAAGGAATCCACTCGGATGCCTGACTTCTTTGCTTTTTCCTTTAACATTGAATATAAATTTTGAGAACCTGCATTCAATTATATATTTTCAGAAAATCACACATGAAATTTAAGGACAGAGACATTTTTGTCAAAAATAATTGCAATTGATTGTTTTGATTATTGGTGTCAGTAAGTGGTTATCCTTACATCAGTTGTAAGCTCTCATTCCTCTATTATTGTCATCAAGTCCTCCTTTGTTATCTGAACTATTAAATAAGGATCTTGCCAATATACATAGTTGTTCAATCCAAAACAATTGAAATAAGAAATAAGAAATAAGATACTCAAATCTTTATAAAGAGGGGAAGAAGTAAAAACAACATACATACTTACTCTTTGTTTTCATCTTGATTTGTTTTGAACCAGCTCTCATAATGCATTGCCACGTCGTTCTCTAGAGTTGTCCATGTCGGCTTTGTGCATTGGACTTTATCGATAACTATGTTGTGATTTTTGGACATGTTCCTTTGTGCTTGTTGATTCTTCTTGGGCTTAAGGTCTTCAGGTGTGCCATACTCTCATTCTTCTTATTGTTTTTTTGTTGCATCCCTTTTGTTAACCTTCACATTTCTCTGTATCGAAAGGGGCTGAACAACTTTCTTCTTTGCTCGTGCTTCTTCTTTCTCAACAACAACAACAAAATCGGTCATAGAAGAATTGATTCTTCTTTAGTCTGTTCAATGTAGACCCGCGGCTTCTTCTTATATGTTTTCAGACTTTCATTTTCCTTCTTCTTTTGTTGTTGTTGTTGCTGCTTCACTATGCCATGACCACTGTCTGAATTATTTCTTGACACAGTAATCTTCTCGTTCTTCACCATATCCATCACAATAGTTTGGATTGGTATTGCAGGTGTTGCTCCACAGGACTGCACATATGAAAACAAAAAAATGTAATTACTATGGGTTAGTTATTGAATTATTATGGGTCAGTTATTAGGTTCTTACATCTTCAGGTGTTGAAGTCTGACGAGCTCGAGAATGTGCATCAACTGTATTGGTTCATTTTCCTCAAGGTGTTCTTTTGGAGCTGCTACTACCATTTGCATCTTTAAGGGAATATTTTTCTTCTTGGTCTTTTTGGCCTTTGCTTTTTTAAAGACTCTCGAAACTCCTTGTTTTCCTTTTGTAGCCGCTCTATGTGGTTGTCAGCAGCTTTCACCTTATTCAACAGTTGTGAATTCTTCTCAAGGAGCTCTTCATTTGTTTTTAGGCATGTTTTCTGAGAAACTAACTTTGTTATCGATGCCATAGTTGATCTTGGTATTTTTTTAGTTCACCTTTATATTGGGATGATAGAGTTCTTCGTGAGGCTTCAAAAGTCTTATTATTTGACATTGTAAACGATTGTACTAAAAGCTTCTTAATCAAATTTGTTCTTTTTTTAAGAAAGGGAAAATCTGAGTCCTGTCCTCTCTTAACATGATGTAATTGGCATATATATAGTGAATATACAATAACTTTCCCAACTAATATGGTCTGATTCTGATTTTTGGACTTGATCAAACCTTTGTCTGTCTATTTACTCGAGCAAAGCCAAAACTCTAAGACAATAAGCCAAGACGCTTGCAGACAGATCACCGTTTTTCTCCTTTTCTCATGGCAGACAACTCATTTTCTTGTATAAATGCTCCCACACACCTCCATGTATTAAGAAAATAGATAAAAAAAAAAAAGAAGAAAAGAAAATTAGCAAATAATCGCTGCTTAATCTCTTTGATTAGTCCCACTAAGCAAACAATCAAGTAAAACGTGGACAACGCATCCAAAACTAGCCCCCTGTCATCTTGGCTCCGTACACCAGCTCATACTCTAATACAAAATTTCTACAAAAAAATGGAAAAATTAGAAGAAAAAAAAATTTAATGTGTGAATTTAAAAAGAAAAAGCCCAAAATTTAAAGGAAACAAGTCCCAGATAATCAAATCTTCTTCTTTCTTCTTCCTCGGTTTGGTCCGAAAGCGAATTTGCTCAGAGCTGTGGTGGAGCTGTTTCCGAGGGTCGAGGGTCCACCAGCTTCGATCTTGCGTGACGTTGAAGCTTTCGCAGCCGCGCAATTTTGACTCGGGAGTCTTTCATTTCGGAATTTTAGCGAATTTTGGAGGTGGAATTTCTAGGGTTTTAGGCGAAGATGAAGAAGGCGATAAGGAGCATAGAGGATCTGATCGAGGAGGTTCAGCTTCGCTTCGTGTGGTGGGCGCTGTTCGTCTTCGCTGTTTCCTACTTCTTGACGCGTAAGCACTTCTGTTTTGAATTTATGAATTTTGATGTGATTAGGAGAAATTGTTGCTTTTTGTGGAGGTTTTGATGATTAGGAATCAGCAGCTTAGTGATTACTCTTAGGTTTTTGCTTGTGGGAAAAGTTTCGAAATGGAATTGGATTAAATTTCAATGTTTGGGTTAAGCTTTATGTTTGAATCTTTGTGATAACAGTTCTACATGTTAGCTGTTAAATGGAGGTTAGAATTGCTTGATTAACTTTGAAAGTGCTGCCGTTTTCATGTTGCAGATACAAGCAAATCAATGTGGATGAATCTGCCCATAGCAATCTTACTTGTTGCGGTATTACGCATGCTGTTAAATGAGGTGGAGTTTCGTTGGAAGGCTCCTAAGCCTGTTCGTCCGAAAACTTATTTGGCTCATTTGGAGAAGAAGCAGTTGTCTGTGAATGATTCGCGGCTTTCTACTTCACTGCCACCGCCGAAATGGAAACGGAAGATTGGTTCTCCAATCGTGGAGGAGGCCATGAAAGATTTCATTGACAAGATTTTGAAGGATTTTGTGATTGATTTATGGTATTCGGATATAACACCGGACAAGGAGGCTCCGGAGCATATACGCACAATTGTCATGGATGCTCTTGGTGAAGTATCAGGAAGAGTTAAAGAGATAAACCTTGTTGACTTGCTAACAAGGTAGCCTTCTCTTTCAAGTTAAATTCAACTAGTTGCAAGTTTTTAAGAAGCTTCTGTCAGTAAAGCAGCATAAATAATGACTGCCTATTGTTTCAGGGATATAATAGATTTAATAGGAGATCATATAGAGCTTTTCAGAAGAAACCAAGCTGCCATAGGTGTTGATGTTATGAAAACATTGTCTTCAGAGGAGAGAGATGAAAGGTTAAAACATCATCTTATGGCTTCGAAGGAGCTTCATCCTGCGTTGATATCACCTGAGAGTGAGTACAAGGTGTGAGTGGAGTGTTTTTACAGAATTGAGCTATCTCTTTCGATCTTATTTGTCGGATGCAGGTTGATACTTTTTATCTTCTACAGTTTCTTCAGCGACTAATGGGTGGAGTGATAGCTGTGGTGCTCAGACCACGAGAAGCTCAATGTCCAGTTGTTCGATCCATTGCCAGAGAACTATTAACAAGCTTGGTGATCGAACCTGTTATGAATTTTGCAAGCCCTGGGTATGTTATTGAATATTTCATTCAACTATCCTGTTGCCATTCTTTTTCTTTGTTCTGTCTTAAGGTTATTATTGGTGTTAGACGGATTGCAACATATAAAACTATGTCAAAGGGTATTGGTGGTGTAAGAGGGATTTCTTATGGAACTGTTCAAAAGCATTAGAATGTGAAAAAGCTGTAAAGAAATCTTGTATTCTTCCCTTTAAAAAAATAAATAAAAGAAAAAATAGAAGAAATCTTGTATTCATTATAATTATAATAACTAGTATAATCAGTGTTATAATTAGTATTAATTTATATATGGTCACATTTTGTGCGTCATGAAATAGGCTCAGTTTGGTGGGGAAATATGTGTAATAGATTCTAATAATGAAATGTGTCTCCAATGTCATATGAAGATGTTATATAATTGTACAACCTTCTCTACTCACACGGTGATAGGCGTTTTAACTTCCAATTTCTCTTTAATCAGGTACATCAATGAGTTGATTGAATACGTTCTGGAAATCGTTAAAGATTATATCTTTAAAGATGTAGTTGGAGACCAGTCTACTTCAGGGGGAGTACATGATCCGTTGAGGAAATATGCTACCTTTAATCAGACGACTGATATGACCTTGGCTAAAATCGAAAATCAGGGAGAAGCATCCTCGGATTATGACACATTCCAGAATGATCCTTTGCAGCCGCGGCCGGCTGTTTGGGCACGAGGGTTGGAGGCTGCGACACAGAGAAGGACTGAAGTTCTTACTCCTGAAAATCTAGAAAACATGTGGACAAAAGGAAGAAACTATAAAAAGAAAGAACACAAGAGAAAAATAACAAAGGGTTCAGGAGCAGATAGTGGTATACCAACTGGAAAGTTGGGGAATGAATTGCTAGCTAACAGGCATGACATTTCTACCGGACAGGAAGATAGATCTAATGTAAAGCTAACCCATGAGGCAAGTGTTGACACCCATTTTAGTGATGCAACTAAAAAGGAGTTACAGTTCTCTTCAGATGTCAAGAAGGAATCAATTTCTAAGGAAGAGGATTTTGTTGATGAGTTGGATAAAAATAGAGATCTTGCTTCTAATGGAACTAAAAGTAGGCTTAAACGATCAAATAGCACTTCCGCTTTGAGAATCCAACCTGACACAAAAAAAGCATCATCACAAGGGGGAGGTTCCATCATTTCAGAGTTTTATAGTCCTGAGTTTGGCAGGCATGTAGAACGGCGTACTGGTAAGAGTACCTCAGATATGGTAGTCCGCAGTGTGGGACAACAAGTTCCCAAGCTGAGGTCCCGGGTAAGCATTCCTTCTGTGAAATTGGAATATGAATATTCTTGAATGTCTCTCGGTAATCTTATTAATTAAAGATTCAATTTTCTTATTTTCAGATTTTCAATTGCTGAATTATTGTAATACGCAGTCTATTTTGCATCCATAATAGTTTTTTTGTCCAATATGTTTGTACAGGTTATGGGAGCATACTTTGAGAAACTTGGGTCAAAATCTTTTGCAGTTTATTCAATTGCAGTGACGGATGCAGAAAACCGAACTTGGTTTGTGAAACGAAGGTTGTGATCCATTCAACTATGCTCATTCAAATATTTGATCAAATTAGATATTATTTATTCATTTGGTTATCATGATGAAAATTTATATGCTGTGTTTGTCTGTCTAGTCAAATAACAATTAGAATTAAGTGATTAAATATTTGTCGAATTTGTAGGAATGAACTGGAGGAGAACCTAGAAAGTAGGCAGTTCACATCATTGGACAACATGGGGTGATTCCCCAGTGTGATCACTATTTATCTCAAATGGAGACATCATTACTGGATAACAATAATAGAAAAAAATAACACGTGTGTCTTAGGTCCATATATGTATATATATAATTTGTTTTTTTTTTCCTGGTTTTGCTCTTAATTTTTTTCAACTCTATCTACAGATATAGGAATTTTGAGCGACTACACCGCCATCTCAAAGAAATTCCAAATTACACCTTACATCTGCCCCCCAAAAGGATATTCTCATCAAGCACTGAGGATGCTTTTGTTCATCAGCGATGTATCCAGCTTGACAGATATCTCCAGGTATACTATAGATTCTCACAGTATATCTCTCTTCCCTCTCCCCTCCCCTGTCCCCCATTTCCAAATATTCCTCTACTTCAACTTTGCTGTATTTTCCAGGATCTTTTGTCAATAGCGAACGTTGCTGAACAGCATGAAGTTTGGGATTTTTTAAGTGCTACCTCAAAGGTATTCATCTTCTTAACTCTGATGTATATTTTAGTGTTAGGCCTCAATTGCACCTATGTCTCTGTGTGTGCGTGTGTGCTTCTAAACATAATTAAGCCTTGATGCATGCAATTCATCCCAGTTAAAACTGTTGACAAAGAGAACCTGTGAGTTGAATGATTAGTTAAAAAGAGAAAGTTCATTGTTCATTAAAAAAAAAAAAGGTAAGCATAGGAGAGTTGCTTCAAAGCCAAAAGCCAGTCTGATGAAGGCTTATTTGAATTTTGTGCTTAATTTTCTGAACTATTTATCTTTGTCTTGAATCTGCATCGTATCTGTATATACTGGACTATTCTTTAATATATATTTTTTGTGTTTTAGAATTACTCGTTTGGAAAATCTCCCTCGGTGATGAGAACTCTTGCAGGTACGTGGTTCCTGTGTTGGCTTTTGCGTCTTCACTGTTGATAGATTTGGCTCGAAAGTTATCAGTTGATATTGGTTCTTTAAGTTCTTACTTTTCAGTTTTAGCACCCGTGGACACTTTCACTTTGTACTAGTTGCGTTAGAAGTTTGTTGACAATTTTTTAAGTTATTTAATCTAACTAAACATCAAGAGTTAGTGAAAATTGTATAGTATCTACCCGAAAAAGATAAAGAAAAAAAAAATAGATGTAAAGAAGTTGCAAGCCTGGGAGACTTGAACAATTTGAGAGAGGCGACTCCAAGGAAAAAACAGTTGAAAGAGTTTCCAAGTTGATGATGTGTGGTTTGTAGTGAGTATAAAAATAATAAATGGAACTTGGCTGGAGGTTCTATTAATGTCCACTGTCCAGTATGATTCAGTGTGTTTTTGTTTCTTTCCCTTTTTTGCTGTATTTAGCTGTTATGTAGTTGCTGTGTCAAGGCCTTTGGT
Source organism: Fragaria nilgerrensis (assembly GCA_010134655.1). Taxonomy (NCBI): domain Eukaryota; kingdom Viridiplantae; phylum Streptophyta; class Magnoliopsida; order Rosales; family Rosaceae; genus Fragaria; species Fragaria nilgerrensis. The sequence continues at coordinate 688,822 of CM020978.1, read as the reverse complement.
TTTCTTGGTTTTTATGGTGGTCTTCTTATTTGCTACTCCACTCTTGTTTCTAATAAAGTTATATCTCTTATATAAGTTATAGTAAAAAAGTAGTACTTCAAATTTTCAACTGCATTCCTGTGGTGGTTAATTTCAGAGACTTTATTAGAAAGGCACATGTAAAAAACTGCCAACATGGAAAATTATGATTCCTTCGGAACTTATGCTTTGTATAATGTTATGGCTAATCACATTTTTTCTTATTGTTCCTCGTGACTTTATAATTATTCAGTGAATGTGGATGAAGCTGTGGACGATATTGTTCGCCAGTTCAAAGGGGTTTCAGATGGCTTAATGCGTGCTGTTGCTGGTCCATCCACTTATGAGGGCTCATCTTCAGTTCCTGGATTGAACTTAACCTGGAATGGAGAAGAGACAAGTGAAAATGTTTCTAGACAAAGTACTGGGGAAACACTGAACAGCTTTTCTGATGATGAGCCTGCTGAAAAAGATGCAACTTGTGACCCTGTGGGAGTCAGATTTAATATCCAGGATAGTGGGTGGCATTCAGACAATGAATTGGACTTTAAGGGTTCTTCCCCTCAAATTAAGCATTCAAAGAGCTTAGGGTTGGAGAAGAAAGATGATTTGGTTTTAAGATCTGGGGCTGGTAATTATATCTTTCCTGGAGCAATTGGTCCAGTGACCTCCAATCCTTTGGAACTAGAGGATCCAGTTGGAATGCCACCTGAGGTATTGTTACGTTCATTTTAGTTCCTTCTCCTTATGCGATTATATGTTCTCTGTTATGATACTTGGTGTAGATTCAAACACTTTAGTTAGTTACAATCAATACAACATATGATATCTTCGTGGTCGTTAGGTCACTTGTGTCATGTATGCCACTAATGCTAAGTTAAGCCTACATAATATTTTTTTTGGCCATTGTCTGATTAAGAAGTGTCTCAGTGAAAAGTTAGTATCACCAATTGATTACTAGTGCGCTATCTGTCCCAGGATTCTTTTTCCTTCATGTATGCTGATAGAATTGAGTACTATAGAAGAATTTATCTTACCACTTGTAGTATTTTAGGAATAGGTCAGCTTTTTAGGAATAGGAAATTTGCATCTGATTCAATTCTTTTTTGAATGGTTATGTTAGTAGTCTCTGGACTTAGGTCACCATTCCTTATCAATATCTCATTGGTGTCTTATTCACCTTGGTTGCATCTCTTCTAAAAGTAGTACTATTTACCTGGTACTTTCAGCTCATCCTTACTTACCTGATTTCTCCATCGGTGTCATGTTTAGTAAAACCATTACTTTGATATCTATGATTATGTCTAGTATGAATGTTACAATTTGGTTTCTTTCAGTGGACTCCACCCAATGTTAGTGTGCCTCTGTTGAATCTAGTGGACAAGGTATTTCAGCTTAAGAGAAGGGGATGGCTAAGGTGTGTTGTCCAGTATAATAAAACTTGAACATGTTATCGTTTATATCATTTTTAATAGATAGTAACATGCTTATTTTGCTTGTGCAGAAGACAAGTCTTTTGGATGTCAAAACAAATACTACAGTTGATGATGGAAGATGCTATTGATGACTGGCTCTTGAGGCAGATTCAATTGCTTCGTAGGGAGGACACTATAGCTTCAGGAATTCGATGGCTTCAAGATGTAAGGACTTCTAACCTGGCCTGATACACAATTTTTATTTATATTTTGTTTTTTTGTTTTTATTTCCTCTTACATAGAAAAAAATTGAACCCTTTGTTCCTAACCTATTATCTGATCCCCTCACCATTTTGGCTAACCCTAAGGGATGAAAGATTATAAACATCTGCCTTTTAGTGAATTTGCAACTTTACACTAAGCTTTCCGTGAAAAATTACATTTAGTCTAGCTTTTAAATAATTATTTAGAGCACTAATTGTATGAATGTCATGCAATCTTAACACCATTGTGCTTATTGTTAAATAGCTGTAACTGTAAGTGGAGTCACCTCTTCCTGGTAGTCTATTGTAGGTTCCTAAAATATGTGTGCAGTTCGATATCTGCCTTATTCCATATGTACTTATATTATTCTGTGATATGAGATTGCTCGAGGTTCCAAATTTTGACATTAAATCTTGTATCTATCCACAGAAATACTATTGTTGAGCAATAAAGCAGAACTGCACGTTAACCATTTTCATGTTTAAATTTACTATATGCATATGTATAAACATTATATACGAAGGTTTACATCTTCTTGAATTTTTTCATAATTCTAAATCTTCATGACTTTCTCTGCTGGAGGTTGTAAACAGAAATGTGAGGAAATCATATATCGTGTATGATGTATTTAATCTTGTGTAGGTCCTATGGCCCAATGGCACATTCTTCCTTAGAGTTGGTAATGCTAATGACGATCAAGACCCTCATTCAAGTATGAACCAATTTGGTGGAAGCAAGGTTGGTAAACCAGGTTCTTTTGAGCAGCAACTAGAGGCTGCTCGCAGAGCTAGTGATCTGAAGAAACTGCTCTTTGGTGAGTAATTCGGTGCCAGTTCTTTATTGTCAATGTTCCTATTTTTGCTGTTGTGGCCACCTCTTTTCATTAGCCAATGATCCATGGTCCAGAAGTGTCTCAAGTGAACGATATTCTCTGTTAAATTAGGGTGGTAAAGAAAGTACTATGTATGTGTTGCTGTAAATTTATGTGTTTGTAAGTCTGTTTTCTTTCTTTTGGTTGCAAGTTTGCACGTCTGTTTTTCTGTGTGCGCTTTTTTATTTGTTATATCCATTTTGGGGCTAATATTACATGCCTAGGATTCAATAAGGCTTCCTGGTCTACGTAACACTTCCACAGTACATTCTTAAGAGTTGTAGGATTTTGAGAGTTCATTTTTCTTGTAGAAGGTCATAATACGCTAAAACCAAACTTAAGTAAATGTAGGAACTTTTGCTGTTTGAAATTGGTTAACTGTCACTCGTGTGAACCCACACATGTGATTTGAAACAATGAATTAAAAGAACGGCAATAAATTTTCTACATGGAACAGAGTCAGTTGAGTTATAATTTTATATGCACGTAGATGCAAGCATACATCCAGGAAGAAATATTTGATTAGTGTGAAGTTTAGATCTATTTGTGTCATTCTGAAAAGTTACTGTGCCTACTCCCATGGAAAAGAACAAAACTAATCCCTAATTCTGACAGATGGAGCTCCAACAGCCTTAGTCAGCTTAGTTGGATATAACCAGTACAGACGTTGTGCAAGAGATATTTATTTCTTCACTCAGGTTGGTCTCTTACTTGCTTCCGACTACTGGTGCAAATTAGTTTTCTTAGCATGCCTTTACTTGTACAATTTCAATTTGTTCACTCTAGTAGATTGAAAATTTATTGCGTGGTGCAGTCTAATATATGCGTGAAGCAACTCGCGTATGCGATACTCGAGCTGTGTCTCGTATCAATATTCCCTGAGCTTCGAGATCTTATTGTTGATATTCACGAGAAGACGCACTTTGATCAAACTGTATAGTGAACTAGTATATACTCGCTGCATCCTGTTTGGTTGTTGCTGGTTTTCTTCCACGTGATCACACATCTTAAAAGGTACCCTGGTACGTGTCTTACTGAGGTAGATGGGACAAAGAAGCATATGATTCTATTTTCGTAGCACTACCTGTGGTCTTGGTTTTAGATCAGCAGGAATTGTGACCTCAAAATTTACAAATTCTTTTGGAAATGTGAGAAGTAGCTTCATGTCTTTGGCATTTCAACTGTACAAAATTGTAGATGGTAGGGAGAAGGGTGTACAGGCATCTGTCTTTTTTGTGTATATGTCGGTGAATGTTGCAGAATGAAGAAATGTAACCAGTAGCTTTCAGTATCAGATCTTTCATCCACTTGGTCTCCATGTATTATTCTTAATGATGCAAACTACCAACAGTTGAACAGTAGAAACTCGTCAATGGTACTGAGCCATGGAATTAGATGTCTTTTCCATGACATTGCAAACAAAATACAAGGACAAAAAATGAAATTACAAAAAAAAAATCACTACTAACCCCGAGGGAGGATTTAAAGATGACCTTCTTACTTTAAGAATTTGAGGATTTTTAATATTTTACATTAGTAGATGACTTCTTTTAACGATCTCAACCGTTGATCCTCTAGATTCATATGTAAGAAACATGTCTACGAAATTTCAACTAATTCCATAATCATTTGGTCATTTAAATTGATGTAAACAATTGTAGGCCGTTAGATAAAATTAAAACGAATATTATTCTAATCAAATGGTTAAATGTTTTTCATTTTGACTAATGTTTTGTAGGATTCATATGTGGGTAAGTAACTAGAAAATGAGTAGTTTTGATTGTAAAAATACATGTTAGAACTAAAAACATATTTACTTTAAGAGTTTAAATATATACTCTCTAGATCCGGACTCATATACCCCTATCTCAATTATATATAATCGGCACCGTCTCACACAAAGATTAAAATCTTTGCAATACAACTGATATATTTCCCGATATCTTTTTTCTTTAAAATGATTGATATATCTAGAAGGATAAATATCTTATATTTTACTATATCTTTCATATTTCTCTAATATCGTAAAATATCTCCGATATTTAGAATAGATATATTAAAGAAATATCTGTATTTTTTTTTATTTATCTCCAATGTATTTTTGTTGATCGGAGATTCTGAATGTAGATAAAAATAATGTATGTAATATTTATATGCAAATTCAATAAACTAAATGTTGAGTTTAAATATCAATATTTTTTCTCCGATATCTCTCGTGTATCTGATATATTTTTTTTAAGTAGATTCACCGATAGTCCGATACTGATATTTTAATCGTTGATCTCATCTGTCTCCGCTTCGGTTGTTGCAATTGCACCTTTATTTGCTCCGAGTCTTCATCTTCTTCTTCCTGCGACTTGGCCTGAAAGAGAGCTTATTCCAAATACCTACGTGGAGTAAAACAAGAGGACATCCCCAGGATTGTGGGTTTCGGAGAGAATGGAGGATGACGGGTCAGTAGTCCCCAGACAGTCGTGCTTAAAGCTGGAACCCAAAGAATCCCAACCCATCTTCGTCAAGGGCACATGGTTCCACTCCCGCTTCGACCTCTCCATCACCGACGGCCTCAACGCCTGGGTCTGCCACGCCTCCGAAGACGCCGTTAGAGACCGAGCCGCCCAGTGGGACCAGCCGGTTCCCGACTACGTCTCATTAGCCGAGCGTTATTTAGGGTTTCAGCACCCCGATTCCGTCTACAAATTCACTGATGCCGGCGACGGCCACAAAAGAGTGAGTTGCTTGTTTAGGCTTTGCGATTAGTATTATGTTTTGGGAGATTTTGATTTCGACTTCCTTGGTGTGATGATTGGCAGTTGTCGTGGACTTTTGACAAGGAAGGGACCAAGCTAGAATGGCGGTGGAAGTGTGAACCATCGCCCAACAGTAAGGAAACCACGGCGGCGGTGCTGGATTTTCTGATGGATGCCAATGTTGGGCTAAGTGTAAGTCATTGTTATATGAAATGTGATGACAGATAAGATTGAATTTCATCTTTGTTTTGTTTATGAAGAAACCCATTTTATGCGCATGTGTGCCTATTTGACGAAACTTACGCTGGTATGCTTCATTAGACTCGGTTTCTTAACCTCAGATATGCTGATTTATAATGCCTAGGAGCTGAATGTTTCAATAAAAACTTTTAGACTCCTGATTTTTCCTGGAAGAGATAGCAAGATCAATCATGAAGGAGTTTTTTTTTTTTTTTTTTTTTTAAATGTAGTTGATGAATCCTTCTCGTGTAACATTTTACTTTGGAGATAGTGATAAGTTGGCTTCTGGTGTGGCAAACTCTCTTAAGAAGTAACGCTTCTTCTGTTTGTGAAGATCGTGCATACTTAAATCACTGTTGTCAGTTGGTGCATTTGAGAGTGCAACTGGTTTTCCTGTCTCATTCATGTATGTCTGTATAGGAAGAAGTTGTGAGAAAAACTCAATCATTTGAAAGGTTGAAAGTGGAAGCTGAGATGTGTCTAATACAGAGTGAAAGGATTGCCAATGAGAAGATCGAGTTTGAGTCCACAGTTTATGCAAAGGTTTAGCTTAAGTCTTTCACATCTCTGATTTGTTGTTGATATTTCTCACTTTATGTTCTCATAGTGTTTACTTATTCTGTAAATAGAGCTTCAAACTTCTATTGCCATATAAAACAGTTGAATGTCGTCAATATCGCGAAACATGTTTTGCCACAAGTCATGAAGATTTTTAATGAGATGATAAATAGCACTTGTAGGTAAAACCCTGAGGCTGCATTAGGTCAAATGTTGAATTTTTTTCTCTCTTTATAATCATTGCAGTTAAAGACTTCTTCTTATGTCTGCCGAGTTGAATGGATAGGATACTTAAGCACTAGGAGTGATCATTTCGTCAAATATTTACTTCATTTTTGAATTATTAACTTAAGTCTTTATGCAAAGGTTTACCATAAGTCTTTCATATCTCTGATTTGTTTGTTGATATTTCTCACTTCATGTTCTCATAGTGTTTACTTATTCTGTACATAGAGCTTCAAACTTCTATTACCATATCAAACAGTTGAAAATCGTAAATATCGCACATGTTTTGCCACAAGTCATGAAATATTTTAATCAGATGAGAAATTGTACTTGTAGGTAAAACCCTGAGGCTGCATTAGGTCACATGTTGAATTTTTTATTTTTTTTTTACTCTTTATCATTGCAGTTAAAGACTTCTTATGTCTGCCGAGTTGAATTGATAGGATACTTAAGCACTAGGAGTGATTGTTTGGTCAAATATTTACTTTTGAACTAATAACTTACCGTTCACTATGTGCATAATGTGCATTAGAATTACAATTTGATCAGGCATTAAATTGACTGGAATTTCAAATACTTGAGTGCTTTTCTGCAATTTTGTCTCGAAGACCTTGACTGACTTCTTCATTTTTATAGTTTCTTGGGGTCTTGAATTCAAAGAAGACGAAACTAAGAGAGCTTCGGGACAAGCTCTCAAAACAAGAAGCGGCTGGGAAACTGCCAGAACAAGAGGAAGAGAGCACAGACAAAACTGAAACTTATGTAAGTGATGATGAGAATAGTGATGTAGATTCCTTAAAAGATCCTCCACCAACCTCCAAGGATATTCCATCTAGTAGGTCTCAAGGTCGAAAGAGGGCATTCCAGAAATAATCTCACTTGTCCATTCCACATTTCAGCATGTTTCTGCTCCTTGGAGAAAGGGGATAGTGGAATTTTAGATTTTTTTTCCTCTTAGGAATTTGTATGCATTCTGATTCTCGTTTAGTTCTATTCGGGGTAGTTACTCAACCTATGGTTTTTTACAAGTTCATGAACAAATTATTGTCGATATAGTGATTTGGTTTAATAATATGTAAATGTGTAAAACAAAATGTGGTACATTCGTTGTCAATGTTGTAAATTTGGTTCAAATAATTTGCAATATTTGTCCAGGTAATTGTAAATGAAGGTACGAGATACATCTAGGTACTATAAACAACCTCATATTTTGGCTAGCGCGCGACGGCATGCAATGAGCTTACATATAATTCATATTAACATACAGTATACAACATTTTTTTTTTTTTTTCCATATCTCAAAGCATAGTTTTACGGTGTTATCGTCATAATTATATGACGACCATAAACACATAATTAGAATGGAAATAGTACTCAGGTGTCTTTAATAAGAAAGTCATGAACTAGTTCCTCAAAAAAAGAAAAAAAAAGTAAGTCATGAACTAGTATTGTAGAGATTTTTACAAGTCAATAACTAGGAAAATTTGTGCTCAATATGAACTTGAGATATTGAAAGAAATTAATATCAGTATCATCACGTTTACTCTTTTCTTAATTCGAGTAAAACCTCCGAAGTTGGTATCCTTATCAACATTAACCATTGGAACTTGCAATAGGAACATGGGTTCTGGTTTGACATGAGATTTTGATGCTTAATGAGTTCAAAGAGAACAAGGTTAGTGGTGCATGAAAGTTAAAATACATTTTCAATTTTACTCTTCTCAAACTTCATGTCTGTGTTCAGTACCCGGACCACAACTCATAGGCAATGCACTCTCACAACTCATAGACTATCTAGTATCTACACGCGCACACATTTTCGCACGTGCACCAAATCTAGTGGTTTCTCAACATAATTCCTTTTATTTACCCTCTTTAGTAAAAAATTAGAAGAATAGGTCTTAAACAGGAGTAGTGCTAGAGACACCAAAATTTTGTACCAAATTTGATTACCAAATGACTTGGCACATGGCATATCATCAGATTCTTTGAAGTTTATTTTGACATGGATTTTTTTGTTGGATATAAAATGAACCTCTATTCTTTTTAAGAATTAAGAAAAACTCATATTCAATAAAAAGACACTTAAATAAAATACCAAATTGATTTAGAAGATATCCCCGTATCTGGGTTGTGGCTCTCTACATTCTAGATGTCAAGATTTAAGTATCATAATTCATAACAAATCGGTATCTGTTATACTAAAATTGATGTCTGTTATGCCAATAGATATGGGTTATGCCAACAGGAGCCAATTTTTTTCCCGGCAGACTTCTCAAATCAATGTCTGTTAGACATGGTCATCGCTAATTATAGAAGCTGCAGAATTGTTCCATGCCATCAAGTGATCAGGTGGTGTCAATTTCTATATTAAAGTCTCATATGAGAGATTGGGAAGACAAACAAACAAATTTATTCATAATTGCACTCATATGAAGAGATAAATTTTGGTGAAGCCTTTCTGGTAAACAAATCCTAAGTTCAAGAAAAACATTTATTTTTATTTTTTATTGTAATTGCTGATTTTCATTTTAGCCAAAGTTACTTTATCAGGTATACATGTTGGAAATTACTAGGATTAGAATGGATGAAGTGGCACATCCACATCATTTGGTATAGGTTTTTTGTATAATTTTTTGGTGTCTTTAGCATTTTTCTTTAAACAGAGTGTACTGTATGAATGATTTTTTTTTTAAATAATTGAAAACATATATTATTGTAATTAGCGGCTATACTGTTTCTATCAAAATTCAAAATTGAGGACACGTAGTGCTGAGGTTTAGCCAAGTTGATCAAGGTTTGAATGATGCCACATTAGCCCCTAGGATGTATATATATATATCAACACGCATTAACAAAGTAATTTTTCAATTATTACTTTGCTCAAGTTATAGAAGATTGTTTGCTGGTGTGTTGGCAGATTTGGAAGGCCCGAACCAACTACTCATGTTTCATCACCATCCATTATTCATGCTGCTGCCTCGATGGGATTGTCTTATCGTCAGTTTAACAGTATAATTTCATCCATCAACCCGGTTAGGGGTGACTTGGTTAAGAGGATTCCTCTTGCCCTGAATTGGGTCAAGTTAAACTTCGACGGCTCTGTTAACCATTCTTCTTCTGTTGCTGGTTTTGTGCTAAGAAATGAATTAGTTCCCTTTTAATTGTCGGTGCAAGAAAGATCCATGGTTCTAAAGTTCCCATAGCTAAATGCACATATTCAAGGATGGCCTTCTTTCTGCAAAAAACGCTAATTTGAAGTTTATCGAAGTCGAAGGTGATTCATCTCTTATTATTCAGTGTGTCAAGGGGTGTGGTGTGGTTCCTTGGAATCTCTTTGGTTCGTGATATTCGTGATATCAAGTCTCTTTCTCAAGCTTTTGATGGAATATCCTTCTCCCGTGTGCCGTGTGTTTAGAGAAGCTAATTTTTTAACGGATGCTATTGTCGAAGTTGGTCATTCTCTTAATATATGGGATTGTTCATGCCCAAGTTTCTAATGCTCTTCATTTGGATTGTATTCAAACCGGGGCTGTCATAGAGGCGCTCTATTTAGTTTTTTTCATTTTCTTCTTAAAAAAAAAGTGATTTTTCAATAAAAAAAAATCAAAAGTTAAAAGAATTGAAATTTACACTGCTAATTTTACAATTTACATTCTCACTTTCTTCTTTTGATAATTTAAATTTTGTCTTTAATGACAAGTGCTTTATATTTTTGTGAAAACTTTACTAAAAAAAAGAAGATAAAAGTAGAATCGTAAAATAAAGAGTGTAAATTTCAATCTCTAATTTCAGAACAATTTTATAATGATTGTATCGGAGAATGCAGCACCCTCCCGCCAATATAAACCCATCTTCCCGCCAATACAACCCATCTTGGAGACTCCCCATATCCTCACATTTTCACACGCGCCCAAAAAACTCTTTCATTTCCTCCGACCGCCAAAAATGGTGGCCCGAGCAACCCGAGGCTCCATACCCGCCGACGGCGGCGACCAAGAAACCGCAACCGGAGACAATGCAACCGCAGAGGTCTCAGACTACGAGCAAATCAGAGACCAAAGAATCAAAGCGAACAAGGAGCGAATGCAGAAGCTGGGCCTTTTCGACCTTTCGCAGAAGCTCAAGTCCAAGCCCTCCGCCGCTTCAAAACCCCGCCGTGGCCGTCCGTCGAAAGACCCCTCCGATCAGACCAATCCCAAACCCCCTCTCTCCCCAGCAAGGCGCTCTTCCCGGTAAAACCCCAAATTTCCAAGCTTTTTTGTTCAAGATTTTGGTGAATTGATAAATTAGGGTTTTGGATTTCAGGTTGAAGACTATGGCTCCGGTGAGCTATGTGGAGATTAGGCCCAAAGGGAAGAGGGAGTCCACGTGGAACGCTGAGATTAACATTAAGGAAGGGAAAAGGCCGGAGATTTATACAGATGAAGATGAAAGACTATTGGTGGATTGCAAGGAGACTTGGGAGCTCTCGGTTGATGGGTATGGAGAAGACAGGAAGCGGATTTATGATCCGGTTAAGGGCGAAACTTGCCACCAATGCAGGTAGCTCAGCTCGATTTCTCGCTTTGCTTTGATTCCAATTATTGAATGTGTTAACTTGATTTGGTTGTGTTTTGATAATGTGGACTGTGGATATAATGTCGAGTTAGTATAGGCAGTGTGATTAGCTGAATCAACTTAACTGATTGGCTAGTATTGGTCTGATGAACATGCCAAGATTTTTCATGCTAGTTATGTAGGATAACTATAGTGCACATTACAACGATTCTAGTGAAAAATTACTTTATGCTAACTACAGTTAAAGTCTGTATCAGAATTCTTTAGACATGAGTCCGGCAAAATTTCACTGTGATAGTGTGATTCAGACAAGAACCGTAAACATCTAGTGTGTTATGCTATTCTTGGATTTTGTTTGTTAAATTCATGCTATATGCAGAGCTTTTCCCAAACTGTTCCAAAACTTTATAAACTTGTCTCAATTTCCAAGTTCATCCTCTTTCTACTCCACATTGATCTTAGATTTATTCCTATATGGTTACTGTGTGGCTATAAGCTTGATGTAATAAACCTATACACGATACTGTGTGGCATTTTAACATGGTTGTCCAACACTCTTAATTCATCGACTAGTTTACATGGATAGACATTAATGTAGCCTTAAAAGCTGTTTTTTTTCCATCTGAGTCTTTCAGTTTATTGATTCCTTGCAGTATCTTATTCATGATTTATGTATATTTCATTCTTGTACGTACGCTCAACAAACTTTTCTTCTGTGAGTTGAGAATGGAAAGAAACTTGCAGATCCATTGACCATGTTTTTGTGCATTTGGGCATTTTCCCTTTTAACTATAGCAAAAGTAAATATATATTCCTTTCAAGTCTTTCTCAAAATCCCATGACCATATCTTTATATTGGCTAATTATTTAATGTGCCTTTACCTGTGTGTTGATGAACTTTTAAATTAGTTGTTACTCAAAGGTGACCCGTCTCTTGGTAAATTTTGCTTTGACATGTCATGCTTTCTTTCAGGCAGAAAACTCTTGGTCAGCATACACATTGCTGCAAATGTAACTTGGTTCAAGGGCAGTTTTGCGGAGATTGCTTATACATGAGGTGACTTTTTCTATATTGCTTACACTTTAAATGAGATCATGCATTAAACTATAGCAAATTCCACAGGTATGGAGAGAATGTGATTGAAGCCAACAAAAATCCTGGTTGGGTTTGCCCTGTTTGTCGGGGTATTTGCAACTGCAGTCTTTGCCGTAAAGAAAAAGGTTGGGAGCCCACTGGTAATCTGTATAGGAAGGTTAGCACTATCAACTATCAACCTTATGCATGCAAGTATATATGGTTATTTATTTGTTTTGAGTTATATTGTTCTCTTTTCCTTTGTTTTCGGTTGAATGCTTATAATTTGATTACCTGATATCCCCATTATTGCTTTTTGAATAAAGAGAGAAAATAATGCATTACAAGTTTACAACACACAGAGCCGCACACACACACAATTGAAAAGGAAAAACCAAGTCAATATTCAGCATGGGAACTAATGGCTAAATTTATGCTCACTTATCAGGTCATAAATCTGGGTTACAAGTCTGTGGCACATTATCTTATTCAACCCGTCGTTCCCAACCAAAATCAGAAACCTCAGGTGCAGAGGAATCAGTGCAGGATGATATGAAACAAGAAACAGAAGATGGACAAGTAGCAGGGGAAGAAGAAATGGAAGAGGTTCAGCCTGTTGCTGCCAAAGATATGGGTAACATACATGATACCGGTTCTGGAGTTGCTGGGGATTCTGTTGAAGGTGAGACAAAGGAAAAGTCGAGAAGGAGGAGCACAAGGTTGAGGAAGAACTAAATAGTTCTGGATCATAGCTCGACTGACATGAAGCCTGTCTTCTTGCAAATAGTTAATCAACTAGCTGGTGAAAGTTTGACATGAAGCACATCGTTTGGCCCCCAACACCTTTTGAACACAATTATTCCTGTCAGCAGGAACAGTGCAGCTATACTGGGGGCTGATATTTTTGCGGAGAAAATGTTACCTTGAATTGTAATCGTATTCATGGAAATATGGCATTATCAGTAATATGACTAATATCTAGTCTTATATGTTGCAAATGAAAAGAAACAGGTATTTCTATTTTTCCGTTGCTTGATTATCTTCACTGAGTTGCTATTCTTGAAACCTGCACACAAGCTTCATGTGATGCTTGAGCCAGAACTGTGATTTACCTGTTATTGAGTTGTTGGGCAAAGAAGTGGCTGAGTGAAACCTCTCATACTACGCCAGGACCAGGGGAAGGAATTATCAATTTTGGGGGACTCTATTGTTAGATTTCATGGCATATGTGATATGTCAGAGCAAGGTCTATCCCAGCCTTCCACGGTATTTAACACTTACATTTGCTTTGCTTTTGTCAGGGCTAGGGTAATATCTTGGCTAAGGCAGCCTATGTGACATGTCCGCTCACTCAATCAAAAGTCTTAATTTCAAAACACTAACATTTCGTGAGTCAAACTCACAACTTCCCACTTACTAAATGAAAGACTATGTCACTAGACCAAATGGTATTGGGTCATACTTTTGATACTTTTACCCTTTTAAATTTAAATAGTTTTAGGCTCGCATAAGAGTAACTCTAACAAATGAGTCAATTAACATGTAGACACTTAAACAGTAACAATTGACACAATAGCTCAACTCCAACAGTATGACAAACTTGTCAAATCTCACGTGGTGCTACATGGCTTTGACCTATCAATCTACCATATCAAATTTGACAACATTGTCAATTTTTTTTCTTTCTCTCATGCCTTCTTTGGAATCGACCATATTAACACAAAGAGAAGACTAATTCACCGGGGAGAGGAAGTGTCACAAAAATGACATTAACATGTCATGAGTTGAATTTTAAATTTAACAAAACCAAATGACAACATCATCGAAGTTGCTCTAAGTTGTCTCAGCTTGACCAAATGAGGTCGAATCCTCTTTCTGGGTTTTTTGGTACCAAAACAATAATAATAATAATAATTATAAATCCGCCACGCTGGCCTTACACGTGTCACGCTCACATTCCTTTCCCGCCAAAACAACCCCTTTCTTTACCCGAGACTCTTCCTCTTTCTCTCTCTCACACGCACAAAACCACTGTCGTTTCGTTTCCACAGTAACCCAGATCACGATGGTGGTTCCCAGAACCAGAGGCGGATCCGACGACGTTGCCGAGAATGGAACTGCGGCGGTCTCCGACTACGAGAAACTCAGAGAGCAGAGGATCAAAGAGAACCAGGCGAGAATGCAGAACATGGGCATTTTCGACCTTTCGCGCCAGCTCCACTCCTTCAAACCTAACCCTCCCAAACGCCCTCGCCGGACTAATCCTCCTTCCGATCAGCCCAAAGCCCAATTCCCCACACGGCGCTCTTCTAGGTAAAATCCCCAATTCCCCTCTTTTCATATGTCATGAACGTGAACTCGTTTCGGTCCAGTAAAAAAGTGAAAAATTTCAAGTAAATTTCTGCAGAGTAACAAAATTGGGCTTGTATGGTAATCACAAAGTAGGAAATAATTGCAAGGTGATTGAAGAAAGTAGTTTGTTTGTTTTTTTTTTTTTTTTTTTTTTTGGGGTTTTTTGAGAATTAGGTTTTGGGTATGTTTATGGATTCAGGTTGCAGAATGTGGCTCCTGTAAACTATGATCAAACTGTAAGGAAGGTCTCACATGAACCGAAAACAAGAAGAGTAAGGAGGGACCGTTCTGAAAATGTAGGAAACCCCAATAGGAAGAGAAGGTCCTCAGACTCTGATTCTGAAACTGATGACTCATCATCAGACTCAGGCTCAGACTTGGACTTGGACTCTGACTCTGACTCTGAGGTGAAAGTTCGCGTACGAATTGCGAGTTCTGGGTCTCCACCAAGGCGCTCTTCTAGGTGATTCATCCTTGTGTTGGTTCAGTATTAGATAGGAAGATTTGACAAAGGATTATATTTGAAGAATTGGTTGTTTTTGTAGGTTGAGAGATGTGGCTCCGGTGAGTTATGTGGAAACTACTCCCAAAAGGAGAGGGAGCCCTCAGACTCAGAGAGTGCCAAGGGAGAGTCCTTGGTGGATGACTGTGGAGAAGATGATGGGGTGAAGGATGAAACTTGTCACCAATGCAGGTATAGGTTATGCGGTTTCTTACTTCTTCTTCTTTTCTTATTGTGTTTGGTGTTTATATACAGTGAAGGGCAATGGTGCTCATTTGAGTATCTCTTGTTGAATACTGAAAAGAATTGATATTTTAGACAGATTAATTGATGTATTAACTTGATGATGATGACAGATCTTGTATGATGTTTTTGAACATCCATGTCCAATTTTAACATGATAAATGTTGCAAAAATTTCTTACAACTAGTTTAGGTCTCAAGTCTTTTGAGCTTTTCCGAGTTGGTACATAGACTTGACAGATATTCTTTCCACTGGCTTGTTTGTCATATGTAGTATTCCTGTAAAAGGTTTCCCTGAGCACCAGGGAAAGCAACTTCAATTCTGATTCAAATCAGAACTCGAACTGATGTATATCTCTGAGATTCTCTGTGCTAGCTGTTTTGTTGATATATAGTCTGAAGCATTGCATTGAAATATATGTTGGAATGAATGTCTATATTTTTTCTTTCCGCTCGGATATTTTATTATATTTGAGGCTTTATATCCATAGATTGTTCATAGATGTTCCAGATCTCCTTTACATATTGTTTTTTTTTCCCCAAAACCTATCAAGGGTTTAAGCTTTCAATTCTACAAGTTACTTGAGCCAACAATTAAAAACTCTTGATTATCCTTCCAACTGTGATTTGGTAATACAGTTGACGGTCTTTCCATAATCTTGTTCCTACTTGTTATTCTTGCATAAGTATTGCAGTGCAGTGGTTGATTCCTGCAGCTGACATTTTTATGTATATTATTATGAGTGAAACGAAGATGAACCAACTTAAATCATAGTAATACGCTAGGAACAATAAGATATTTCCTGTTATGTAGAACATTTCACGGGTTTAGAAACAACTTACTGCACATCTACAAAGCATAGCCTCGTCATGTTACGTAGGCAGATTCAGCTCGGTCAAGTGGCTTGTCCAACAGAGTCTTCTTATCATCACATTTAGTTCTTTTCTGGAGGAATTTTTTCTTCCTTCTTCTTCGGTCTTGCAGTTTATTGCCTGGTTCTGCAAGTATTATTCTTTTGTACTGGAGTAAATTTATTTTTCTGAATCTAAGATTGCCAAAAGACTTGAGGATCCCTTTATAATCCAACGAATGATAGTATCCCTCCAATTATGTAGCAAAAGAGCTCATTCTATTGTTAATTGGGTTCATCGTACTACATATCTAGGGTGTTATACAAGCTTGCCTTTGCTGCATAAATGAGTCCTTTCAATTGATTAAATTTGCTTGGTCAAGCTTGCTTTTTAGTTGCTACATAAAGTTGTAATTTCACTTGGTAAAATTTGCTGGACCATGACATGACTCCTTTCAGGCAGAGAACTCTTGGTGATCTTACACATTGCAGCAAATGTGACTTGGTTCAAGGGCAATTTTGTGGAGATTGCTTGGATATGAGGTAGGTTTTCTTATTTCATTTATCTCTTTCTTTAAATTTCTTAGTTTCTATTTTCATTTCAATAAGAATGAAAAGTATTACGCATACCTTGAGGACAAGTTACAACAGGCTTCCAAGACATGCCACTAATTCAGTTGTTAGCACTCATTACTTTTCAATTTCCACAGATATGGAGAGAATGTGATTGAAGCCAAACAAAATCCTGATTGGGTGTGCCCTGTTTGTCGAGGTATCTGTAACTGCAGTGTCTGCTTGAAGAGGAAGGTAAGCCACAGATCCTTGATGCCAGATATGATGGTTTCCTTATACTTTTTTGAAAGAAACAAATGGAAGTGATAATGCATTATAGTGCACACACATATGCATGTACACACACATTCATTCAGTCCACAGTTTGGGTATCATATGTTTTGTTTACATAGTGGAAGGGAAAGACCAGACGGTTAAAAAAAACACCTGACTAGTGGAACCAATGACAAAATTCTTTTCGTGCATCAGTTCATAAAACTGGGTTATAAGTGTGGCATACTTCAGACGTATGATGCTTATACAGAGACTATCCTTGAGTGCACTGGCATTAATATGATTCTTATACAGACACAGGATTTAATGCATGATGATATCAACAAAGAAATGGTGGAGGGATACCTCATGGGGAAAGATGTGAATTTCTTGGGTAGTGAGCATGTTCCTGCAGAAGACGTGGGCAAGCTAGATGCTGCTACTATTGCTTGTGATGTTGATGGGGAGACAAAGAAAGATCCAAAAAGGAGTACGAGGATGAGTGGTACACTTGTTGGTGGAGAAGACATAGGCAAGCTAGATGCTGGTGGTGATGTTGATGGTGAATCATATAAGGAACCAAGGAGCACAAGGACGAGTATTGCACATGTTGTTGCAGAAGACCTGGGTAACCTAGAAGCTGGTGGTGGTGTTGTTGATGGTGAGACGATAAAGGAACCAAGAAGGAGCACAAGGATGAGGAGGAACTAATCGTTTCTAGGTGACAAATTTGACATGATTCCCTGAAGTATTGCAAATAGTCTTGGAACAGTTGGTGAAAGGTAGTAAGAAACCAAACACTTATTATGTCTGATACTCCTTTTTTGTTAGCAGGGCGGTTTAATGTTTTGTGGATAACTGATATTGCATATGGAAAATTTTCTTGAATTGCAGTTCTGTGATCTCAAAAGAAAAAAAAAAAAAAAAAAAAAACAAAAGAAACAAAGTTGCAGTTTCTGTAGTACATGGGAGTATCAGTAATATCTAGTCTTCTGAAGCATGTATATTTGTGATTCTGCATCCAGAATGAGAAATAACATTTCCAACCACATAGTTCATTACATACTTCAAAGCAGTCGCAAACAAAAATCGTTTTATAAAGTCAGGAACTTGCCAAAACGGCAACCTTTTTTCTTGTACAAATCGAGTCATTTTGTCCCATACAGGTTACGAGCTTGGCTGAATTGACTTTACTTTGTTAACATAATGTTATCAGCCTGTCATGTGCTATGTAAGTACCATTCATGATCTGCATAACTCTTCACTGAATATAATTACATGCTTCAGTATAGGCTTCCGTTAGGAAGAATTTTCCCTCCTAGTACTATCACAATCTTACCTTCATTACCAGCGGGTTGGTCATATCAGAAAATCCTTGAATAGGCTGTAGAGCGAGTAACTTTGTAATTTTTTCACCTCATACCATGAGTTAAGAACTTGAAGATGTTTATCTGTTCCTGAGAAGGTTAACTGTATGCTCAGATTGCAGTCAAAACTCCCACCATTGCTTTTGCATTTTGAATTTGGTACAGCACAGTCCTCACCATTAAGGCAGACAGAGTAATCCCCAGAGCACGCTTTGCACCCAAATTTCTTCCAGTACAAGTTTTGAAGAATACCCCTGTCGAATTCAAGTACCTGTACCGAACAAAAGTCAGAGTTCAAAACTGCTTCAAGAATGGAAGCAAGAAATACATCGATATTGGCTAGAAGGGTGTACCAAGGTGAAACTAGTTATGGTATTCAAGTCATCAGCAACCAATACTGGGGGTGATCTCGCTGCATACTTGCGTCCAGCAAATGCCACCATGTACCCGACTGCCTTGGCCTGAGAACTCATGAGATTTGCCTTTAATCCAACTTTAATCTTGAAGAGAATTTGTAAAAATACTACTAATATGACAAGATATATGACTAGTTGCGCCTTGCTTCCAAGTTAGAAACACTTGAGTGCTTTCTGAGGAAGAATCTTGAAATGTGTAAACACATGAAGCACTATATATGCTTTCAAAGAAAATCTCATATAAACTTGCTTTTCGATGCATCATTTTTTTTTTTTTTTTTTGTTTAACAGCTATGCATCATTAGTAAGTCCCAGAAAGTCTAAACCGTATGATATGAAAATCATTTTCAATATATAACTTCTATGCAAATGCAATGGATTCTGGCACACTCAAAATCTCTCTATGCTCTAATTTAAGATTAGTCTCGCAAATCTATGCGGAAGTGGTAGAATCAAGTTAATGAATCTGAGTATTGAGACTGCAAGTTCAGAAATAGAGCATGATCTCATAGGTCATAACATACATGAACACACACAGTTAAACCTATCTTATATTTTCGACTAAATGATGAGCTAAGTTTTCATACCGGATTGAAGTTGCTACTGTTGATGGAAAGGAGAGAGATCTCATCGACTTTGGGTCGAAAGAGAGCAAGTTGTGCAGTTGAGAGAGATAGACGCTTGTCACAAGGCGAAAGCTGAGTCTGATTGGAAAAGAACGAGTCTTTGGTTGAAAACGCAAGACCAAATGTAAAACCGTCCCATCTTTGGATTGTTGCATCTGAGCAAGGATCAAACACACCATTTGTATCACTTCCAGCATCCGCAACAAACATCATCATCATCATCGTAACCAACAACACCATGATCACGATCATCATCTTCCTCTTCGATTTCGATTTCGTTCCCATGATGATCTTGGAGACTTCACCTTCACCAATCTGAGTCAATCAAAATACAAACCATTAACCATTTTGCACATACTTAAACCTTTCCTGGCGATCTATACAATGTTCATAACAGTCGGAGATAATAAATTAATACACAAAATAGACGACGAAGAGAAAAACAAGAATTATATGGCAACAAACCTAAAAGACGAGACGAGAAAGAACCAAGTCTCAAATTGACTCGATTAATTAATCAAACCTAATAGGAAGATTATAGGGATGGTGGTGCTGTATTAATTGCTAGTAATTATTCATGTGAGACGCGCCAAAACGGTTATCCAGGCATATGCGTTGGATCTTGTCCAAGAAGCGGTTATGGAAGTTGATGTTGCTTACGCGGCAAGTTTTCAAGAAGTATTTACCTCTTTAAGCCATGTTGATTGAGAAATTTTATGATGCTTAAGGACCTATGGGATTGATTGTTAAAATCAATAAGCCAATGTTTGGTTTTGCAAAATTAAGTGGTTTCTTATAAAAAAAAAAAAAACTTTATAAGTTTAAGAGAAATTTTACTAACACATCCCTAAATGCTAGATACACATCTTTTTTTTATACAAATTATATAAGACTTTGTGCGTACGTAAAATTACCAAAAGAGACATTCATATCAAAAGTAAAGAAACTTATAGTTGAAATAAAATATCTCATTTGAGAGTGTTCTTCTCCTCTACGAGTAGCTATTGTACTTCTAACACTTTTTAATTTTTAGCTTGAATCAAGTACCAATATTTGGACACCACATAAGAATATTATGCAATGGTTTCCAATAACCGATTAATTTAGTTTTACACATGATTGAACATTCTAACACTAAAAGTTTCGTTAAGAACTTTGGTGATGTATCTCTTGTTTTGTTTTGATTCGGTTGGTGTCAAGAATTCTTAAAATCGGTTTGAGTAAGAGGCTCCTTAAGAATAAATTTTGAAGAAGATGTCAATGAGGTGAAAATTATGTGTATTTAGTGAATAAGTTGTGTATTTTAAATGAGGGTATTGTTAGAAATTTGGGTATGTGTATATAGTAAAATGTTAAAACAATAAAGTTGATAGGTGATGTATTAAGTATGAGATGTGTATCTAGTAATTAATGATGTGTTAATAAAATTTCTCTAAGTTTAAATCATTTTTTTTTACAGGTAAAGCCATACGACAATTTCATTGATTTTATAAGGTTAAATCATTTGAAACGCTCTCTCTATAACAAAAGCTATAAGATCTAATAAATTATAGGTCAAACAATGGTGGGTCAATGGTCAATGCTTCCATCCATAATTGTGGTCAATGGTCTAGTGTGAACTCATCTCTCAACAAAAGGTCGGGACTTATCTCTTTGTGCGTTTTATCCATTCTAAGCAGCGTATCTTTTGTTTGGTCAAATGGTCGCAACAACCTAGTGACAGAGTGAAACCAAGTGTCGTTGAGATTTATTTTCGGCTGCAACATGGTAGGAAAACTGCATTTTGCAACATAATGATTTTTTCATTATGTTACCACTATGACAAAGCAAATAGAGTCGCAATTAGAGTAGAGTCTCTTTGCTAGTTGGTGCTTATTTAAATACATGCATGTACTTGAAGATATCAAGATTCTAGAATGAATTGTTTGATATATTATTCATCTCACATTTAAGGTATATGTGGAGGATTACAAGTATACAATTGGTAAGTATTAAATACCATAATTACAATATTGAACAAAAATAAAGGGTAGAGACAAAGAGATTTAGTAAGAGAATAAAGAATCATCATCTTATTTATTGATATGAGCCCTTTATATAAGGAATTACAGAGTACAAATATGATAATGATAAAGAATACATAGTCATATTCTAACTACATATCTTAATGGCATAAGGTCAAGACACACATATGAAATATCCTAGAATACTCCCCCTTGTGCCACGCGCCTGTATGCCAGTGGTGCTGATATGTCACCTCGTTAAAAACCTCGTCAAGGAACAAAAACCCTGTGGGAGAAAAACTAAACCTTGATCGTAGGAGAAAAAGAGTACAACACACCCTTCACATTTGATAATGACATGTATGTGCTAAACTCCCCCTAAAGTTTGCACCTCCCTTGATCTTTACATCAATCATAAGGCTCTTCCTGATTCTTACTAATTATGGAAATTTCAATAACTTCTTTAACATGTCTTCAAATATGACATTAGACAATGATTAACTAGATCATGCCGTATTGTCCTCAAACATGATCTTTTACACTTAGATCTTGAGGAGAAGGCCGCTTGTGAACTCAAAACATAAATTCGTGCAGAAAATCAGATTTCCGCGCAGCATGACCTTCAGTTACTAGAATAGCCGTAACTTCTTCTAAGAAATACATATGAACGAATCGTAAACAGTTTTAAAAACTAGACTCATTTAGCTTTCCAACCGTATATTATACATATTTCGGTTCAT
Organism: Fragaria nilgerrensis; assembly: GCA_010134655.1. Classification (NCBI taxonomy): domain Eukaryota; kingdom Viridiplantae; phylum Streptophyta; class Magnoliopsida; order Rosales; family Rosaceae; genus Fragaria; species Fragaria nilgerrensis. Next base: position 666,922 of record CM020978.1, on the reverse strand, counting down.
CAGGATCTGTCCATAAAGTCCCATCAAAGTTGACTATTTTGCCAAAATCAGATTCTCAGACAGATCCGTCCTACTTTAAGTAACTCACTAAATATGATAGGTATGATCAAATGGTTGATGTCCCTGGAAAGTAGACACATAGAACTTTTCCAATAGTACCAATTTCACTATTTTCCAGTGAGTGAGATTTCTTATAGATCCCGTGGAATTTGACCTACGAAACTTGGCAGATTCTGATTTTGCTTTTGATGTGTCTTTCTTATGTAGGGATAAAATAAGCCTCAACCTCTCATACCATTAAGTATTGAAAAAGGAGTTACTACCATTACATTGGCGTTGCATGGGCATATAGCTACACTTAGCTTTACAACTTTTCATAGCGAATGAGATGTCAAGTCTTTTTTATTGTGTTGAGTACATTGACGCATCTTATTGTACTTAGATGTGAATTCCATCTCTTAACACATATTTGTCATATTTCTTTAGACAAAACAACGGATCTCTCTTTAGAGCAAAGACTTTGACTAATCATGAGAGTATATGTAGGCCTTACTATTTATAGAGCGCCTAAACCGATTGATGGAAAATCATCATCAATACAGTCATCGAGTGTCTTACCGAGACCGTGTCTTCCTAAGATCTTTTCTATTCTAACTTCGGATGTTGATACATATCGGCATCTCTTGATCCATCAAGAGTCCATGTAAATTCAGAATGAACACGCAAATGCATAATTCACTATATCCCTTCCAAATCAAGTAGAGTCCATATGCGTTTCAATATCTTTAGCAAACGCGTGCTCCTATGGTCTGGAGCAACTTGATTCGGATGAATGAAGTCCGTTTAAGATCTTCATGTATATCTCTGATCCTATAGAGATGTTATTATGATCACATTTATAAGCTACATGTTCAGTTATTCGGAAACTACCAAACTGACAAAATAGTGGAGTGCAATGACATCCATTATGAGAGCATATCTCATCGTAGTTGACCCCAGTGCGTGTTAGTGAGAGACCTTACGCCATAAGGTGAGTCTAAGCTCTTGTTCTCACTATGCTATCTAACAAAGGCATAGTTCATAGGGTTTAGCTTGCTGTTTCGGCATCACCTACCCAAGGACCTATCTCTTTGTTAACGCTAGATCGCATCTTTTTATTAGACTAATCAACTAAGTTGATATCCATCAACGAAGGGTGGTTCGATAGTAGACTCATTATCCCACGTCCTCATGTACACTAGTGTAATACTTGTAGAGATCTCTAAATGATTTGGATTTGACATTGAGGCGTCCCCTAACGATAATCACAATTCAGACTTCATGAGACAGATTTGAATATCATTGATCAATAGATCAGGTTGTGCCAAGCTCGTTTTTTCCTAGTGCGAGAAAATATCGAACCTAAGGGCCTCCCTCCTTTTGGGGAGCCACACGGCCTTGTGACACCAATTTTGCCACTATATGGTGTCATCATTTCACCATCTATGGTGATGGCGCCAAGACCAACTTCTTTTGGTCGCGCCATGTCCTCTCGATAGGACATCAATCATTGTAGACATATTTTCAACTTGTGATCTCGTCACTTTAACACTTTAAGCATTTGAGATCAAGATGAGACTTAGTGGGGTCAAACCACGATAATTCACGTCGTTCCTCTTGAACACTTATGTTCTTATCTCCCCCTAACGGCGAAAATATTTTCTCATCAAAGTGACAATCCGCAATTGAACGGTGAATGAGATCGTCTGACAAGGTTTCTACATAAGCAGATTATAGGTGGAGGTTCATATCTAACCTAAACTTATTCATCTCAAATGACATATCATTGTGCGCAGTGGCATTGCGATTTGACACCTAGAAATAACATCTAGCCGAGCTTAAGGATTGGAGTTCCGTTTCAATCCTGCCAAGTTCAAGGATTGCAATTTCATGTCAATCCTCGTACACAGTCACGAGCTGTAGTACAAAAATATTCAATGATAATGACCTATCATTGTGCGCAGTGGCATTGCGATTTGACACCTAGAAATAACATCTAGCCGAGCTTAAGGATTGGAGTTCCGTTTCAATCCTGCCAAGCTCAAGGATTGCAATTTCATGTCAATCCTCGTACACAGTCACGAGCTGTAGTACAAAAATATTCAATGATGGTGGGTCGTAGATGAATAGTAAAGCTGCATGCAAATATTGCATAGCCCCAACACGCAATAGAAAGATCAGTGCGTATCAATAATGTTCGAACGACAAGCTAAAGTTGCTTGGTCGTAGCCTCGGTGAGACCGTATTGCATGTGAACATGGGGTACATGACACTTCAACTTATATCCCGATAAACTTCTTTAAAGAATGGGTAGTGAGCTCGTAGAAGTATAAGCAGCATAAGCAGTAGACAATAGTGTAACACGTGACCGTTGTGTTAACACTTCAACGAACACCATAAAGCATAAAAATGTGTCCGCAAGTTGGTTGAATCGATCTACATAATTTGATGTAAGAATGAAGTATTCTCTTTTGTGTCATAATTTAGCTAAAAAATAGGCTCTCAAAATGAGCAATTAGTATTGTAGGGGGCCAATGAGACATCGAGGGAAGGCCGGTGTAACTCAATTACTTGAGGAATTGACCGGACGGCCTTCGGAAAGTTGGAGTCGGGTTCGGGTGACGTCAATGTCCCCAGGGTGCCGCCATTTACAACCATCATGCTTCATGGAGAAGCTAGATCCCCAATGTCTTCATTTTGAGCGGAAGAATGGATGTCCATGAGAATTTCTCAAAATTTGGACCATTATATCACTTTCAGGATGACCAATTTGGTCAAACCAAAGCCTATATGAGTCGGTGTCCCAAATATCATGTTTGGCGAAAACATGTGATTCGATATTCGAATCATATTGACATACAGTCCACTAGATTGACTCATAAACTTTTCTAAGATGTATTTTAGTCCGCATTCATGAGAAGGTATACACAAAAGAACTCTTGTTCGTTCTCATAATGTGTTTTCAAATGAAAATCATTAGCAGGAATGTCTTTAAAGCTCAACATGGTTTGGTTGCTTCTCAATGCATAGAGGGCATCTGTGATGTTGATCATGGTACCATGAGGCATCAAGATTCAAGCTAAACCGCGTCCCTAAATGACCAGTATGATTCAATTATTGTAGTCACAGAAGATTTATAAGGCACAAAATTCAAAGATAATTGTCGGTTTCTTAGAATGTTATGGGACGTTCTACTATCTGCAAGACACTCATTGTCTCTATGAGACATATCTATAAAAATGGTAGATAGGCGAGTAAATAGTTCTACTTGAACCATTTAGAAGGATTGAAAGAAGCTACAAAAAGCTACAATCCCGAGAGTGCATAAAAATTTCCGCGCAGAATGATATTTGCTTACTAAAACAGTCATAACTTCTTCGTTAAAATATATATGGACAAACCGTGAAAATTTCTGAAAACTAGACTCGTAGAGCTTTCCAATGATATAAAGCTCACTGTCTGAATCGTCCGGAGCTGTTCACAAAGCTCGAACGAAGTTGGTTGTTCAGAAGGGTCAGATTGCTGTTTTTCCCAGATTTGGCATTGACAAAACATTGAAGCATGCGGATGGCGTGTAGGCATAAGCCGAAGCCAAAATGACGTGTATATGATCAAAATAAAGTTCTTTTGGTTTTTCCAAGGTCGTAAACTCTATGACTAGTTAGCGAAAACTAACTCAGAAGACCTAGAGGATTCGATCATGATGATAATTGTCCCGTTTTGATAAGTCTTCAACGTCTTTTACAAAACAAAATTGGTTTAATAATGGGGATCCAAAATCAAAAGCTTTCGGTAACTTTAAGTCAGTATGATCAGGCATGTCCATGGAGGGTTGGTAGTGCGAGACACACTTGAAACCACTATCTCCTTAATTTCGAACAATTCTAAGACATCACATTGAGCTTGGATGAGCCTAGTTGAACAGTTGATGATGAAAAATCCGCTATAAGGTAGAAGACTTAACCGAAAAAAAAACGTGGGTGATCCTCCTTGTGGATGTGGTGTTGTGAGTCACCTTCAAAGGAATGGACCAAAATTGGCACAATATGCCATGTTTCTAAGGACGATGTAAGAATGTACATCTTTTTTGTAAATCAATATGAACCATAAGAGGAGAATAGTTTCATAACTTTGAAAAAATTCTCAAGGCATTCATTATTGCTAATGTGAGTATATATTGAGGTCTGGAGTAAACAAAGGACATCGATATGACGTCTTGTTACATATAGTTTGGAAAGAAAATCAATGTCTAGCCAATGACGTCAAAGTTAGGGGTAGCTAGAGCTGGATCCGAATATTTGAAATCCGTGATCATGAGGATGACGTTATTGTCCTCATATTGATTTTTCATACCTTTTTGTATGCATTCACAATTTGAGGATGAGCTTGACAATCTTGAACCAGTGATCCAGAGATCCAAACGGTTGCATTGTCCTAAGCGGGCGTGAGTAGTTTTGACATATTGGTGTCTAGATCGGGAGTGTCGCCGGCCTTAATAGTGTCGCCATTAAGGCCGGCGACACCTCTCCCTCTTTTCTAGACATCGGCGCGGCTTTTTCTGCCGTTGTCATGACCCATATTGTTGTCCCCACATTAGGGGACAATCCCAAATACGTGTATCGCATTAGCATATATACAATTCATGTTTGCAATTGTATGATCAAAATCAAGTATCGTTGGTAACTCCAAACTAACTTGGAGGGCCTAGAGAACTTAATGATGATTGAATCCGCTAAAGATTATGGATCAGGATGCCACAGAATATCATCAATGATATGTAGTCAAATAAGGTGATAAACAATCCACTTGACTTAATAACTCAACGAATTGAGTTAGATGGACGTTTCAAGAAACGCTCCATAAGTGCATTCCACAGTATTTTGTGGTCATTAGTTTTTGCACAGATTGTCATTGAAGGCTTTTGTCGATGTGGCGCTTCAAAACTTTGAGCGCGTGAGATGTGAAATCTTTGCATCTAGGCTTGTTAGCCTGGGGTCAAAACATGTGGTTTAATTCTTTTCAATAAAAAAGTTCCATAGATACCAAGCGAAGATTCGCCTTGGGCATTGACTACGTCAAAACTCAAATAAACAGAATGTTACGTTGCTCTTGCTTACAAAACCAAACTGTTATGAGACTTGATATGTCACAAACGATGCTTTTAATGGTTTGTCCTATGGATTGATCACACATAATCCGAAAAAGCTGCGAATTGATCAAACACAATTTGAAAAAAGGCCTCGGATTGATCAAACACAATCCGGAGAAAGGTCAGGGTTGATCACACACCACCCGGACAAGGAAACAAGAGTGATCAAACACACTCTTGACCCACGAATAAAATTCTGAGATTTTGGTACCTGCACGCACAAAATCTCAAACATAGAATTGAGATGGAGAAGGGAGGAAAATATTTTATCCTCCTCGAGTTATTGAACTTGAAAAAGTTTAGGGTTTCAAAACATACCTTTTGAAACTTCAAACGCTTGAAGAAGTCGAAAATTATAGTCGGAAGAAACCAAGAATCATCGGCGGGCGGCGACCAAGGGATTGGCAGCCGGTGATGTTGGACATAGGAGCCGAAAAACGCTTTTTTAGGGTTTCAAAAAACAAAATGGTGGGCTATTGACTCTCGGGTTAGAACAAAATGCATGATAATATGAACAAGAATAAATGGTAGAGACAAAGAGATTTAGTAAGAGAATAGAGAATCATCATCTTATTCATTGATATGAACCATTTATATAAGGAATTACAAAGTACCAATATGGTAATGATAATGTATACATAGTCATATTCTAACTACATATTCTGATGGCATAAGGCCAAGACACACATATGGAATATCCTAGAACAAATATATGCTACTCTTGATATGACACTCCCTCTCAAATTGGCGTATACACATCAACCATATGCCTTACTTGCTTAGTGAGTCATAAAATGCCTTCCTGGATACTTTTTTGGTGAGTATATCTGCAAGCTACTGAAGAAGAGGAGAAAAAGAAAGTGGCAGAACTAAAGAGTAGGCAGACAGGTTGAAGAATAGAGGAGAGTTGAAGCACAATTGGTAGAAGCAAAAAGGTCGGAGGATCTTGAGGCCACAAAGAAACAGGTGGAAATTGAAAAGGAAAGACAACGACTTGAAAATGAAAGACAACGACCGGAACAAACCCAAAGACAAAGACAAACTCCAGCGGAGTGTGCTACGAAGAATTTTATAATTTTCAGATTTGAGTATTGTATTGTAGACGTATTATTGAATATTGTAGACGTACCGACGTCGTTTATGTGTGGTTTCCTTATAAGATCATAACAACATGATATATGAACCGTTATAATCTGCATAGTGATAGAGATACAAAGTATATATATGTTTGATGAATAAGAGTATATACCTATGGCGTCCATCGTCTTCTTGCAAGGATTGGGAAAGACAAAGTCTTCTGCTCTCTCCAACTATAGTCTGTTCTATCTCTCAATGGGGCGAGATTACTTTACGAACATGTAAGTATTAGGAGAACAGGGACCTTGACTTATATAGGTGCTAGGTGACAGAATCCACCCATCAAAGAGAATATGTCACTTACCATATGCATCTCCTTAGTGGTTAAGTCACTTGATTCCATACATTTTAAAACATGTATAATATCTTTAGTTAGGCTCATAATCTATAATATTAATCATAATATCATAGTTACCGATTTACTGCATATATGGTCTTTTGTTTCATTTACAATATATCACATAAATATTGTGTAAACTTTATTATTAGATGATATGTCCAATTAGGTTCTTACATTCCTTTCCCAACTGCGCTAGTGAAGGCAAAGGAGTAGAGGGAGGCTTGCGGGTGACAAAATGGAGGTTGTTGCTGCTGGCTGTGAGGTACCATACTGCTGCACCTCAAAGAAGTCAAGTTGGCATTTTAAGTCGATGTGATCATGCTGGCTCCTTGGGTTATTGGGGAGGGCAATATATACATGCGGCCTTTGGAGCAGCTTGGTATCTTTATTAAGGAAGATGACAGAGATTATTTATGAAAAGTGCCTCTTTAAATTAAGGGAAAAATGTCATTTGCACAAAATAGAAAAAGTCAAACCCCATTTCAATGATAATTTTTTTTATTATTCAAGGTATTTATTTTAAGCCTAAATACACGAATCTTTATTAAAATATAATAAAATGATATTTTAAAAGACTTTTTTACCCTTAACTTTTATTTAAAGAGAAAAAATGAAAAAGAAGAAGGGAAGACTTTCCCGGAAGCACACCGGACACCGGCGCCGGTCGCTGGTTGCCGAATTCCAGTCACCGGTCGCCGGAAAATTGATGGTGATCGGAAAATCGCCGGAGACGCCGGAGTCTCACTGGATTTTTTTGAAAAAAAATGTCACCCGAACCCACCGGATCTTGCCGGAAGCATACCGGCAAAAAAATGAAGTTTACTACCCCTAGTAAACTTTTACTGGGGGTAGTAAACTTGCAAAACAATAGCTCCAATGCCATAATTCACATTACAAATGAGAAAAATCAACTTAGATGCGAAAAAATGAAGTTTACTACCCTTACTAGGGTAGTAAACTTGCAAAACAGTAGCTCCAATGCCATAATTCACATTGAAAAAGAGAAAATCAACTTAGATGTGAAAAAATAAAGTTTACTACCCCTAGTAAACATTTACTGGGGGTAGTAAACTTGCAAAACAGTAACTCCAATGCCATAATTCACATTGAAAAGGAGAAAAATCAACTTAGATGCGAAAAAATGAAGTTTGCTACCCCTAGTAAACTTTTACTGGGGGTAGTAAACTTGCAAAATAGTAGCTCAAATGCCATAATTCACATTGAAAAGGAGAAAAATAAACTTAGATGCGAAAAAATGAAGTTTACTACCCCTAGTAAACTTTTACTGGGGATAGTAAACTCGTAAAACAGTAGCTCTAATGCCCTAATTCACATTAAAAAGGAGAAAAATCAACTTAGATGCGAAAAAATAAAGTTTACTACCCCTAGTAAACTTTTACTGGGGGTAGTAAACTTGCAAAACAGTAGCTCCAATGTTATAATTCATATTCAAACGGAGAAAAATCAACTTAGATGTGTAGTAAACTTTTACTGGGGGTCGTAACCTTGCAAAACAGTAGCTCCAATGCCATTATACACATTAAAACAATGAAAAATCAACTTAAATGTGAAAAAATAAAGTTTACTACTAGGATTTCAACTTAAATGTGAAAAAATAAAGTTTACTACCCCTAGTAGTAAACTTGCAATACAATATTTTCCTAGTCAGTATATACATTAAAACACACAAAAAATCAACTTAGATGCGGACAAATAAAGTTTACTGCCCCTAGTAAATTTCTACTGGGGGTAGTAAACCTGCAATACAATATTTCCAAGGTCATATACACTTTAAAACAACAAAAACCCAACTTATACGCGAAAAATTAAAGTTTACTACCCCTAGTAAACTTCTACTGGGGGTAGTAAACATGCAATACAATATCTCCATAGTCACTATACACATTAAAATAGAGAAAAAAATCAACTTATTTGCTGAAAAGTAAAGGTTACTACTCCTAGTAAACTTCTAACAGGGGAAGTAAACTTGCAATAAAGTATCTCCTTGGCCAGTAGACACAATAAATTTACTACCTCCCAGTAATAATCTATTACTTCAGTAAATCATCATTTTCAACCAAAGAAGTTGCTCTGGGCACCCAAATCTAGCACCCAAGTTGATTTTGACTTACCCCGGAGCTGAACCGCCGTATTGGTGGACGTAGAGGGTCTGATTCCATGTCGGAGATCCCATAGAGGAGGGAGGAGGGAGGTGGAGGGTGAACTAGAAGAGCTTATCAGAGCTTGCCGGCGTGATGCTGCAGCAGATCGGTGAGGAAAGCTTCGAGGCAGCAAACGTTCTCGATAGAGAGAGAGAGAGAGAGAGAGAGAGAGAGAGAGAAAGAGAGAGAGAGAGAGGACGGTCGGCTTCGATGGCTCAGTCACCAATTTTCGGCGTCGAGGACCGTGCGTCGACGTTGAAGTAAACTTTCAGTGGAAGCAGATCAGCACAGAGAGAGAGACATAGAGAGAGAGAGAGGATGGTCGGCGTCGATGGCTGGGTTGCCGATTTCTGGCGTCATGGACCGTGTGTCGACGTTGAAGTAGTTCATCAGTGGCAGCAGATTGGCGTAGAGAGAGAGATATATATATATATATATATTATCGAAAAGGAAAAAGAAGAGAGAGAGAGAGAAACAGATCTGATGAAATTTATATATTCATTAGTGAGAATTCGCGTATTTCTATTATTTTATAAATTTAATAAATTATTAATTTAACACGTTATCTTTAACTTAGACTGACAAAAATTATTATTTTTACAAAGTTATTAATTAATCGAGTATTAAATAACACAACTCTGCTGTCCAAAAAGGTAACACAACTCTTCTTGCTATGCTATTTTTCGATCCTCTTCCTTCTCTTGTTCAATTTTCTTGCATGTTAGTGAATCTCGGTTCCTGTTGCCAAATGAATTTCATTGAAACACCAATTTGGAAAATGGTGAGAAGAACATCACTTTTGGGAAGGGTCCGAAGAAAGTCAATCGATGTCCATGTTTTTACGTTCTCCACTGTGCTGGCCGTTGCAATCTCAGTTCATCATGTCTATGTAATTTGATGATTTTGGAGGGGCGAGAAGATTAGTGATGGGTGTGGAGGGGAACAGATGGCCAAATGGAAAGCCCCAAAATGTAACAGCTCCTATATTGGTATGAACTTTGGTTGGCATCCCTATACCAAAACTGGAATACGTGCTAAGTGGTTAAGGCTATTACTTATGGCATCTTTGATAATAGCTCACATGATTTTGTGTCATTATTAATTGAGAAATTGTTTCATGATCATATCGAGCTAATATATTGCAGAAGTTGTGAATCCTAGGTCTTTAGGATTTTCATGTTGATTATATGATTAGTTGATCTTTAGTTGAAAGGAAAGAATCCTATTTTGATTAGGTTCTATGATCTTTGAATTGGATTATCATATAGTATTAGTAACACGACCCACCCCGAATTTCATCATGAACCCGGAGTAAATCATGCGGGACCACCTCCAAGAAAAGATTTACCGCAAAAATCGGTACAACCTCCCTTGGAAATGGACAACCCTTCCAAATCAAAAACCTGCAAACACTCCTAAAATTCCCAATCCACCCTTAACTTCTGGAGCATTCGTGCTTCCCAAATACAATCACCACCAACAAGATAATAAACATCAACTAAGATATATACATTCTCCGTCAAATATTTTAAAATGTCAACATGCCTTCACCCACAACCAAAAATAGTATACATTAAACCCAAGTATTCAGAGCTACTAGACACTAGCGGAAGTAAGAAAACACAGGTAGGTTAAACAGGTAACCTACTGGTGAAAGGTGGTGGAAATACGGGTGACTATGCCTCGTCTCCTACTAGATCCAATCCGAACTCTGCAGACTGGGCAAACGAAGGGCCCAGGGGAAGACATTTAATAACGTTAGAGTGAGGGGACAAAAATAATTTAATAACAAAATATTTATGCATTTCTATTCTAATTTCATAGAAAATATACTGCATGCAGCAGCTCAAAAGCGCTCAACTCATAAACTGGTAATTTCACAACTAACACTAGCTAGTCACCAACTCAAATAAAATGGAGCCTCTTAGGCTAAACTATATATAAACATATATTCGTATGTATTTACACTCGTCAGACTCCTTGTATGAATTCTAGAAACAATTTAGAAAAATAGACTCATACAAGGCTACAACGCTGGCGTCACGCTCACGTTGCGCCATAATGGTATTTTTCCTCATTATGACCGAAGAGGATGGTGTATTTACGTGTGGACTCCCTATATGAAAACCTAAATAACAGAAAAAGAAAGTAGTTTTCATATAGGGCTATGACGCTTGTGTCTAACACTCACGCCACGCCATAATGGTATTTTACCTCATTATGACGGACCAAACACGTATGGCTAGCTAGCATTTATATACATACTATACTCATAATATCCAAAATATATATATCCACCGCAAATCTCATTTGGGAAACTCTCCAAAGGAGGAAAATTGCCAAATAACCGAGGAATCAATAAGTCTCATCAGAAAAAAATAAATGATCAAAATCATTCATCGCATGCTTTTCAATTAAAAACAAAGGTCCACTCACAAATTAGGCCTAAGCCTGATGACGCTCCGAGGCTTCTTCTGCTCGGGCCTCCTCACGTCTTGTTCCAAATATATAATTTAGTTCCCAACTAAAATCCAATATTTATACAAAATAGGCAAATTAACCGAGAGCCATAACCGCGCTCATCATTGCCTAACTTCGATATTCTTAAATCGAAACGACCCAAACTTTAACAACATACTCGGCAGCCGTAAATACAACCTTTCTTAGAAATTGACTTAAATCTTACGGCCAGATTTTACATTATTCAACCGCCAAAAATACCAAACTTCAGAAATTCACAAACTATCCAATCTCATCCAAAAATTCCATAATTCATATCAATATACTCCTCTAATTATTACACATTTAAAACCATACAAAACTCCCAAACAACGGCGGCTCCGTCGGCAGCGGCGGCCAGAGGCCGATTCCGGCGACCTCCAAATCCTATGAAATTTTAACAGAATAATCTTCTCATCAAAATCTACAACTTTCCTAACTAGCACAAACCTAAAATCCAAGCCTAGCTATGCCAATCGAACAAAAACATCATAAAAGCCCTAGAATTTCCTCCTCGAATTTCTCCATACCTAGCTCAAGAGGGAGTGAGCCCTTTGGAGAGGTTGCTGCACGGGAGGAGAGCTTTAAAACGAGCCAAGGATCGCCGGCTTTGGTGGCCAGAGGAGGGAGTTCCGCGATGGGGAGCTTAACACAGTCGGACCTCTCGGGCCCGATATCTTCTCCACGGCGGCGCTAGGGGAGCTGTCACCTGTCCAGGAAGGTTGCTGGGTTGGAGACCGACCGAACGGGACTGGTGCGGCGGCGGATGGTGGCTGGACGACGACAGGCGGACGGCGAGACGTTTCCGGTAGGGGTAGGGGCTCAGGAGGAAAACCGGGGGAGTGAGACAAAAGAAAGAGAGGGAGATGGTTTGGGCCTCTCCAAACTGGTCCAAAACCCATATATCAACCCACTCCAAAAAATAAAACACCCCGAAATAATACCCTAATAAAAATTACCTTTTACTAGCTAAAATTTATCATTTTTACCGTCGTCACGTTTTCTTTTACGAATAACTCTCCGAAATAATCGTCCCCCAAAACCCCTCTAGGGACCAATTAAACTATATCTCAATGCCGGAGACAGTAAAAATTCTTATTATAATCAAGCTGGTAAATAAGGTAAAAATTTAAGGGTCGGGATGTGACAATTAGTGCATGGCATAAGATCTTATGTCATTGATCTTAATTGTGATATGCATACATGTGCTCTTAATATAACTCTTTCTTATGCTTGATTGTTAGATATTATAATTGGAATGAGTTATATGCAGGTGCTATTTCCGTGGGAGTAATTGAGTCCTAACTTGGTTAGGATCTCAATATGTGATATGATTGTGGAATCAAATAAAGGAAAGAAGATCTATTTTGAATAGGTCTCATTTGCTAACCGTGTGAAGAAAGAAAGAAATCCTATTTCATATAGGATATTCTTTTATGGTTTAAATAGCTAAATATCTTGTATTATTACAAGGTCTTTAATTCTGATGTAAATTCCTTTTTGAGACAGGGATTAGAGTTGTTGGCGCTAGGTCTTTGCTCCTGTATAAAAGAGGCGTATGACATATGAAAGGTAGTTCTGCACGCTTGGCGTTTGAGAGGAAATTGTGTTTATTCCGCTGCTCATCTGAATATACAAGTTCAACTGTTCCTTGTTGAGTTGAACTTGTTTATGTGTGATTGTGATTTTCTTGTGTATTGAGAGAACATCATTGAAGAAATTGAAGAAAGAAGAAGAAGACGTTCTGCCTAGAGATAGAGATTTGTAATAGTATAGGGTTTACAAAGAGGTTGTAAGACTCTACACAAATTCATCTAGTTGAGTTCGTTTTCTGAGCTTGTGCTCCGCTGTGATTTTTCCTCTATTTTGAGGTTTTTACACAGCGTCAAAAATCTGATGTTCTTGTTAACTTTTTGTTAGTTCGAGGATTGAAACAGTCGTTTCAATCCCTGCTTCACGTTCCAGTACGTTCATCCTAGCCTCTTGGTATATGTATGTAGTTAGATATAGTCCTGAGGTTATTTTGATATAAGTTTTAGATTATGTGTTGAACTGTTAGATAAAGTTCATTAGGTTGCATTTAGATGTAGGCATGATAATTGTCATGGATGAGGCATGTTTATAACTTTATATATGAATTCTTTCAAGTAATCCAAAGGGAGAGACCTAGAGAGTAAATGCCATCTTCCATTTGAATGCACTAATTTTGAGCTGGACGGACTTCTTTTGGCATGGTAACCACATCAAGCACCGGGTGAATCCTAGTCCTTGTGAATATAGACAAGATTGCGGTTACACTTTCAAAACAGCTGAGGGAGACGTCTAGAATGTACCCAGGGGTGCTGCACTCAGATGTTTGTCCACGTGTCGACGAGACAGAGGCCACATGTGAGTTTCTGATACGTATAGGTTGAGGTAAATACGGGGTTAGTATTTGGGGGTTAGGGTAAATACGGGGTAAGAATATATGGGTAAATACACAGATGTATTTTGGTTTGGATAAGATTTTATTTTTTCAGCAAACCATATCTCTCTCTAAAAGAACAAAATAGCAGGAGGTCGTTGGCTTTTAGTAAAATCATGACCAGTCATGTTCACCGCCATAATCATGGCTTTTAGCAGAGGACGCGATGTCTATCCTTATCGTTGATGTGGGGGTGGCTAGAATGCTAGATCGATCGAGCATAGAAGAGTAGCAGGTCGAAACTGTCGTAGAAAGAACCAGAAAGATGTAACTTGGATTTGGATCTGTTAGGCTGAACAGTGGTTGGCCACCAATTCGATTGGTTCGTGGAGGCCTCGGCGGCACACTCGCGGGATCACTTGGTGGTCTCAGAGACTGAGTCGGAGATTCGATGGAGGCGGAGGAGGTAGTGATGGTCTGCGATTTCTTGGCGAAAATCTTGGCTCCCTTCTACGGGTTTTCCATTGTTTCATCTCTTCGTATATAAATTTCGTTGATTTGGCGATTTCTACTTAGCTGCTAGCCTGCTACTCTGGTTCTAAAGGATTGGCACTTTGGCAGAGAAAGAACGATAGGCAGCCTATCATAGGCTGTGAAGCTATGTTTATTTTAGATATAGAAGGTCAATTCGCTAAATAATAATTGTGGCACAGTGGTAAAGCCACGAATCTATTATCTTGGCAAGAGGTGTTCGAAACACCTAGACTACACTTGGTTAGAAATTTTTTAATTTTTTCACTATTCTTTTCAACTTTTTGTGAAAAAAATTATCAGATTTTCTTTTAGTTTAGTTTTTAATTTTTTTTTTATATAATAAACAAGTAGAATACTTTTTTTTTGTTGGAAAATAATCATTATTATGAGAGGTAAACCTCACAAGTAATATACAATGGATATAAGTATCGTAGTAGACCCAAGTGGTTTATCTACAAGCGTGATGTCAAAAGCGTAATCCTACAAAACTCAAGGTGCGCTCGCTAGCCAAACATGTCAAACAAACAAAAAAGTATATATATCGTCTGATGTGATAAACATACTTAAATAAGTAGGCACGTTGTGGTTCTTATAAATGAATTTATGATATAAAAATTCAACCGTATGATGTGATAAGTATACTTAAATATGGATATAGAAAAAAATTCACTTATTTTCGACAACGTTTGGGTCTCGATCGAGGGAGTCAACTATAAATTTAAGTCACTTATTACACAAAAACGCTCATACATATCCCCTTGTGACTTATTTTGGTCGTTTCTTCAACCTACAAACTCTCACATATATGTGATGTAGTAGCCCATATAAAAATTTAGGGAAATTCACCTCCCGACGATAGGGTTCCCCATAAGGAAGCATAAGCATAGAAATAGTTGACCGCCTTGATCGGGTTCCAAACATTATCAAAATATTTGAATTTTCTACGATAGTTGTATTTCACTATACCGATCACATCCTACGGCCAATTTTTCAAAATTTTATCCCTATATATAGTTGATTTATAAAGATGTACATTTGTATATACCCATTAAACAAGTTACACCACATTAGTAGACACGTTATGGTTCCAATGACTAAAATTTATATAAAAATTTGACCGTCTGATGTGTTAAGTACACTTAAATATGTCTATGGTAAAAAATTCACATATTTTCGATAACATTTGAGTTTCAATCGACGCGGTCAACCCTTAATCAACATCACTATTACATGGAATCACTCTTATTTACCTCTTTGTGATTTATTTTTGTCGATTGTTCCGCCACACACTCTCACGTAGATAAGATGTAGCAGCCCATATAAAAATTAGGGGAAGATTACCTCCCGAAAATAGGGCTCACCATAGGGATACATAAATGTAAATAGTGTTGACCGCGTCGATCGGGGCCCAAACATTATCGAAATTTGTGATTTTTCGACCATAGCCGTTTTTCACTATTTTGATCACATATTATTTCACGGATTTTTTTCAAAATTTTGCTTCCTCTATTGTTGGTTCATAAAGTTGTACACTTGTATATAACCTACTAAACAAGTTATACAACATTAGTAGACACGTAATTCCAATGACTAAAATTCACATAATGAAAATTTCACCGTCTGATATGATCATTATAGTAAAACATAGCTATGGTATAAAATTCAACTCGATTCGACAATGTTCAGGGCTCGATCGAAGGGGTCAACCCTAATCTATCGTCATTTATCACACAGAAACGCTCTTACCTACCTCTCTGTGACCTAGTTTGGTGTCGATTCTTCCGCACATTAAACTCTCATATAGATGAGACTTAACCACACATGTAAAAATTTAGAGACGTTTACCTCCCGAAAATAGGGCTCTCCATAGGGAATATAAAGCATAAAAAAGGTTGACCGTTTTTATCGTTATAATTATCCATACGATCCGAATACGTGATTTTTCAACCATAGCCGTATTTCACTATTCTGATCATATCTTATTTCATGAGATTTTTGAAAATTTTGCTTCCAGTGTGTAGTTGGTTCACAAAGTTGTATACTTGCATATAACCTACTATATAAGTTATATCATATTAGTAGGCACATTATGATTATGATGACTAAAATCAAAAAATGAAAATTTCATCACCGTTTGATATGATAATTATAGTAAAACATGGCTATGGTATAAAATTCAACTTGATTCGACAACGTTCGGGGCTCGATCAAAGCGGTCAACCATAATCTATCGTCACTTATCACATGAAAACGCTCATACCTACCTCTCTGTGACCTAGTTTGGTCGATTCTTCAACACGCTAAACTCTCACATAGATGAGACATAACCACACAAATGTAAAATTTGGAGACATTTACCTCCCGAAGATAGGGCTCATCAAGGAAGATTAAGCGTAAAAAAAGTTGACCGCTTTTATCGGCACTCAACATTACCTGAAATACATGATTTTTCAACCATAGTCGTATTTCACTATTTCGATCACATCTTATTTCATCAGATTTTTGAAAATTTTGCTTCCTATGTGTAGTGGTTCACAAGTTGTATATTTGCATATAACCTATTAAACAAGTTATACCACATTAGTAGGCACATTGTGATTCCAATGACTAAAATTCATAAAATGAAAATTCCACCGCCTGATGTGTTAAGTACACTTAAATATGTCTATCAAAAAAAATCACATATTTTCGATAACGTTTGAGTTTCAATCGACGCGGTCAACCCTAATCAACGTCATTTATTACACGGAAACACTCTTATTACCTCTTTGTGATTTATTTTGGTCGATTCTTCCGCCACACACTCTCACGTAGATGAAATGTAGTAGCCCATATAAAAATTAGGGGAAGATTACCTCCTGAAGATAGGGCTCACTATAGGGATGCATAAACGTAAATAGTGTTGACCGTGTCGATCAGAGCCCAAACATTATCAAAAATTTGTGATTTTTCAACCATAGCCGTATTTCATTATTACGATCACATCTTATTTCATGAGATTTTTGAAAATTGTGCTTCTTGTGTGTAGTTGGTTCACAAAATTGTGTACTTGCTAAATAAGTTATACCATGTTAGTAGGCACGTTGTAATTCCGATGACTAAAATTCACAAAATAAAATTTCACCGTTTGATATGATCATTATAGTAAAACATGGTTATGGTATAAAATTCAACTCAATTCGGCAACGTTTGGGGATCGATCGAAGCGGTCAACCCTAATCTATACGTTTTGGGAATAGGGTTGACCGCTTCGATCTAGCCCCAAACACTGCCGAATCTAGTTGAATTTTATACGATGGTCATGTTTCACTATAACGATCATATCTGACAATCAAATTTTCATTTTTTGTATTTTAGTCATTGGAATCACAACGTGCTTACTAATGTGGTATAATTTGTTTAGTAGGTTATATGCAAGTGTACAACTTTGTGAACCAACATTTTTACATGAGTGGTTGTATCTCATCTATGTGAGAGTTTAATGTGTGGAAGAATCGACCAAACTTGGTCACGAAGGGGTACTTAAGAGCGTTTCCGTGTGATAAGTGACAATAGATTATGGTTGACCGCTTCGATCGAGTCTTTAACGTTACCGAATCGAGTTGAATTTTCTACCATAGGCATATTTCACTATAATGATCAAATCATATGGTTGATTTTGATTTTGTGAATTGTAGTCATTGAAATCACAACGTGCCCACTAATGTAGTATAACTTGTTTAGTTAGTTATAAACATGTGTATAACTTTGTGAACCAACTATACAGAGGAAACAAAATTTTCGAAAATCTCATGAATATGATGTGATCGATATAATGAAGTACGGCTAGGGTAGAAAAATCACTTTAATTCGACAACATTTGGGACCATATCCAAGCGGTCAACCCTATTTACGCTTATGCTTTACTAAATGATGCCCTATCCTTGGATAGTAAACGTCCCTAAATTTTTACATGAGTGGTTGCATCTCATCTATGTGAGAGTTCAATGTGTAGAAGAATCGATCAAACTAAGCCACGAAGGGGTAGGTAAAAGCGTTTCCATGTGATAAGTAACGTTTAATTAGAGTTGACCGCTTTAATCGAGCCCCTAACATTACCAAATTTAGTTGAATTTTCTACCATAACTGTATTTAACTATAATGATCACATCATATGGTCAAATTTTGATTTTGTAAATTTTAGTCATTAAAATCACAACGTCCCTACTAATATATAACAATTTTTTCCTTCTATCGTCATGTGATTTGTCATTGTACAATTTTTTTTCATATGTTGCGTGAATTGTGACTTGCTATATAGAATGCTACAAACCGTCCACTGATTAGTACTTTTTAGGTAATCTGAATTGCTGGTTGCATAAACTCGGACAAAATTTGCACAAACAGTTATTTCTTCATTGTGCTCCGACTGTAATGTTTGCCTAATCAATACGCGATTCACATTTGTATCAAATTAATAATGCTCCATATATTGGCCTTGTTAACATGTTGGCACTTCTTCACATCTGTATTGTATCTTAATATGTATAGTACAGAGTTACTGACTCATCCTCTGCAACTCCTCCTTCACAGTACGACGAAATCCCCAAACCCTCAATCCTAGTAAACACACTGCAACTATTAGAAACAAAAGTGTAAAATAATTAGAGGTCAACAAGATAAACAAAATTAGTCCCCACTGCTGAGCTGAACAAAGAGTAAAACAATTAAATCCAACTGATTTATATATATTGCGGTGGTTTAGTCATTTTGACGTCTATAGCTTATGTGGACCTTGATCACATTACTTGAAAAAGAAGTAACGTCATTATGTTATCAATGTTACTGTTCTGATGTGCCATAGTCCCAAGCAATCTGTTAAGATGTGGAAATTATTTTCTTCTGTCTTATAGCCTCAGTAATTGCACCTATCACTTATACCACTTAATACTCACGCAAAGACAACAAGTCCTGATCCACAGAAACATAAGAAGAATGGTTGTGCTCACTTTTGTAACGAACACCTAAAAAATTGAAGTAGATATATGGACATTGAAAAGTACCAGACTGTTGTGAAGTGTTTATGAGGCAACAAGAAAGCTAGGTTGCCCTAATGACGGAAACAAAAACCATATGCATTTGTACAAATTAAGTCCATTCATTTGTTTCTACCATAAAGAATTGCAAATCTTATATTCATAGATGATTGACATCTCAAGTGTAAAAGTTCTAGTGGTCAATGAGATATTAAAATCCAACATCCATAAGTGAACAACTATGAACTAATAGTGTTTCCTTTAAATAACTCTTCCAAATCAGAATGGCCTTTAGGGTGGCGGAACTGCCTACCAAGGATCTTAAACCAACTACTTCAAAAGAAAGATGTTAACTAAATTTGTTTATTTTGGATAGCAACATTAATAGACTAGACAGAATGCAGCAACAATAATTTGGAATGGAATGGAAATAATATTGTTGCAAATGGAACCTAGCAGCAACTATATATATGCTTCCATATCAATAACAGCAAAACATCTCCAAATTTACTAAAAGAATACTGACCTGCAGAAGCCCCCGAATAGCTTGCACTCGATGACTCGAACCTGCACATTACAATGATCAAAAAGTCAAGCATGGAACCGAATTGCACAATCCATACTACCGAAATGACAGTAATAAAGCAATTATGAAACATGTATCTTCAACTATGTCGCACTGATCTATTTGAAAATAACACCCACTACTTTTTCTAAAGAAGAATCCCACAATTTCTGGTTACCATATATAACACCTACTATCACTATGAACTCACTGAATGATATTTTCCATCTATTTGAGCTGTGTAATATGAACATTAAGTAAGCCAAAGCTCTTCTTCTTCAATGAAGACAGAAAACATAGTCAATTCTTAATTCAAATTACTCAGAAAGTAGCGTTCCCTCAATTCCATTTATATAAACAATGCAACATCTCACCTTGCATCCAGGTGGGGGAGGAATTAAACAGTTAAACCGCTTTTTAGGAATGGGGCTGGCAGTGTCTCTCATAATGTTCCATCAAAGACGGTCCAACTTCAACCTTGTCTGGTAAATAAGGTTTCTGTCCAAGCAAGGAATTAATTCTGAATGTCTAGCATCACAACCTACATCGCAAACAGACAAGAAAAGATGGAATTAGTTTGGAATACAAGATTACTCAATTAACTCAATGGTAAGTAAAGAGTATGTAAATAGAACAACTTAGACAAGATGGCTCACCGGTATGCTCTTCAGTACAACACTATCATCTTCATCTTCACCAAGTTTGGTAGGTGTCTCATCAATCTCTTCATCCCCACCCAAGTAAGTAGAACCAGATTTTCATATTTTACTGCTATACTCCAAAGCGGTGGAACCATTTCTTTTAGTATATACATGTACAACCCTCCACAAATATCACCAAAACTAGAACCAAGGTTACCGATCATTTCTTTGAGCCCCCATCAGCTCACCCACGCGACATGGTTGGGACCAACAAGACAAACCACCTTCTACTTTGACTTCAACATACAGAGTCCAGAATCAAGCTATCAGATGCCAGCTCCAAATGGAAGATCAATCGATGCTTCTCTTCTGAAATGCTTCAATCAACAGAACAAGATCAAACCAGTCAGTTGGAACTCATTAACTACGCACACTAAGATTATACATGGAATGTAGAGGTACCAAAAGAAAACGATCCATGATGCATCAATAATCCAAATACGATTATTTCAAATCAGCACTTCAACTCAACTCTAGTTAACTGCGACAACGAATCAAATCAGACATACGTATTAGCATCGATACTACAAGATAATCTCAAGTTCGTAAAAGCAAACAAGAAAATGAAGACAGTGCCATACATACACAAACCGACACCACCCAGAACAACTAAATCATTCACAATCACCCTACCATCTATCCGCATCATACAGCAAAAATCCAACGCCGACGCCAGAATCCACCGCAAACTCGGGAAACCCACTAACTACCATGAACTCTCCCAATTTCCGGGCATATTTTGGATCAGGTTCGAACAGATGAAATGAATCAATCGGCTCGCTCTACTTTCCGTCGACACTGACATACCCTAGATTTGATTTTAGTGACATCGACTCCACCCAATCTACAATAAAAAGTAAGGCACGGGCGGGACGCGTGCTCCAAGTACACGGAAAAAGTATGAGTAAAACCTGAGATACTGTATACATACTAGCCAACTACAAACCGTATGAATACAGATTCTCAAGGGACAGTACCCAGACAGTAGACCGGCAGCTGGGTGCTGGAACCTCTGGGTGCATTCCAGAATTCTTGACAGCTGAGTTTGTAGGTATATTGACAGTATGGTAATGTACGGGGTGAGTTTTGAAGTTTTCTTTTCATTACTAGTACTTGTAGTCTTGTTACTTCTCAATGATGTACTGGACCAAGTTAACATATGAGTTGATATACGGTTGAAGATTTGGAGAAGTTCTATTTTGATAACATCAAATATGTGATTTTTTTTTTTAGACTTGTGCTTACCTTTATAGTTGAAAGTTGTAAGTGTCTTGGACAAATATTGAATTAAAAGTTTTTCTGTGTCCTGATTAAGATGATGGCATGGCGTATCTGTTTCTGATTAGAGGATCTTTGCTGACTAGAAATGTGCCCCCGCGTTGCTCGGGTACATTTGATTGATCAGTGTTGTCTATTTTTATTTTTCATTTATATTTTGTGAAATTATACATCCAACAGCCATATCGATCACAAATGTCATCGAAAGTTCATCAAAAGTATTTTAATTCCTGCTATAACGCAACCAATGGTTCCAACTTCTACCGGCAAAATGCAGAACTTGGGAATTGTTCTATCTACTTGTAAATTGCAACCAACCCAAAAAGTTCAATGCACGTAGTCACCAGATGTCAGCATAAAAAAAAGGGTAGGGAAACAGCAAGCATTTGAAAGCTAGACTAATACTTCATGGGACAACTACTGTAATATAAACTATAAAGTATGAGAGAAACGTAGTCCCTAAAGATACAACAAAACAATGATACATGGTTCCCTGAAAGTTACAAAATCTCCACCAGAAGGAAGCATAGACCACTTAAGAGATGGTTAAGATGAATTAAGTGAAAGATTAAATAAGTTCTATCTACATTGTTAATCTGAGGATTGAATAGTATGTGTATGCCAAACTGTTGGTCTAGGCATATTCCACTTCCCTAAACTAAGATAATAAACTGGAAACAAATTAACACAATTTGAAAAACTAACGTTAACAACAAAAGTTCATGTAAATATTTTTTTTCTCTACCTTCTATGGAGCATAGGGTTTATCAGAATAAAAAAGGAAAAATAAAGAGAAACCATAGAACATTTAACATCTTATTCTAATTCTGTTGTATTACCTAAGCAAAAGCCTTACCCACTGGCTTTGAGATAAGAACATCCACTTTCTCAAGTAAGTCAAATTCATAGATTCAGTGAGGAATCTACAGTTTGAAGTTCATAGATTCAATATCTGAAAGCTACCAAACAAATATGAGATACAAATAGCAGTTTTTTAGGGAGATGACAAAGGCATGTTTTGAGGGTTGGGTGATGAAAACTGAGCAGAGATTTGACACACTATCGAATAATTAAAACCATGCGGGGAATAACGCATGGGGAACAGTCTTGAGTGTTGAAAGACGTACGGAAGTTATAGACAGATGGAAAAGTTTAGCAACACACATTTACATAATGTATTAATAATGACCAAGGAATGCTAAAGAAACTTACATACACTACTCATGGCACATTCTATAAGTGCAACAGAATATAGAGCATAGTATATATCAGACCAGAAAAAATATAGAGCATAGTATATAGAAAATATCAATCTGAAATTGTATGAAGGGTTGCTATTGCACACTTCAAGTTTTCCACACAACGAATCAGTTTAGCAAATAAGCCTCAAATTCGAGTAAACATGATAATTCTTGCAAAATTTTACTCCCCTCAAATCCAAAAGTCATTCCAGAAATTGGATCAATCTCCCAAGTCTTTTATTATGGATAATTCTAAAATGCATTATGTACCTAAACTTTCATAATCCATGAGCACTTGCTATTGAACAGAGCGAGTATCAAATCTCTATGCTATGTCGATCCAAACAGCCTTTCAAGTCGCTGCAGCAACAACAACAAAGGTGTACAACTTACATAAATTAGCAGCAACATAATATATCTCCTTTCATGAAATCCAAACAAATCAGATATCACTTTTCAAAATAAGGCTCAACAAGTTGAGTTTGGAAAATAAATGCAGACATCAAAGTATATTTAAAGCATGCGTATTAAGTATAAGATTAAAACGGTGACAATGCATTGTTTTCTTCTAATATCTTCTCCAACTATTTACTTTGGGTAAAGGAAATCAGAGGGCCAAATATCATAATTTCATACTCTAAAGTTTAAAATGAAATCGTGTTAGAGAGAAACAATTTATAAAGGAAAAAGGAAACCAAATACATTTCTAAAGTGGTTCTTGATCAAAAATATAGCAATCATATCTCATAACTAACAAAATCGTACCAGTAATAGGCAAAATTTCAAAAATTTGACCATCTTAACTTTAACTACCTGGTCTTGTGGGCTTTGGCTATCTTTTTCTTTCTTTTCTTATCAGCCTTTGGAACTTTAGTTCTCCTAGCTTCCCTCTTCTAATCAAAAGAACAGGGAGGGAAAAAAAAAAGAAAAAAAGAATTGGAGCTGCTTTACTCTATCCTGCTTAAACTGGAATCTTCAAACCTTCAATAGACGCTTTCTTGTCTGAGTTCTATCTGTTCTATGAATGGTTATTGGTCACATTGTTCGAATCAGCAGACATCTGCCTTTTCATGATCAAATCCTCCCCCATCCTCTCTAAGTGTAATATCACACTTTCATCTAATTAATCCCCTTTGCCGGGCCAAGACTACCATCAGTTCCATATTTAACTAATCCATATGTAAAACAACAAATTTGATTAGCATAATTCATATCAAATTTTTTTTACTGCATTTAAGAAACCAATAATAAAAATAAAAATAAAAACAAATCAAACTGAAGGGTACTATAGAAGTTAATATCTACCACATCCAACTCTTGCTCCTGCATTCCCAGTAGATTTACTGAGTTCATGTCCTCCTATTGCATCACTGACATCACTACACTATATGAAACTTCATGTCCTCAATACCAAAATAGTCAGCATTATAAAATCAAATTCCAATTCCTATTGCACACAACAAATTCAGACTTAGACTGAAAATTTCATCAATTCGAGTCTACCTGAAATTCACTCTCTGCGGCGAAGCGACTTTAATACTGGAGCGGACGAAGAAAACACCGTCGGGAGGGAAAGTGATGACGTTGTTGAGGACCTTCCGGTCAACATCGATGAGAAGAAAAGAGAAGAAGATCGACACACACATATATAACAAAGAAGAAGAAAGAAGATCAGGAGGCTTACACGTCTTTGGATCGCACTATTGCAACGAATTTGAGCTCCGAAACAACCTGCCCTTCCGTGTTCTTCTACTATGTCTGCTCTCTCTTATTGTACTGTAAATTGTGTAGAGGAGAGAGATGGGTTTGATCACACTTTGTAGGAGGAGACAACCAACAAAAGACAGAGAGAGAGAGAGAGAGCAAAAGGATAAGAGAAAAAAAAAAAGAGAAGGTCTCAAGATCTCTGGAAGGTCCTTGTACTGAAAAAGAAAAAGAAAAAAAAAAGGGAAAAGAAATGGACCTTGTACTGATCAATACGCCTCCTCAATTTCTGGTTATTGAGATGATTATCTTTGATATCAACAGCCTCATCTTGACCGAGCTCAAAGTCATCAACAATGTCAGGAGAGTCGACGGAGTCCACAATAATATCATCCTCCATAGTACCAATCATGGTCAATTTGAGAGAGGATTTGAAAGGGAGAGAGGAGAGCAAAACGGCGTCGTCGGCGAGTTTGGAAGGGAGGAGTTTGGGGTAGAGAAGCTTTTGGCGTTTGGGGAGGACGGTGGTGAGTTAGCAGATTCGGCGCTTGAGCTCGCCCAGAGTGTCGTAGCCGCATACTTGAACCGTGTACTCCTTTCCGCTCCACTTGATGCTCAACGTTAGCTCCTCCTCCTGCTCTTCTCCCATCTTTGATGAAGAGCTTCCTGCCGCCATTCCCACCCACTAACCTACTTTTTCCAGACCGTTCCTATTCTGGAAGGTTCAAGAGACGGCGAGCGAAGAACAAAGGGGACAGTCGGAATAACATAGGAAAAAGTAGGGGTAAAACATGGAAAAAGTAGAGGTCGAGAGAGAGATATGCAGCCCGAGCCCAAAACTGTTTTTTACTGTATCTGAACAGTAAAATGAACAGTATTCAAGCAATAGATGTATAGTAAACCAGACTAGCCGACAACCCGCGCGCTGCTGCGGGAAAAAAAGTGTGGGTAATAATTGAATATTGAAAAAGATGTACGAAAGTTATAGACAAATGGAAAGAGATGGAAAGATTCAGCAAACACATGTACATAATGTATTAATAATCACCAAGGAATGCTAAAGAAACTTACAAACACTACTCATTGCACATCCTATAAGTGCATCAGAATACTGCTTCCACATATAGAGCATAATAGATTAAAATATCAATCTAAAATTGTAAGAGCGGTTGCTATTGCACACTTCAAATTTAAGCCTCAAATTCTACTAAAAATGATAATTGTTGTAAAGTTTTACTCCCCTCGAATTCGAAACATGATTGACACTGCATACTTTGTTTCCCAAAAGTCATTCAATCTCCAAGTCTCTTTTATTGATAATCTAAAATGCATTCTCTACCTAAACTTTCATAATCCATGAGCGCTCGCTACTGCAGGCATACCTCTCAGTGAGGTAATCGATCAGATTTGATATCGACACCAGCTGAAGAGCAGTATATGTACTTGCGAATCAGTGAAATTGTTTAATAAGCTTAAAATTGGCTATCTTACACTGGTGGAAGTAACATTTTAGCATAAAAACATCAGTTCCACCACTTTAGTATTTGAGCAAATCTAAGAACTATCTATTTAATCAAAGCACCAATAATTCACATTTCCAAAATTCATGGTTCATTTCTTTAGTTCCATTTTGACTCACAACCAACACCTATACCTATAGAGTTACCTGATCTTCTCTAAAATAACAATGTGTCAGCTAACTTCAAGGGCTGGCATTTCATTTACTCCTCTGCATGATCCATGATAGCAGTCTTCATCCTGTAAATACATATCATCAGTTCAAAATTCTCAAATGTAAATAGGAAAAAAAACAATTTCACTAACTCTTCAGAGGTTTCCTAACACCAAAAACATGCGGCGAACATAGAGTACTTGATTTTTAATCCTCAATTCGTTAAAAACTTAAAACAATTCAGATTAATCGTGTTCTCAAATATAGGCCAACAATTTTTCATTCTTCAAACATAGTATTATATCAGGAAATGACTAAATAAGAAGACTATCAAACAACATTATCTCTTTCAAATAGCACAATGAATTCAGCTATTCAAATTTTCAGCATAATATCTAAGCAATTGAGCTGATACTTATATCCACCATTTCTAGTATAGCAACCAATCGTAGGAAATTACTAACTGAGTCAAATAAATTACTAACCAAGTCAAAGAAATTGTATTAATCTCTGCAAGACAGTGATCAAAGAAATTTGTTCACTTGATAACTGGAATTTAAAACTATCAAATACCATAACCAAAACTATCTCATATCCCATATCTGCAACACATGATTCCATTTGATCAATCACCCTACTTGTAGCAATCTGAAATTTGATTAGAATTCCTAATTACTAACTAAGTGTTTGGGTTGTTAATTTTTTAATGGCACATATCCATATCAACTCTAAGTCTTCAGGCTTCTCAGATTTCCTAATAGCACATGTTTCTGCACTCTAAATTTAAATTATTCCCCTCAGAAAGCTTTGAAGCTACCATGTTTTACATATCCTAAATGCAAAACAAACAGTTTCTACTCAACTATATGTTTCTTTAATTTAACAACAACTTTCGCAGTTTCACCCACATAACTATTCTGATTTTTCTATAGGCAGATTGATTTGCAGAGGTGCATGAAAAGTGCTGACTAAAAGCAAAAATAAGGATAGTAATACTGAAAGAGATTCAATCTATTCAGAGCAAAGGAATAAAAATTGTGAATTTGCCAAATAGTTACATGCAACAGTATCATACTTATTAAGTGGATAATAAACCATCTGATTTATATTCTGGTGAACATGAGATTCTAAATGCAAGTTTTGAGGACTGATATTAACGTGGAAGGAGAACAAAGATAAACCAATGTATGAAAAAAAATACATAGAATATCACCAGTAATTGCAACTCATAACATGAGACGGATTCTCTACTCACCTATGTTCTATTGCTGTCCAGTTCCAGCTCTTGTTGCGAGTTTGAAACAGCTAGTTTTAATTGATGGATAGAAGCCTATGGCAGACGAAACAAAATTATATATACATGAAGATGGAACTACAATGGATTTATATTTCTATAGATAAACTAAAATAAACTCCATATCAGACAGAAACAAAAAAGCATATTGAATGGAAGATTGCAAACTAATCTAAGTACACTAAAGGTCAGCACATATAAACTAATTTTTTTATATATATTTATATATAGATATATGTATATGCACATATATCCAATTACTTTATTATGTTGATCATCTCCTGGTAAACGAAAATCGATCCTCTCGATCTATATATGCTTATAAAAGATAGGAACGGCCAACCATGCATATCCAAAGCTATCAAGTATCAATAAAGCTGTCAAGTTTTGATTTCAAAGTAATAAAGGATCTTAATATCTGTTGCAGCAAGTCTTGAGAGCTATTCAATTGGGGGGAGCCATGTTTTTCAGTGGTAGATCGCTGGGCAAGTTTTACTGGTGTAGCTGTATCTTATTTCAATACAGAACCATATATGTATAGCAATCGATCAATCAAGTTCGTCTATAGATGAAGATGAAACATTAAAGAAACCTGAATTCACCAAAAAACCTTTGATGCTTGATTGAAACCCAAACCCGCAATAAGCAATAAAAGTGATCGGCGAAATCAAACCTCGAACACCTTCTGCATTAAAATTTCCCAAAAATCGAACCAAAAAATTAAGGGCGCATGCGGACAGGATGATTGCTTGCAGAAAGAGAAAGGGGATAGCTTACCTAAAGAACGATCGTCTTGCTTTGCTTTGCTCTCCCTCTCTCTTTCAGTCTCTCTCTCTCGCGTTGTTTTCGATGAGTTTCAGTTCCTCTGTGACGAAAACGAAAGAAAATAGAAGCAAGAGACGCGGTGGCAAGAGCGACAGGCCCAAAACACAGACCCAATACCTAGGCCCATCAGTGTTAAAAACTGTATATGACGTCATCTCAAAGAATAGATATATAGTAAATTCGCAATCGCCCAATGTTTGGTAGATATCCCTCTAAGCGACGACCCTCTCTTTGAAGCTTACCTTGATTCAGAAATTGTTTTTTTGTGTAATTGGAATCCAGAAAGAGCGAAAAAAGAAAGAAGTGACCTTTGTTTTTTGGGAGCAGAAAAGAGAGAAAGGGAACGACTCTCTCTCCCCCCATATACTCTCGTGAATTAAATGAAACCAAAAACCGAGCTTTATACAGTGAAGTAACTGAGTTTAACCATATAATTCGCAGCCATGCATTTCTAGAATCTTTTTTATCTTCCAGCAATGCATTTCCATCTTGAAATTACCCATTGTGTTCATTAACTCAATCTTCTAGTCCAAGGCAACGTAGCTGCAAAACCAATGTTCAAAGGAAAAATAAAACCAACATTCATTAAAATTACTTAATAAACTCTCACGTTAGAGGCAAATTGGACAGATCGAGTTAGACACTTGACAATTACAATTTTTTTTTTCCAGAAAAAACAGAGAGCAATTTCAGTACTCTATCATGATGTAAGACGTAGATTCCGATAACAATACAAAACATATTAACAATTGAATTAACCGTACCAGGTACGTTTCCATGTGCGAGCCTTCACAATCATTTTTAACAACTCAAAGAGGAAGTGCGTCCTTGAATCTTCTCTAATGAGGCATTGCAACCGTGTTCACAGTGAGACAACCAAAGATTGGTAGCCAACAACTATCCAAAATACAACACAGTCAATTAAAGTATCAAAAACTGCTGATTACTTCTAAAAACCCAAGCAATGAAATGCTGCAGAACATAGGACCCTGAAAAGATACAGAAACATAAAGATACAAAAGAATGACCAATACCACACATAAGGAAACAATAACTTCAAAGAAAGAGATGCATCAGCAGAAGTATTCCATTACATTTTTTTCCCATGATCTTATCATGTTTCTGTCTAACATATATATATCACCTCTGTTTCATCCTGTAAAACCCCATGGACTCCATCACTTACATATCAGGCTATAATTCGCTAAAATTTTGCTTAGCCCTCTTTTTTTTTCATTCCTATGATCCAAACAATAACAGATATAAACACAATTACTCAGATACAGGGCAAGGGTTTTATAGACCATCTGGAAAAAAAAATTTGATTTTGAAAAAACCCAACAATTACAAAGAAATTGAGACTTTCTTAGTATTGCTAGACATTTAGCTATCCAAGAAGTAAAACAATGGAAGCTATTTCCAAAACTGGACAAAAAGTAGATGAAAGCAGAAGGAGAACTTACCGAGATGTACACAAAGGTAGGTTCAAACTTGAATATCTCCTTTAGAGTGCCAATTTTTTTATATCTGAGACATGAAAAGAGACCGCCATTTTGCTGAACATCATCTGACATGGGAACTAAAGATGTAGTTTCCCTAACTATTTTCTTTTGAGTCGTTGTAATTGCGACGACAGTGAATAAACCAAATAGACGTAGTAACTACACATGACACGTAGAATATTAAGAAAAATGAATCCAAGACCAAACAACACATGAATTAGTTTAAGATGAATTAGTCATTTTGGTCTTAATTTGTCGTAATAATTCATAAGGCAGTCACTGCAACAAAAGAACAATTCTGAAGTACACTCATCCACAATTCTAAACTAATTATCCAACATCAGAAATATCGCACAATATATTAGCTGTCCAACCTGTAGTCATACGCACCAACACTTCATAATAAATAAATAAACAAATAAAACTGAAAATTCACACTGCGCCTCAGTGCCCAGAAGCTAAAACTAATCCAGTCCTATTGTAAATCAGGGATAGCACCTGAAGTTACCGGTGAGACGAAGAGTGCGAGAGAGGAAGCTATCGGTGAGCTCAGACGCAGCGGGATTCGGGAAATAGAGGACGACGCAATACGGGAGCCCAACATATGAGGTCAGGAAGAAAAATTACCTCAAAAGCACTCGATGGCTTGCTTGGGTTGTAGATTTAAGACGTATAATCGACCAATCCTTGAGATTTTGTCCGGATTTCGGAGATTCGAGAGTGGTAGAGAGCCGAAGAGGAAAACAGATTGGGTGAGAGAGGAAAAGTGAGGCGCATAGATGAGAGAGGAAATCTTGAGATCACAATTGGGCTACTTTCAACACTGAATGGGAAAGCTGGTTCGATTACAGCGAAATCTTCAGATCGGTCTCGAAGCTTCTAAGAGGTGGCCAAAGAGAAAAAATGAGGCGCAGGGATGAAGAATGAAGCAGGTCCATTCAGGTCCAAAACTGTTTCATATGAACAGTTGCCTTAACAGTACTTTAAACAGTAAAACAGTGCCAGTACTTTAAACAGTAAAACAGTGCCACAGAAAATAGTATATAGTTAAATGGGTCAAGTTTTCAATACTTTATTAGTAGTAACTGCAGTGCCACCTGTTAGAGCTTCATACTATTGTTCACTGGATAAAGAGTAGCATCTGGTCAGTCTTTATTGCTTTGTGAGCAGAGTAGGTTTGTGCCTAGCCCTATATTTGTTTTGGTTAAGAGTAAAAGCAAGGCACAACCTAAGACTGAGGAATGTATTGCTTGCCTCATCTTGCCCACATACATTGTTTCAGCAATACAACACAACAACAACCATCCAGAATTGCACAGTGACCAGCAATTGTTGAGGTAATTTCATGGTATTGTTTCTGGCGTGTTGATCTTTTTGTTATTTTTATTTTTCAGAACTTTCTCTAGAACTTTTCTGGGCAGTTTTTTTTACAGATTTTTGTTTTCTAGTTTTGTTGTTTGAGTGGCAGCTCTACTAAAACTATCCCACTCAATCATTTGTAGCTGAGAGAAGTTTTGGTTTGTATTCCTTTATGTGCTGTGTTGACATTGTGCTATAGATAAGATCATGGTCTAATATAGACTGATCAATATCCATTGTGGGAAACTAATGATCTTGCCCACCTAATTTCCCTACATTGTGCTGTGTTTCACTACTGTATATAAACCCTTGTGGGAAACTAATGATCTTGCCCACCTAATTTCCCAAATTCACAATATGAGTTAGAATTCTTTATGGGGAAGCAATAATTCACTATCTAAAAGTAAATGGCCTCCTGAATGATTTGGTTAGTTGAATGCGTTCTGTAGTTGCAAAGGGGCTTACTACAAATGCAATTACTTTGTATTTCCTGGTTTGATGACATTATTCCGTCCCACATTTTTTGAACAGTTGCATTGATGTTTTCAGGCCTCACAGAAGCCCCCATTTTGGCTTCTGAGAAATTAGTAGAAAACAAACTGGTCCTGATGATGGAACTCCTTTCTTTTTGGCAAATGATGAGATCAGTTTGTTGCTTATGAACTGGTAAGGTGTAGATGTCGGTTTCTGTTCAACTTTCCCGGCTATTTCTTGTGCAAAGTCCATCTTTAACTTTTTGTATATAAAGTACATTTGAAAGAGTGAACTGGAGAAGGACTAAATTTCTGATATAAGGTTCTGTGGCCAAGTTTTGTGTTTCTTTGATGATAACATATTTGCTGCTGGAAATCTTGTGGGTTTGCCAGCAGTGTTTGATATTTAAGTATCTGTAGTGATTTTGGCTGCATAACATGTTTTCTTTTATTAAGGTTAAACTATAATTGTATCTTGATTTGTATCAAATGTTACCTCTTTCTTAACATATATTTGCTAATGAGTTTTCCTCCATTAATCTGATTTTATAAATTCTTCTTTCGTTTTGTTATTTCTTGAAGAGAATTCCATCAGCATTCCTGAAGCACATCTTGAATGAACTCTCTATAAGGGCAACTTTGACTCTGAGCAGTTCTGCAGATAAATTATGGAATGTCAGAGTCCATAAAACAGGAAGGAATATTTATCTCAAGGAAGGCTGGCAAGAGTTTCTAAGAGATAACGCCTTAGGTGATTCAGAGTTCTTGGTGTTTGGATATGATGGAAACATGCATTTCAGCATAGATATTTATGAGAAGACTGGGTGTAAGAGAACTGTAGCTCCCGCTATTCAAGGGCATCAATGTTCCACCTTCACCAACAATACTAAAAGACTTTGTGGTAGACCAAGAAAGAGCGGCACTGCAGGTACATATGTGTGATCACATGTTGCCAAATGCGTATTAGTAGTGGATCAAAATAAGTCATGTAGTGCTAATGTTTTACTCTCGCATGTAAAACTGCAGCTGAACACACTGCAAATGGTGAATCCAGTAACAATACTAAAAGACATCGTGGTAGACAAAGAGTGAGCAATAATGCAGGTATATTTATGTGACCACATGTTGCCAAATGCGTATTATTAGTGGATCAAAATAACGTATGTGGTTGCTCATGTTTTACTTTTGTATGTGAAACTACTGCAGCTGAACACACTGCAAATGGTGAATCTTGTAACAATACTAAAAGACCATGTGGTAGACCAAGAGTGAGCAATAATGCAGGTATGTTTGTGTGACCTGATGTTGCTAAATGCACAATTTCGTGGATCAGAATAACTCATGTAGTTGCTAATGTTTTACTTTCATATTTGAAGTTGCAGCTGAACACACTCCAAATAGTGAATCCAGTGTTCACATACAGCACACCGAATGCAAATTCCAAGCTTTTGTCAAAACCATTAATAAAGTTTATGCAGTGGTAAGCAAGCCAACGTATTTACTTTTATTCTTTCATTATTACAACTGCAAGAACTGCTTGTCCATTGGCCTTCATTTTGTACCTTAGATTCCGTTAATAACTTTTTTCATGTAGGATATTATGAATATAACATCTTTACATGTTAATTAAATAGATTTCATGCTCTTCATGCAGAATATTCCAACAGGCTTCTGTAAGAAGCATCTTCCTCCTGGCTACTACAAATTCATCCTGGAAAATACAGAGGGAGACAAATGGTAAGCAAGCGGTACTCCTTGCAATGCTACAATCCAATTGGGTGGTGGATGGATTGGTTTTGCCAGGGATAACGGAGTCGAGATAGGAGATGATTGCTTGTTTGAGCTCGAGAGCAAAAGCAAGACGGTGGTTCACATAATTAAGAAATAGCAACTGATCATTTTGAAGCAGCAGTTAAGCAGTGTCAACTTCCAAGCATTTATTTTGTGAGCTAACTTTAACTTTAGTGGTCTCTTCTCACCACCTGATATGTTGGTATTTATTATGCTGTATTTATCGTCCCGAAGGTGTATGAGATTAGAAGTGTTAATTTAGATTTGGTGAGCCATATGAATTAACCACTACTCTGAAATATTTGCATATGAATTGGATTTGCATGGTCAAATCATGCAACAGTGATCCCATGTGAGAGTTGTTGCATCTAGGAAAAGATGATATCTACTTTTTACTCTCATTACTTTTTGAAATTACGGTTCTTTTTTCCTGGAATATGAATTGGAATCTTAGGCTGCTAAATGGAAATTTTTGGAAATCCTGCCATAAACGTATCCAATTATCATGAATACTAAAAAAAGTAACCAATAGGGGTCACTGATCATGTTCCCCATTTCCATTTCTTCACTGCAATTCAAGAGTGACTTGACGTTTTTCTACAAAGAGGAGAATCACTTTAAACTCTGATGGATCTCCATTATTTTGGTAGAGCAAGTTCAAATTCATTATAAAGTCTTCACCAAACAAAAAGCCATTGCCAAATACCCCATCTCCATCTGTTCTCTCAAGCTCAAGCCTTGTGGGGTGAGTTCTTCAATTTTCTGAACATTTTACCTTTCTGGGTCTTGAATGATTGTTCTGTTTTCTCCATGCCTCTAATAATACTAATTTCCAGGGCAATGTTAATTTCATATTATGTTTGTTCAAGTTGATTTTCTTGTTCTCTGATGTATTCTTCAGTATACTACGTTTTTCTGGTTCTGTTTTTCCTTGAGGGCACTAATATCTTGCCTGAGTAGTGGTTTTCCAGTTTGATTTCCTTGTTTGTGATTTTTCTCCAAAGAAACGTTGCTATATGCTCATTGATTAAGAAAATGACATAAAAAAATACATTATTTCTTTAAATAAAGATGCATTATCAGTCTAGGAAAGGTACTTCGATAGATTCAGAGGTTCATTTCGGATGCATTGTTAGCAACATAATTACTTATATGTAGCTTTCCAGAGATCTGCTGGACATTGGTGTTTGAATATGTTGTTGCTTCATTTGATCAGCTTCAGGTTCTTTTTATACTTCTGTACTTATTGATTTCATGGAAGGTTGCTAGTTTGTTTGTGCTCTGGGTTGGAGCTTCCTACTTTTGATCTATTTTTCCTTTTCTTCTTGACAAATTGTCATTCACTTTGACAGAGGAAAAGATGGTGAGGATACCGACTAATGGTATTGAGGAGATGAATCCTAGCTTCTTCAAGATTATTCTACCTGGCCGCAACTCTGAGTATGTGGTAATAAGTTTTTCATGCATTTTCTTTACTTCTGTTGTCTGTGAGTGTTTGGTTTGGAATGTTATTAGCGTCCTTCACATCGATCTCCATGAATTGCATTATCTGAAATACTGATGCTCTCTGTTTGTTGTGTCTTGAAGAGAATCCCACCTAGATTTGTCCGAGAGCACATTGTGAACAAACTCCCTAAAAGGGCGACATTGAAATTGAAGCGATCCTCGGAGTATTCATGGAATGTAAAAGTGAAAAAATCAGGAGAAGATGTGTTTTTGAAAGATGGATGGCTTGAGTTTATGAGAGATGCCTGCTTGGGTGATAAAGAGTTTTTAGTGTTCATATACACTGGAAAAATGCATTTCAGCGTAAAGGTTTTCGACAAGAATGCGTGTGAGAGAATGGTTTTCCCTGAGATCAAAACACACCAACTCACAACCTCATCTAGGAGTACTAAAAGGCCTCGTGGGAGACCAAGAAAATCTAGCATAGGCAATTCAGGTATGTCAGTATTTGGATGTCGCAATATACATTATTACACTGGATCTCATCAATTTATGATAATGTTCTTGATTATTATATTATGTTTGTGAAGCTGATGTGCTCAAAGAGGTTAAAGAGGATGAAGAAGATTGCATTAAGAATACAGAAAAATCCAGTTCCAAGCGTACTGAAATGCCTACTTCTGAGAGTAGTAAAAGGTCTCCTGTTCGACAAAAAGAAACAACTTCTGGGAGTACTAAGAGGCCTCGTGGTAGACCAAGAAAATACCCTGTCACTTGTAAAGATTCGGGTAATTTAATCAGATACTTATATACACTATTAGAATATCCATGTAACTTGTGGCTCTTTCTGATTCTGCCATGTTTAATTTGAATGTGAAGCTGCAGGCATGTACATTCCAAAATCTGAATTTGATGTACTCAGAGAGGTTAAA
The DNA here is from genome assembly GCA_010134655.1 of Fragaria nilgerrensis. Classification (NCBI taxonomy): domain Eukaryota; kingdom Viridiplantae; phylum Streptophyta; class Magnoliopsida; order Rosales; family Rosaceae; genus Fragaria; species Fragaria nilgerrensis. The sequence goes on along the minus strand of CM020978.1, from coordinate 630,860 downwards.
GAGAGGAAGTAGAGTACCAAGAATCTGGGGAGTTGAAGAAATCCGAATTGCAATATTTTACAAGCAAAATCCACAGACTAAGTCAAGTGGTAAGCAAGCTAAGCATATACATTTGTGGATGAATTATGGTCTTATGAATGATTTAGTGAATTTCTTTTGCTCTGGATGGTTTTGTGTTGATTCACTTGATCGTGTGTTGCTTATGCAGTACATGTGCAAACCGTTCTATGCGGAAAATCTTTCATCACGAAACTATGACTTCGTTTTCCTGAAAAGTTCAGAGGGAACAGAATGGTACAAAGTGACGCTTTGCCGTTACCGTGACACGGCTTTCATGACTAAAGGGTGGCATGCTTTTGCAGTCGCTAACCAAGTCAAGGTGGGCAGTCTGTGCCAATTTCACTTCCTAAAAGAGAACAAAATTGTTGTTCACATGTTGAACAGCTGAAGCTGTCAACTAACTGTAAGATTAGTTTGAGCTAGCTAGTGATCTTTAAGGTCTTGTAGCCGAGACATATGGTACTCGACTACTTTCGCTTATGGTAACTTCCCATTTCGTATTGTATCATATTACATATGTCGTCTGTATGTATTTAGTGTTATGTGGGATCATGAAACTTCCAATTCCTACAACAATGCTACTCTTGTGAGTGTTATGTTGTATAATTAATGAATTCTCTACTGTTTGTAGAAGATGTATTGACATGTTGATCAATAGACTTGCATAAATGCAAGAAGATGCTTTGTTCTTTTCCTTGCTTTGGTTTGGTAGAGCACTCTTATATCATAGAAATGGAATTGTTTCCGACTTTCCGATTTTAAGAATTCACTGAAGTAATTTCTAGTCCCAGAAAGAGTAACCGCACAAGGTGAGGCCCAAACTAGAAGGGAAAGGCAATGCTCAAGCCCGTTCTTCAGTACCATAGATGGAGGTACTGCCCATACCTCCGTGATTGAAACCCATACCATAGTGTGACCAAATAACTTTACCCATTTTCGCCAAAAAAAAAAAAAAAAAAAACTTTACCCATTTTCGAAAATTAAAAAAATCTAATTTACAGTGATGTGATGTGTAGCTTATCCTGACACTAGCCCCAAGAGTCAGAAATTATTGAGATAAGTTACTGTGTAACCTTGTCATCTGTAATCATTACCTTTCTCTATGGCCATGTTTTACATAGTCAAAGCAAATAGCTTCACTTTGACATAGCAGAAAAAATGGGGAGGAAAGTTACTGAGAAGAAGAGGCCTAGCTTCATCCATATTATGCATCCTAGTCTCACCGCTGAACATCTGGTAACTCATAGATACTACTGCTATATATAGATCTATTATGTATATATTATGTATATAATCTCTTGAATGTTGTAGTTTTCAGTTAGTGTTACAAGCGTCTTTAAGTTCTCCATCACTTGTATATGAAGTATTGAACTTTTGGGAGAGGATCTCTCTTGAGCTACATTCTTGCATAACCTTCCTAACCTTTTAATTTGATGAAAACACATGGCGTATTGTAATCCAATGGTTAACAATCAAGCTTAGCTTGTCTTTCTTTATTTTTTGTTTGTTTTTCTCTTTTGTTTTGCACTTCTACTCTTCTTGGACTCTCTCTTCTCTTCTCTTCTCTCTTCCTTCATTTTTCTGGTTGCTAGGAGTCGGCCTCAAATAGTCAGAGGCATGCAAGCACTCACTTTGAATTCCATGTTGATATTGATTCACAATCTCAAACGTCAGCTTAATTTCATATTATGGATCATCTCCAATTCCCTTACCCTTTTTTCTCTTTCTCAGATCGGCCATGGCTCCAAAGTGATCGAGCTCATATAATTGAACAAGACCACCCTATAGACTTCCAATTCTCACCACAACCCAGGAAAAAAAAAAAGACATGTATTAATCCCAAATGCATATGCCCCAATTCAAGGGATGAAGAACAAGCGCGGATAAAAGGGCCAAAGTAACCAAAAACTAATAGAAAAAAAATTAAAAATCTTGTCTAGTGTCTCACAAGGAAGATTCAAAAATGGCAGAAAGTGATCGAACCAAAAATTTTAGCTAGTGAGGCCAAAGAGATGGAGTTCTCAAGTAGTAAACTGTTGGGTTCCTAACCTTTCTTGCCCTGGTATTCACAGTGGTTCTCCTCCAAATGGGAATTTAACTCGTCCCCCCACTCACCACCTGAGTCAGTCCTCATCCACAGCCGATTGCAACCTGCACAATTGTGTGTGGCTGAGAAGAACCAAAGAGAGAAAACATGAAGGAAGAGAAGAAAACAGCGAAGTAAAAGAGAGGGGATCACGGACATAGTGTGGCTGAGAATAAAAATAAGAATTTTAGCTATTAGATCAAACTTTTCCACGTGTTGTCATCTTAGAAAAAACTTAGGAAGCTTAAGTGAAATAGTGGCTCAAGAAAGGATCCGGATCCTGAACTTTTAGTCTCTCCTTGGGTTTTTGTTGCATAAATCTGGAAGAGAATTCCACCTAAGTTCACCCGAAAGCACATTGCAAATGATCTGTCTGAATGGGCAACATTGAACTTGGAAGGATCTTCTGAGGGTTCGTGGAGAATGAAAGTGAGAAATCTGGAAGAGATGTGTATTTGAAAGAAGGGTGGGAGGAGTTCTTGAGGGTGAACTGCTTGGGTGACAAAGAGTTCTTAATGTTCTTCTACCATGGGGAAATGCAATTCAGTGTAGAGATTTTTACAAGAATGGGTGTAAGAGGATGGATTTCCATAACATAAAAGCACCTCAAAACTCCATAGTTCCTAACAGTACTGAAAGGCCTAAAGGTAGATCAAGGAAATGTAGCAAAGCCAATTCAGGTACTTGTGTTTGATCTTTGATGCTACATATATCGATGTTACTAGTTACTAACGGATCTCATGTTACTCATGATCATGTCACTTCTATGTTTTACTTTGGTTGTGAAGCTGATAACGAGGTCGAAGTAGAAGACGAAGAAGATTACAATGACAACCCTGCTCAGGAATCTGCTGAATTGTCTGAATCCGGAGTCCTCCAGTTTACAAGCATTATTTCCTTACCTCACAGTGTGGTTAGCAGTCCAACCTCTTTTATCTCCTTTCTAACTGATCATTAGGCCTATTCTGCTATTGATAAAACTTCATAAAAGTAGCACAAAACATTTCAAATTGTGAATTGTAATAAGTACTGGATATCTTTGATCTGCAGGGAATCCCCAAACGCTTCTCTGACGAGCATCTTTCTCCGGGTCAGTATGAGTTTTCCCTGAAGAACGGGAAACCATGGGAAGTGAAAGTTTTGGAAAACAGAGGAAGACTCTTCATTTCTGCAGGCTGGAGGGCTTTTCCATTAGCCAGCCAAATCAAGCTCCGTGATAAATGCACATTTGAGCTTGTGGGTGAAAAGAGAATGGTAGTTCACATTTGTAGCAAGTGAGTTTGAAGTCGTAAACATGGTGATCTAGGCTGTAGAACACAGGGTTCTATTTTAATCAGCTATAAGCCTATAAGCTATGTTGAGGCCAATCAGACATGGTACTATTCAAACGGCCTGTATTAATCTTATTTTGTTTTGAACTGGTTTGCATTGCAATGGTACAATTTGGATATCGGTGTCGAAAACTAGTAGAACTTGTAACATGTTCATGTTGAATTTTCATTTTCTACTTCAAGTAGATATTTATTATTATATTTCTTTTATTCAACTAGCAACTCGTTAATTTGATAATAGGGTTACAAACTTATAAGTTGTTATGTGAAGCAAATTCGATAATTTTTTTAGTAATTTTGGTACAAAAATTTGGAGTTCAAATCGAGTTTACCCACCAACATGTTTTAGAATTTTTTTATGTGTGCTTTAGCCTTATGCCAATAGGATATGTAGTTAGACTAGATTTATGTATTCATATCCTTACCATATTGGTATTGTGTAATTTCCTATATAAATGGCTCCTATCAATGAATAATACACACATCATTCACGATTATCTATTCTCAAATTACTTTCACTTCATCACGTTATCAGCCCTTTGCTCAAACCTTTGAGCTAATAGTTTTCCCAAACCCTAAAAACCCAAAGTGGAAACTCTCGGCCCTGCCTCGGCCGCCGCCGCCGTCGCCCCACCGACTGCCGTTCCCGGCCGTCCGCTCCATTGCTTTCTTCTCGTCCGATCAAGCATCTAAGTTTTACGGTATGTTTACTTTACAACCCTAAAACTCTTCTAAGTTGAATAACCTCGGGGGAGATAAAGTGCTTTCTCCTCTTCTTTTACTCCATTCTATGCTTGGGACGGTGCTTTCTCCTCTCCGGGTCCAAAGTTGTGTTTGATCAACTTTGGCTATTGCTATTTTGAAGGTGTGTTTGATCACCTTCACATAAGTTTCGGGTCGTGTTTGATCGACTCCGGACATTTAGGGTTGTGTTTGATCAACCCTAGAGAGACAAACCAAATAAAAAACATCGTATTTTGAGTATCCTTTTGGGTCTCAACAGAAAACTAATACGACTTGTTCTCTCTTGTATGCAGATGGACAGAGGCATTGAATTCGACATCCTCGACGCCCATGGTACCGAGTACCATCGTTGGGTCTCGGACATAGAGCAAACCTTCATTGCTAAGGATCTGACCGAGACCATATTCTCCGATCCAACTCAGGAACCGCCCCATAAGAGAATAAAATCTCAGGCGCTAATGTTCCTTCGTAAGCATATCGATCCCACACTACGCAAGTAGTATCAATCAAAGCATGATCCAAAGATCTGTGGGATGCGCTTGCCAAACGCTTCGGCAATATCCATTCGACCTTGCTCCCAAAACTAATTGCTCGCTGTGATGAAATCCGACTTTTGGATTACAAGAAGGTTGACGACTTCAACAAGGATATGCTTTGCCTACAAGCTCAACTGAGCTCATGTGGAGTCGAGAAAAGTGACGCCGACATGATTGAAAAGACTTTCTCGATCTTCCCTTCGACTGCTAAGATCCTAATGAACCAATATCGGCTTGAGTTCACAAATAAGAGGATCACTACATTTAGCGGCTTAATGACGCAACTCCTTATGGAAGAAAAGAAACATGATCAATGATCAGCATAATTTACGTCTTGTAGGCACCCGGAAAATTCCGAAATCTAATTACAATAGCAAACGGAGTCAGAATACTCCGAAACGCAAGGATCAAAATCGGAATGAACCTTATGCACGTGGGAATCAACACCACCGTGCCTCTGGTTCTCGGGGACAAGGTAGCGGCTTTAGTGGCCGTACCAACTCATGGCGTCGAGACACCGGTGCCGCTGGCCCCAAGGGCGGTGCCGCCCCTCCTGAAGCAGCATGTTCGCTCTTCCTCTGCCTCTAATGGTCAATGCAACAGATGTGGGTCCAAGGACCATTAGTCTAAAAGCTGTCGCGCTCCTGCAAATGTTGTTGCCGCATACAAGAAATACAAGGAATTGGTGGAAGTCAATTCCACTGAAAACAATGGAGTTGAACATAATGTTACCTTCAAGGTCGCAGACCCCAATGGTCAATGTTCTGACTTAGATGCCCCTGATTTTGACGTCACCGGCTAAGATTGTTTTCTCTTTTACAAGTCATGATGTAATAAGGCATCGTTAGCTTGCCATGTTTAGTTTTCTTCTCAAATTTTTTTTGAGACCCTATGTACTCTTTCAGCGCATTAATGAAAGATTATTTCTTTTTGGTTCTTCTTGTCTCTACATGGTTCGAATTGATTTACATCTACCTTAGAAAACATGGCATCAACACCATCTTTGGTCTCTCCCTTAATGGAGGTGACGCACGGCGCCGTGACTCTCAAGAAGAGTTACTAACGTGTTTTCGGTTCAAGTCTTTTATCTATAGCGATTTTCCATCATCAATTGTTCAACTAGGCTCATCCAAGTTAGTATGATGTCTTAGAATTGTCCGAAATTAAGGAACTAGTGGTTTAAGTGTGCCTCGCACTACCGACCCTCCACGGACATGCCTGGTCATACTTAATTTGGAGTTAGCGAAAGCTTTTGATTTTAGATTCCCTCTACGCTATTACTCAATTGCCGTCTTGTAAAAGACGTTAAAGACTTGGCAAAATCGGACCATCTTCGAATCCTCTAGGTTCTTTGGACCTGGATTTGATTATTAACACGTCCTTGTGGCTGAGCATTCGTCTCCATGCCACCAGCAAGCTTCAAAAGCTTTGCTAATGCCAAATCTGCGAAAAACAGTAATCTGTCCTCCCTGGACAGTCACTTTGTTTGAGCTTTGTGAACAGCTCTGGATGAACTAGACTGTGAGCTTTATATCATTGGGAAGCTCTACGAGTCTAGTTTTCAGAACATTTTGCGGTTCATCCATATCTATTTTAACGAAGGAGTTATGACTGTTTAGTGCGCAAAGGTCATTCTGCGCGAGAAATTTTCAGCACTCTCGGGATTGTTGCTATTTTTAGCTTTTTCAATCCTTCTAAATGGCTCGATATCGACCTATTTACTCATATATCTACTCTCTTTTGTAGGTATGTCTCTTGGAGAGATCGAATGCCTCGCAGATAGTGGATCAACCTACACAATTCTAAGGAACGGCAACTATTTCTTGAGTTAGTGCCTTGTAAATCATCTGTGACGACAATGACTAGATCTTCCCCTGTGATCCTCGGGCGTGGAACCTCTCGCTTCTTTCTGCCCCATGGCACTATGATCCATATCACGGATGCTCTTTATGCCCCAAAAGGGCACCAAACCCTGTGAACTTTAAGGACATTCGCGCTAATGGCTTCCACTTGGAAACTCATTGTGTATAAATTCTCATGAATACAGACGTAAATGTATTTTAGAGAAACTCATAAGTCAATCTAGTGGTCTTTACCTTACTACGATTCGGATTATTGAATCCCATGTAGTCGCCAAACAGGATCTTTGGGACTCTGACTCATACAAGCTTTGCATGATCGACTTGGTCATCCTGGAAGGGACATGATGATCCGAATTCTGCGTAATTCTCATGGACATCCCTTCTTCAGATCAAAAAAAAAACATTTGGGAAATGATATCATTTTGAATCATGGTGGTGACGCCTCAAATGGTCACCACGGCCCAAAGGGGACTTTGACGTCTCCGGGCTCGGCACCAATTTCATGGCTGCCGCTCGGCCGCTCCTTTAAGCAATTGAGACGCGCCGTTCTTCCCTTGATGTGTCGTTGACTCTTTCAAACGCTCCTCGTTCGTTTGCAAAGCTTGCTCTTTAGCGAAAGTAGTATCGAGACCGTCTTACGCTAAAGATAACACCGAGAACATTCCATTTCTACATCGTATCCAAGGTGATATTTGTGGACCCATCCATCCTGAATGTGGATCATTTCGATACTTTATGGTCCTGGTGGATGCTTCAACACGTTGGCCTCATGTCGCGCTCCTGTCCACACGTAATGCTGCATTTCCAAAACTCCTAGCACAAATTATTAAACTTCGGGCTCACCACCCGGATTATCCAATTAAGTCAATTCGACTGGATAACGCTGGAGAATTACATCAAAGACTTTTGATGACTATTGCATGTCTATCGGGATTGAAGTTGAACATCCCGTACCCCATGTTCACACGCAAAACGGTCTAACCGAAGCTACAATTAAGCGGCTTCAGCTTATTTCTCGAGCGTTGGTATTACGCACCAACCTCCCAATTGCATCATGGGGCTATGCAATATTGCATGCAGCCTTACTTATTCGTTTCAACCCACTGCCAAACAACCATTCAGTGCGTACCAGTTGTCAACTGGATATGAGCCTGACATTCGCATCTACACATTTTCGGTTGTTCAGTCTATGTGCCAATTACGCCTCCACTACATTCTAAAATGGTCTTCAGAGACGATTAGGTATCTACGTTGGTTATGAATCTCCAACGATTATCAGATACCTCGAGCCATTAATAGGTGATATTTTTACCGCAAGGTATGCAGATTGTCACTTTGATGAGACATTCTTCCCGTCGTTAGGGGAAGATACGAAAAAACGTGTTCATGTGGAACGACAGGAATTGTCGTGGTTTGTCCCCACTCTGTCTCATTATGATCCCCGCACCTCACAGTCTGAAAGTGAAGTGAAACGTATTCTCGAACTTCAGAAAGTAGCAGATACGATGCTTGACTCTTTCTCCGAGATTGCGAAAGTGACAAGATCAGATATACCAGCTGCAAATGTTCCTGCTAGGCTCGAAGTCCCTAGAAAGGACACGGCCATCCCGGGCTGGGTACTGCCGTCACTAGCGGGTGCCGCCTACGGTGGAGGGATGGAGGCCATGGCTCCCAAAGGAAAATGGGGAGGCCACCTGGTTCGGTTGACTTGCGTCCGAGAAAGAAACAGACCGACAAGGCACAAGTCAATCCTTTGATCATCGATGTTGAGAATCCTTCTCACGAGATCATCTCTGATTATAGTTATGTCCACGAATTGATGTTAGAATCCATGGGGGACGCCTCAAGGTCAATGTCAACATCAGAGAACATAGAGATCTTCATGTGTTATGATAACACTTATGAATTGATGAACCGGTCATCAACCCATGTTGATGATATGTTTGCTTATTCCGTGGCTCATGAAATCATTGAGCACGATGACATCGAACCACGCTCTGTTGCAGAATGCCAAAACAGAGCAGATTGGCCTAAATGGAAAGTTGCAATCCAGGCAGAATTAGACTCTCTAACAAAGAGACAGGTCTTCGGCCCAGTAGTAGTAAAACTCCGCCAAGTGTAAAGCATGTTGGACATAAATGGGTCTTTGTTAGAAAGCGTAATGAGAAGAATGAGGTACTTCGGTATAAGGCCCGCCTTGTGGCGCAAGGTTTCTCACAAACGCCCTGGGATTGATTACGAGGAGACTTACTCTTCAGTCATGGACGTCATAACTTTCCGCTACTTAGTCAGTTTGGTAGTGTCCGAAAAACTTGACATGCAGCTCATGGATGTGGTTACGGCATATCTCTATGGGGATCTAGATTCAGAGATATATATAAAGTGCCCGATGACATTACGTTACCTAAGTCAAGTGACTCTAAACCACGGAGTGTGTATGCTATAAGGTTGCAACGCTCACTTTACGGATTAAAGCAATCCGGGCGAATGTGGTATACTCGTCAAAGTGACTACTTGATTAGGGAGGGATATAAGAACGATGAACTATGCCGTGCGTGTTCATAAAGAAGACAAGTTCGGATTTGCAATAGTGGCCGTTTATGTCGATGACATGAACATTATCGGTACTCTTGATGAAATCAAAGAGACAGTGGCTTATCTGAAATCCAAGTTTGAGATGAAAGATCTTGGAAAGACTCGTTTTTGCCTAGGTCTTGAACTAGAGCACCGAGCTGTGGGATCCTTATCCATCAGACTGCATATGTCCAAAAGATGCTCAGGCGATTTAATATAGACAAGATGCGTCCTGTTAGCACTCCCATGATTGGTCGAAGTCTGGATATAACTAAAGATCTATTCGTCCGAAAGAGGACGACGAAGAGGTCTTGGGCGCAGAGGTTCCATACCTTAGTGCAATAGGTGCATTTTGTACTTAGCTCTATGCACTCGACCAAACATTGCATTCTCAGTCAACTTGTTAGCTCGATTTAGCTCAGCGCCAACCCAACGTCATTGGACTGGAGTTAAGAACATCTTTCGATATCTTAAAGGTACCATTGAGTTGGGATGTTCTTTCCCTACACTGATTCAAGAAGGACAGAAGATGGTCTTATGACTCATGGAAGACACGGCACAGATCCACCAAGGGACCGGACCGCCGCCATGACGCCGCCGGCACAGCTACTGGACACGGGTCCAATGTCGAGCACGCCACCGCCGCCTTGTCCTATGCTGAGACACCTAACAATACGTTGGTGGGTTTCGCCAACGCGGATATTTATTTATGATCCTCATAAAAGACGTTCTCAAACTGGTTATGTGTTCACCATTGGAATACAACGATATCTTGGAGGTCTACTAAGCAGACTCTAGTGGCGACATCTTCAAATCATGCAGAGATTATAGCTTTGCATGAAGCTGTTCGGGAATGTGTTTGGTTGAGATCAATCATTAAACACATTAGAGGGACTAGTGGATTAAGTTCTACAACTGATAGACCTACATGCATTTATGAGGACAATGCAGCTTGTATTGAGCAAATGAAGTTAGGTTACATCAAGGGTGATAATACAAAGCACATTCACCTAAGTTCTTCTACAACCAACAGCAACAGGCGTTTCTCAACATTCAAGTGAACCAAGTTAGTTCGAAGGAAACGCAACAGACTTATTTACTAAGTCCTTACCTAAGTCTACTTTTGAGAAACATGTGAAAAGTATAGGCATGCGTCGGCTATCAAGTCTCCCTGAATAATGTTTACATCAGGGGGAGTATCATCTCAATGAAGTAGGCTGGTGCGTTGTACTCTTTTTCTCTTACGATCAAGATTCAGTTTTCTCCTACAGGGTTTTGTGACTTGACGAGGTTTTTGACGAGGCAACAGATTAGCACCATCAGCATATCAGCGTGCGGCACAAGGGAGAGTGTTCTAGGATATTCTTTATGTGTGCCTTAGTTTTATGTCAATAGGATATGTAGTTGACTAGATCTATGTATTCATATCCTTACATTGGTATGTGTAATTCCATATATAAAAGGCTCCTATCAATAAAAATATACACATCATTCACGATTTCTATTCTCGAATTACTTTTCACTCATCACAACAAAATTATATTAGGCACATTTTAAGAAATTTTAAGAAATAAGAAACATTTTTTAAGTGATGTATTTTTTTTGTGGGAAAATTGAATGCTAACCTAGCAACGTTAGGCATTTGTTTAGACAGCCTGATTCCAATGACCAACCTCGTCATTCTCAGAACCATTCTGGGCAATACCCGAAATGCTTTCCTATTCAGATTCGTCAATCGTCGTTTTCTTGTTCCTCTAACATTACCCACACATTCTTTCGCCTCAACTTCGAAACCCGACAGCACTTCCACTCTGCCCAAACACCCAGACTTGTTCTCGCTCAACAAAAACATCTCCCATTTGATCCGAACTGGTCGGATATCCCAAGCTAGGGAAGTGTTTGACAACATGAAGCACCGAAACATCGTAACCTGGAACTCAATGATCTCGGGGTACGTCAAACGTAGGGAGATTGCCAAGGCACGGAAGCTGTTCGACGAAATGCCTGAGAGAGATGTTGTGTCATGGAATGTGATGATCTCCGGATACGTTTCGTGCCGCGGCGCAAGGTACATTGAGGAGGGGAGGAGTTTGTTTGATCAGATGCCAACGAGGGACACTGTTTCTTGGAACACAATGATCAGTGGGTATGCCAAGAATGGCAGGATGGGGGAGGCATTGCGGCTTTTCGAGTGTATGCCTGAGAGGACTGTTGTGTCTTGGAATGCAATGGTTACCGGGTTTTTGCAGAATGGTGATGTTGGGAGTGCGGTGGAGTTTTTCAAGAGAATGCCTCAGCGGGATGGGGCTTCGCTTTGTGCACTTGTGTCGGGGATGGTTCATAACGGTGAACTGGATGAAGCTGCGAGGATTGTGGTGCAATGTGGAAATAGGGGTGAGGGTGGGGAGGATTTGGTGAGTGCTTATAATACATTGATTGCTGGTTATGGCCAGCGAGGAAGGGTGGAAGAAGCTCGGCAGTTTTTTGATCGAATCCCAATTTGTCAGGAGAAGGGGGGAGGGGAGGGTAGGAGGTTTGAGAGAAATGTAGTGTCGTGGAATTCCATGATTATGTGCTATGTGAAAGCAGGAGATGTTGTTTCTGCTAGGGAACTTTTCGACCAGATGATAGAACATGACACCTTTTCTTGGAATACCATGATTAGTGGCTATGTGAATATATCAGATATGGAAGAGGTGTCCAAGCTCTTTCGTGAAATGCCAAATCCTGATACACTGTCATGGAATTCCATGATCTTAGGGTATGCCCAGGTTGGTCGTTTAAAACTGGCTCATGATTTTTTTGATAGGATGCCACAAAAGAGTCTTGTCTCTTGGAACTCCATGATAGCAGGATATGAGAAAAATGAGGACTTCATAGGAGCAGTTAAGCTCTTTGCTCGGATGCAGCTTGAAGGAGAGAAACCCGATAGACACACTTTATCTTCAGTTCTTAGTGTGTGTACTGGGTTGGTGGATCTGCATCTTGGCATGCAGATTCATCAGCTGGTCACAAAGATAGTCATTGCAGATTTGCCAATAAACAATTCGCTTATAACTATGTATTCAAGATGTGGTGCAATAGAGGAGGCACAAACAATTTTTGATGAGATGAAACGGGAGAAAGATGTGATCTCGTGGAATGCAATGATTGGAGGTTATGCATCTCACGGTTTTGCTGCAGAGGCTCTAGAGCTTTTCACTTTGATGAAGAGGTTAAAGGTGCAACCTACTTATATAACATTTATTGCAGTGTTAAATGCGTGTGCTCATGCTGGATTAGTTGAAGAAGGGCGCAGGCAATTAAAATCCATGATTACTGACTTTGGTATTGAGCCACGTATTGAACACTATGCATCCCTTGTGGACATAATGGGACGGCATGGACAGCTTGAGGAGGCTATGGATGTAATCAACAGCATGCCATTTGAAGCAGATAAGTCTGTCTGGGGAGCATTGTTAAGTGCAAGTAGAGTGCATAACAATGCAGAATTGGCAAGAGTTGCAGCTGAAGCATTAATGAGACTTGAACCTGAAAGCTCAGCTCCATATGTATTGCTATACAATATGTATGCTGATGCCGGACTATGGGATGAAGCAGCAGCTGTGAGACTGCTTATGGATAATAATAAGATAATTAAGCAAAGAGGCTACAGTCGTTTAGATTCTTCCCATTGCTGAGTATATCCATGTATCCTGAGTCGAGCACCTGGCAATAGTTTTGGGAACAAGAGGCTTCAGGATTATTCTTCCTGGCTACAACATTGAGAGTGTTATAAGCGCTCTTGATGAATTGCATTATCTGAAACTTCAGTTTCTCCTTCACAAATTCCGTACGCATATAGTGATGAGATTAATGCTTGATAGGGAAAGACTGAAATTGAAGCAATCTTTGGAGTGTCAGCAAATCCCGGAAGAGATATCCTTAGGTGACAAAAGTTTTAGTGTCCATCTGTAGTGGAGAATATATTTCAGCGGAGATGTTTTTAACAAGAAAGGGTGTGATAGAGTTGGTTTTCCTGACACCATAAGACATCGAAATTATACCATTACTTAGACCAGTGAATGGCATGGTAAACCAAGGAAGTTTTTTACTGTTTGCAAAGAGACTTCAGGTGATAATTAAAATGAATGTTGCTATGTGTACACACTCTTAGAATTTATATACCTAGTGTCTCTGGTTTAGCTAAGTGTTATTTTGTATCTGACGCTGCAGGTAAGCGCAATCCAACTTCTGACACTGATTGCTGAAAGAGGTTTATTAAGCACAAGAAGACTACAAAGATTATACTGCTGTAGTATCTACTGAATCGCTCAGATCCAAGTTCCGCCATTTTTCAGAAAAGATTATCAGACATGGTAGAGCGGTAACCAACCAACCAACCATATACTTTGTTTTCCTGTTTTCATGTTTTCATGGTCGAGTGTTTTACCAACTAACCATTCACTATGTTGGGTAGTTACTTGGCCTAGGACCGAGTAACAACAATAACGGCCTAGAGTATTCTTAATGGAACATGGAAACAAAAAGGTTTTACTGAACTTTGCCCTCCCCTTTCTGTTTTCATGTTTCTTTAAGAATATTATAGGCCATTATACATTGTTGTAACTCGATCTTACTCCTGGTAACTGCAAACAAACACAGGGCAACAGAAACGTCTTAGAGTGATCTCATTCTCTGTTCTACTGAACCAATAGGTCTATTTTATTCTATCTCTTTCAATGGGTACCCTCCAGAATACTTTATGTACCTTTTACCATGATATAGAAACGTAGAATAATAATCTGATTTATGTTTATGTAATTTCTTTGCTCTTGTTGGTATTGTTTAATGCACGCTCTCTTTGTCTCCAACATTTATAGTGACTGGATGCCATTGATGCAGTATCTGGGAACAACCTTCTATAAGGAGCATATATTCAGGCAAATATGAAGTTGTTTCCTGAATTTCAGAGGGAAAGGAGGGAAGCGATGAAGCTTAGGCCTTACTCTCAAGACAGTGGTATACTTAACTGAAGATAGTATGCTTTTTCACTTGTTAACAAAGTTGAAGCCGATAGTGTTTGCTCCTTTGAGTTTCCGAAAGATAAAAAATTGGTTACTCACATTGTGAAGACGTGAAGTTATTTACGATATGATATATGAAGTTTGAAATTATGATCTGTAGCTGCGTGAGCTTTCTTTTTGTTAACATTATGTTGTTAAGCATAAAGTATTACTTTTTTTTTAATTTTTCAATTTGAATTGGACTTGCAAAATAAAAAGAATCGGATGTTGTATAGTATATTATTATTGATTTCTTGAAAAATGATAGATTATACCGATATTATGGTAAGTGAACTTGTTTTTGACTATTTTGTTTCAAGTCTCAGGGAAAGTCCTACAAATTTGATATGCTTTGTTTGTCGATTCAACCAAATATAAATTTAGTGCAGCAGGAACGCCTTTTGAGGTTTCTTGGCTTTTGGATGAGGCAATCACCATGCAGAGATAATGAGAGCAGAGCAATAACATAAGCATAAAACCACCGAAATGTCCTTGTAAAAGAGCAAATAAACGCCAGGTCAACTAACAACCAAGCCTAAAAGCCTACGGATTTAAAAGAAAATCAAAATAATTACTGAAAAGAAGTAAATATGCATTTTGAAGGCCTAAATGGACTCGGATGGCCTAAAAAACCCATACGTCATGGCAAAGCGACAAGTTTGATTTTTTGGGCCGTTCCGTTTCTAGAAAGGTATTTTAATGGTCAATCAGACACCGAACGTCAAATCTACAGCAAACCGGGTTTTGACTTGTTTCGATTAATCTGTTCATCAATCTCTATTGTCATCTGTTCTACATCAAAATTGCAAAGATAGCTAGTGAATGAAATGTCTCAGAAAGCCATGATATTATTTGGAAAATTATTATTGAACCCCTAAAAGCTCACAAGATTAATCATATCAACCTATATGTGTAGTAATAGTTTTCTGATGAAGAAAAAAAAAAGTTTTCTGATTAACTATATATACTACTGTAACCTTGCCTCAGTTCAAACAAAACCAGCAGATGAGCAGATGATCCTAGCAAGAGCAGCACACTTTGAATAATGAATATGCTGCTCAGACTTGTCTTATGAATGACTTGTCTTATGAATGACCTGAATACGAATAAATCCGGGAAAGCCACTTTTTTAGTGCTCTGTCTACTCTAACTACTGATTAGTATGGCAGAAGAAATCCCAAACGGAAAACGCATTTGTAGGTTTCCTGATTTTAGAAGGAGATGGATAAGGTTATGCATGGCATCTAGAATTTTATTTTATTTTCTCATAATTAGCTATATTTTTCATAATTGTAGAAGGAGAAGGAATCCAAACATTGAAAGGAAAACCTTTTCCTTTTCCTCACCAGAATGGAGTTGGCTTCACGCCTCTCCTATAAGTAATCCCGTTTCCCAAACCAAAGCCTCACAACTCATAACGCACAAATTTCTGTAGATTGACAACTCACAAAGTCACCAAGACGAACCAATCTGAAGGAACAAATAAGAGGGACTTTAGCACAGCCATTCTCAACCGCAAGAAGGCTCCAAACCGCCTTATTGTGGATGAAGCTATGATGGATGATAACTCCGTCGTCCAACTCCACCCGGAGACCATGGAGAAGCGCCAGCTCTTTCGTGGCGATACGGTCCTGATCAAGGTAAAGAAGAGGAGAGATCAATCTGCATTGCAACTGCTGATGATTCCTGTGAAGGACCAAAGATAAGGATGAACAAGGTTGTGAGGAACAACCTTAGGGTTAGGCTAGGTGATGTTGTTTCCATTCACCAGTGCGCTGATGTCAAGTATGGAAAGCGTGTCCACATTCTCCCAATAGATGACGCCATTGAAGGCATGACTGGAAATCTGTTTGATGCCTACTTGAGGCCTTATTTCCAAGAGGACTACCGCCCGGTGAGGAAAAGTGACCTTTTCCTAGTCAGAGGAGGAATGAGGAGTGTAGAGTTTAAGGTTGTTGAGACTGACCCTGCTGAGTACTCTGTGGTTGCTCTAGACACCGAAATCTTCTGCGAGGGTGAACCTGTTAGAAGGGAGGATGAGGAGAGATAAGATGAGGTAGGGTATGATGATATCGGCGGTGTTAGGAAACAGATGGCTCAGATTCGCGAATTGGTTGAGCTGCCTCTGAGGCATCCTCAGTTGTTTAAATCGATTGGTGTCAAGCCACCAAAGGGTATTTTCTCTATGGTCCTCCTGGAACCGGCAAGACTTTAATTGCAAGAGCTGTTGCTAATGAAACCGGGGCGTTCTTTTTATGCATCAATGGACCAGAAATCATGTCCAAGATGGCTGGAGAGGGTGAGAGCAACCTCAGGAAAGCTTTCGAGGAAGCAGAGAAGAATGCACCATCAATCATATTTATTGATGAGATTGATTCAATTGCTCCCAAAAGAGAGAAGACTAATGGGGAAATTGAAAGGAGGATTGTTTCCCAGCCGTTGACACTTATGGATGGCCTAAAGTCTCGAGCACATGTGATTGTGATGGCAGCTACTAATCGTCCAAACAGCATTGTCGACCTGCTCTTAGAAGATTTGGAAGATTTGATAGGGAAATAGACATTGGTGTTCCAGATGAAGTCGGGCGTCTTGAGGTCCTCCGCATTCATAGCAAGAACATGAAGCTTGCTGAAGATGTCGATTTGGAAAGGGTTGCCAAGGATACTCATGGCTACGTTGGTGCTGATCTAGCTGCTTTAGCTACTGAGGCTGCACTTCAATGCATCCGAGAGAAGATGGATGTGATTGACTTGGAAGACGAGACAATAGATGCTGAGATACTCAACTCAATGGCAGTGACAAACGAACACTTCAAGACTGCCCTTGGATCAAGCAACCCTTCTGCTCTTCGTGAAACGGTTGTTGAAGTTCCCAATGTCTCTTGGGATGCAATTGGAGGCCTCGAAAAGGTTAAGAGAGAACTTCAAGAGACTGTTCAATATCCTGTTGAGCATCCGGAGAAATTTGAGAAATTCGGTATGTCACCTTCAAAGGGAGTTCTCTTCTATGGCCCTCCCTCCTGGATGCGGTAAAACTCTTTTGGCCAGGGCTATTGCTAATGAGTGTCAGGCTAATTTCATCAGCATCAAGGGACCTGAGTTGCTCACCATGTGGTTTGGAGAGAGTGAGGCCAATGTAAGAGACATTTTCGACCAGGCTCGTTGCTCCGTGTGTCCTCTTCTTCGATGAGCTTGACTCCATTGCTACGAAAAGAGGTAGCAGTGTAGATGATTCTGGAGGTGCTGATAGGGTTTTGAACCAACTGCTTACAGAAATGGATGGAGTGTCTGCGAAGAAAACAGTCTTCATTATTGGGGCAACCAACAGACCTGACATTATAGACCCTGCACTTCTTCGTCCAGGACGTCTGGATCAGTTGCTTTACATCCCTCTCCCTGATGAGGAATCTCGCCATCAAATATTCAAGGCTTGCTTGAGGAAATCTCCGGTTTCCAAAGATGTGGACCTCAATGTTCTTGCCAAGAACACACAAGGTTTCAGTGGTGCTGATATCACAGAAATATGCCAGCGTGCTTGCAAATATGCCATCAAAGAAAACATTGAGAAAGATATGGAGAGGGAGAGGAGGAGAAGTGAAAACCCTGAGATTATGGAAGATGATGAGGGTGAAGTAGCTGAGATCACCAAAGCTCATTTTGAGTAATCAATGAGGTATGCTCGCAGGAGTGTTAGTGATGCTGACATCCGCAAGTACCAGTCTTTTGCGACTACATTGCACCAGGCAAGAGGGTTGGGAGAGGAGTTCAAGTTCCCCACTGGTTAAGGGGCTGCTGTTGGATCTGATCCATTTGCAACTACTAATGCTGGTGAAGCTGATGATGATCTTTACGATTAGTAGTATTTACTTTGTTCGATCTGTTCTTTGTCTTTTAATTGTCATGTTTGTTGTTCAAGTTTCAGACATACAAATTCGATGTAGTTAGATTTTTGTAGTACGTACTCTTGTAAAAGCAAAACGTTTGTTATTTTAACTCTGTTGTGTCTTCGAAATCATAAATTTTCGTTTTTACTTAGTAATTCTGCTTCTACTCAAGAACTCATCTACTGGGAATGTGAAAAACTAGTTGTTGCAATATCATGCTTAAATTCACATACCGTTAAGATTCAAGTAATAAGTAGGTAGGTATGTGGCATGGTCTAATAGAATGTGCCTCAACTAAATGAAAAGAAACAAACACAGGCTGGTGCTTTTTCTTTAACGTCTCGTTACAATGATGCATATGTGACCCATTCTTGTGTGTCCATGCTCTTATTCAAGATAATGAACAAAGTACTTAATAAAGTGAAAATAGCCTAATTCTTCTTAATAATATTGTAGTATAAATCTCTAATTTTTTCCGATCGATATATTTTATAACATCAAAATGTGATAATTTATTCAACATATATTTTAATACGAGCTTGTTACAATTAAGTTAAAGGTATCGTATCTTTCATATCACAATATTGATCAAAAGTTTTTTAAGTGCCTTTAGTGCCGCAAGTTCAAATCCGTCTTTGGTAACTTCCTCGTCGGCGACGAGACCACTCCCCATGATAGCCCCAGCACCGAGCCCGGTTATCAAACCCTTAATCACTTGATCAGGTTTATTCTTATCTGGAGGCGGCTGTATTAATAAGAATTTGCATGCATGTATAATAAGTATCCAAAAATTCTAGAAGTGAACAAATTATATATGGCACATAATGCATTAGATACAGTAGTTGTTTATGAATGAGGCTTTACCGAGGATGGAGGTGGCGATGGAGGAGGCACAGGGGGTGCTGGAGTTGGTGCAACTTTGGGTGCAGGAGCAGGTGGTTTCACTCGTGGTGCAAGGAGCTGGTGCAACTTTGGGTGCAGGAGCAGGTGGTTTCACTCGTGGTGCAGGAGCCGGTGCATTCCCTCGGGGTGGTGGAGTTGGTGCATTTGTTCGAGGTGCCGGAGCCGGTGCCTTTTTTGGGGTGCATGAGTCCGTGCGAGTGTCGGGGCCGGTGCATTTGCTCGAGGTGCCGGAGCTGGTGCATATGCTCGGGGTGTCGGAGCTGGTACCATATCACTCGGTGTCTGTGGTAGAGGACGCCAGTATATATGGATATACTTCTTAGAAAGTATGTGATATTCAATTTAGTGCTAGAAATTAATTAAAACGTGCTTATAGATTTATACACAGTTAATTGATTTCATTGTTGAATGTTGATCCAAACACAGGATCAAATTATCCGAAACGATTTCAAGAAACATATATAGGCTCTCGAATATTAGATCCGGATCTATGCACTTTCCTTGTGATCATGCTATATATATATATATATATAATATATATATATATAATCCTTATCCAAAGCGAAGCTTCGCTCTGGAACTAACGTGCGAAGGTCCTTATTTGACTCACTATTCGGTCATATTTTTTTATCATACCCGGTCAGTGTCTAGATACATATCGTATGATCATTCTTACAAAGTTTCATCCAATTTGGTGACCGTTTAAGCCTCCATAATCATGATTTACTCTAACGGTTCTACTTGGACAGATTTTGTTCTATTGATTTATTTTATCTGATTCGGTGTGTAAACGATCACCAAACTGAATGAAACTTTGTAAGGATGATTATACGATATGTATCTAGACACTGACCGGGTATGATCGAAAAATATGACCGAAAAGTAAGTCAAATAAGGATCTTCGCACGTTAATTCCAGAGCGAAGCTTCGCTTTGGATAGGGACTATATATATATATATATATATATATATTTATGTTAGTGAGTTTACCAAGCAAAAGATTCCTCGATTAACTCCTCCATGCCGGCACGGATATCCGTAATATTTCTGCAACTCTTCCTCAGTTGTAGATGAAACCTACAACATAACAAGGATTATAAAGGGAATTACATACCACGGGAATGATTCAATATACAAAGTTTAATTGATAACAGTTTTCTAACAAGAAACTAAACGCCAGTTTTACTACCCCTGAAGACAACAAGAGAATAGTGAGAAACATGAGCACAGCTTTGAAAACCATATCTATACTAGATTTAGAGAACAACTGATGAAACATGTATAGATATATAACCAGTTCAAGATTGATCGAGGAAGACATTATATAAGTATGTAGTCCATATATATATGCCGACGCCAAAATGGAACTTAATTTCACACGACTTAAACTGTATCCAAATTAGCTACGACAGTTCCCAAACTTCACTGCTGGAGCCTTGCCTAGCTATAACTGTGACCTTCTTACGTTTATCTGTGACCTTCCCAAGTATCATTCCACATGAACTGTTGAAATGTTCGTTCAAAACCAAGAAAGATGGTCAATTGTCCCTTCTAATTAATTACGATCATTGGACTCATTGCTTCGTCCCTCAAGCTCAAAGTGCAAAGTGTGTAAAAAGAAGATAAATATAGGGATGAAAAAGTAAGAGTACAGAGACCAAAATTATTTTAGATTACAAGGAGTTCATGCATTACATGAGCATCTCTAGCGGTGTAAGTAAAATTTTTGTTAAATTTAACAGTAGTTATGATTTATGAGATGGAAAATGATTATTGACCTTAATAAGACCTAAGATTCACTACCAAGACAAGCACTTTAGCTGACGAAAAAGTTTCGTCGGCCTGTCACTACTACAAATATAGCTATTAATGACACTTTGACAATGGCGTTTTTAAGTAAAACGTCATCAAAAGTATATTTGATGGCATTTTTTTGTAAAACGTCATTAAATTTTGGTAACCAAATATGTGCGTTATTTTTATGGTGTTTGAAAATGTTTTGAATATTAATGGCGTTTGTAAAACGTCATTGAATTGTATGACCATATGGAAGACATTCTTTAATGGCGTTTCCAAACGCCGTCATATGTCACTACTATCTATGGCGTTTTTGAACGATATATGGGTTGCCATGCGCAAATTTTATCAATATGGCGCCTTTTTTTGCGACCTTGGCGTGTTTAGAGCCCAAAGTTTTTTTTTTTGGTCGAATTTGGAGCCCAATTTTTTTCACTTCTTAGTTCTTACTACTCTCAATTTTCTTTCTCTTCTCTACTCTGTCTATCTCTCTCAGCTGCCCGTTTCTTTCTCTTCTCTCTCTTTCTTTTCCTGTCGATTACCTCCGCCTTCCCCTATTTCCTCCACCTTCCGGTTACGACGGTTACCACCTTCTTCTCCAGTTAGGGTTTGAAATTGGGTATTAATTTAGGGGTTTTCTCTCTCAGTATCACTTGGGTGTGGCAAATGAGATTCGCTTGTTATCTGCAAATCTGCAATCCTACTGTTATTTCTTACTTTACATAAGCATCCCAACCTTACGAATGTCTATCCATTGACTACCATTTATCAGATAGAGAATTATTGCCATGTTTGTGTGTGTAGTTTCATATTTGTATCACTTCTAGTTGGATTGCTGATGGATTGTGATGTCAAGTTTGATTTGTTTTGGTTTTTTGGATAGGCGAAGCTTCCGTTGGTCAGAAACGTCGCGTCGGATTTTGAGGCCAAGGCTGTTTTTAACCAGGAATTCATCAACGTGCGGAATCTAATCGAAGTTGTTGTCTCCTGAATTCATATCTACTTTATTTTTGGGTTTGTTGAAACTGAAAAGATTTGCAATTTCAGGTCAAGCTGTCCGACTACATTGGGAATAAATATGTGATTCTGTTTTTCTGTCCATTGGATTTCACGTTTGTTTGCCCGACAGGTTTGTTTTGACTCAATCTTACAGAGTTTCAGTTTTTTAGTGGAGATTTCGGACGATGAGTCTAACTTCTGTGTTTTTTTTTTTTTTCAGAGATTACTGCTTTCAGTGACCGTCATGGTGACTTTGAGGCACTCAACACAGAAGTCTTGGGTGTTTCAGTAGACAGTGTGGTAAGTTGATTTTGTGCTCCGTCTATATATCTTTATAAGACAGTGTGGTAAGTTGATTTTGTGCTCCGTCTATATATATTTATAATGTGCAATTGAAAGCTGATTGCATACTAGACAAATCTCATAGTTCATTTTCATGCTAATATGTGTTTTTGCGTGTTAAAGTTATTTGAAGGACTCTACGAGTGTGGTTGAATGCTTCTCTAAGTCGTCATTTGTCCCTCCGTGGCAATTACGCACATTGTGGTATAACTGTGTTGCTAGAACTCGTTCAATGTCTTTCTTTTGTTCTCATGTCCTTCGTGAAGGGAACACTGTTGCCGATAGACTCGCCAATTTAGGTATGTCCTCTTCATCTTGGATTTGGCATGCTTCTCCTCCTGCTGAAATTCCTTCGTATGGATTTCCTGGAATTTCCTTACATTCGTCATGGTTAATTCTCGGTTTTCTATTGTTCTAGTTTTCAATGTTTTGTAGCAAGTCTCTAAGCTTTGTATAATTTCTTTTCAAGGCTTGGTTTTGGTATAGTCATCAGCCTTATTGTACTATTTTCTTTTATCTTATCAATAAATAAAAATAAAAAAATAAAAAAAGTTATTTGAAGGACTGTGATATAGAATTATGCCTATGAAGTTTCAATTAGTATTGAATTAGGATTCACTTATAGGATTGAATTCGATTGATCCATTGGTCATTATACATAGGAGGGATTAGTGCATATGTTCTATGTCGTATTTTGCATCAAGTTATAACCCATTCTATTGCTTGGTATAGACACACAGAAGACTCCTCGTATTATTGATTCTCCAAGTTTATGTGCAGTTCATTCAAGTCTCAAGAAGATGTCTGGAAGCAAGATAGCCATGAAGGGAGATTGGAGAAGCGATGAAGGGATACTACTGGTCTAACTATAACTATACATCTACATAATTTCATGATGTTCTTGATATCAGGTATGTGTGATTTTAATATCTATGAATAGGCATGTTGGGTATCTGATGATTTGTGTTAGGATTCTGCATATCATCTTATAAATAGTATTAAAGCTTCAAGGTTTTCGTAAATTCAAATTGTATTTTTAGTATTTACTCAAGAACAAAATTGATTAAAACTATTTTTCTAGAAAATCTAAATAGTACTTGAACAGGTTTTGAGCATTCTTCCGTCCACTAATCCATCCATCTGTTTTAGGTCTAGGCTCAAAACCCAATTCTTATCAGTTTAGTAGTTTTCTGTTGATAACTATGATTATTTATGTTGTTTACCTTTTTAGGTTATTGTGCTTGCTGGTGGTGTTGATACCTCTGCAAACTATGTTTGTTGGTGGTGTGAACTTTCATAATACTGAGCAGGTACTTTTCAAACTGAATTCTAGTTATTCTTAAAGAAGTCTTGTGTTATATATATTGTAGCTATTCTTTCTGGATTTCTGTTACTTCTATTTATACCATTTATTGAATAACAGTTTCTTAAGTACATATCTTGTTATGGGTTTGAAAATGTTGGAGCATGCTTATGTGATATGATTTGGTTGTTTGATTCTTTTATATATATATCTATATATATATATATAGCCACTGTTGTTTTGTCCTTGTGTAATAGGAAATTGAACTAATTGTAGAGGGTCCAATATAGTTTAGGATTAGTTGTTAATTGTTTGACAGTTGAATTTTCAAATTTTATTAGGTCAGGAGATCCGAGATTTGTTTGTCATTTAGCATGGATAAAAGCTGGATTACCTTAGATAAAAATAGTAATGAGTACCGAGAAGGGGTTAAACAATTTGTCTTAAATTCCAAACGGTTATGTCAGGAATCCTGAAATGATTATATGTCCTTGCGCAATTTGTCGCAACCTTAGCCCACAAACTGATGGCGACTTAGAGATACATTTGATGCGCTACGGCGTTGATCTTGATTATGATTTTTGGTGTGCACATGGTGAAGATGCGGGTTCATCTATACAAGTTGTAGATAATGAAAGTTCAGATCATATTGATGTGGACTATGAACTTCCAGAAGTGCTTCAAATGTATAAAGACGCACATTATCCCTTTTCTGATGGAGCTGGAAGTTCAAGGACTGCAAGCATAGAGGAAGAGTACAAAAAGAAAGTAGAGGAGGCTGAAGTTCCTCTATATCCTGGGTGTAAGAAGAAGTACACAAAATTATCAGCCACCCTCATATTGTACAAATTCAAAGCTGACAATGGCCTTCCTACTGAATCATTTGATGAATTGCTTGAAGTTTTCAAAGACATGCTTCCAGATGTTAATACTTTTCCTGAATCTAACTACACAATAAAAAAATTCTTGAAAGAATTTGATTTGGGGGGTATAAGAAGATTGATGCATGCATCAATGATTGTTGCCTATTTAGAGGTGAAAAGAAGAAGAACATGCAGAACTGCCCCGAGTGTAATGCTTCAAGGTGGTATGTGAATCCATGGACCAATGAGATAAATAGAGGGAGTGCCTGCAAAGGTTTTGCGTTATTTTCCTATAATTCCTAGGATTTAGAGGATGTTTCTTTCAGCAAGTAATAGTGAGTTGTTGACTTGGCACTCTACTCATCACAGTCAAGATGGCATGATGCACCATCCAGTCGACTCAATTCAATGGCGCACTGTTGATCAGAAGTGGCCAAGCTTTGCTTCTGAGCCACGAAACTTGAGATTTGGACTAGCCACTGATGGGTTAATCCTTATAAAAATCTAAGTTCAACACACATTATCTGGCCAGTGATTTTAGTCATCTACAATCTGCCACCTAATGTTTGCATGTCATAAGAAAATTTGATGCTAAGTCTAGTCATTCATGGCCCCAAACAACCAGGGAATGACATAGATGTGTATTTAGAGCCATTGATAGATGACTTAAAGGAGCTGTGGAGTAAGGGTGGGAGATGTATGATGCATACAAGAGGGCGATGTTCAACCTGAAAGCTATCTTGTTGTGGACAATAAATGACTTTCCAGCTTATGGTAATCTGGCTGGTTTAACTACAAAAGAGGAGTTTGCATGTCCTGCGTGTGGTTCTGAGACATTTTCTAAATGGTTACAGCTTACAAATAAGACTGTGTATATGTGTCATAGAATATTTCTTGCCCAAAACCACGCTTTCCGCTCTAAATATAAGTGGTTTGATGGAACAAAGGAAAGAAGGAGACGACCAAAGATATTTACCGGATTGGTTGTTGTACGTGCCTCACGTGGGTTCAAAAATAAATTTGGCAAGAAAAAAAAGAACAGAAAAAAGAAAATAAGAAAGAAGACCGGTCTAAATTGCTGAAAAGAAGTCAATATTTTTTGACTTGCCATATTGGGAGGTTAGTTGGTTTATTATGTTGTTTGCTGGTTATGCATTTATATATGTTTGTATGTTATCTTAGCTATTTTTCATGACCTAAATGTAAGTTTGGTGAATTATAGGTACTGCTTTTACGTCACAATTTGGATGTCATGCATATTGAAAAGAATGTGTGTGAAAGTGTGTTAGCAACCATATTAGATGTCAATGGTAAATCAAAAATTGACAATGAGTTTCGTAGAGATCTTGAGTTACTGGAACTGATGGAAGATGTACCAAATGATGAAAAACGTGATAAATTAGAGCTACCATCTGCACCTTACACATTAACAAAGGTTGAGAAACCTAAATTTTGTGGTAAGTTGTATTTTCAAAGGTTTCCTGATGGGTATTGCAGTAATATTACTAATTGTGTCAAGCTGCAACAGTGCAAGATACAAGGTCTTAAGTCCCATGACCATCATGTTTTAATGCAACAACTGTTGTCTGTTGCATTAAAAAGGCTTTTACCTGAAGGCCTAAGAAAAGCAATATGGCGTCTATCTTCGTTTTTCAATGAGTTGTGTCAAAGGGTATTTGACAAAAAAAGGTTGGAAGAGTTGGAAGATGAGATTGTATTGACTTTATGTTTGCTGGAGAGATACTTCCCTCCGTCCTTCTTTGACATTATGATTCATCTTACTATTCATATCGGGAGAGAAGCTAAGCTATGTGGTCCGGTGCATTTTAGGTGGATGTACCCTTTTGAGAGGTAACTTAATTAGAGTTTTCTTGCATATACTGTGTACAATGCACTTGGCTAATCTTGCTTGCAAGTGTCCTTTTTTAAATTTAGTGTGTTAACTTTTTTGTTTGCTTTAACTTGTTAGATATATGAAGGTAATTAAGGACTATGTTAAGAATCGTGCTAGACCCGAAGGATCAATAGCTGAAAATTATTTAGCTGATGAGTGCTTGAGGTTTTGTGGTCAATACATGAAACAAGTAGATGCTATTAGTTCAAGAAGGAAACGCAATGAAGGAGTTGACGATGAAACAATTGTAGAAGGGTCTACACTGTTAAAAGGGCGTTCAATAATCTTATCAGATTCGGTACACAAAGCTGTTCACCTTTGTGTGTTGCTGAATAGTGCAGAAGTTGAACCATATATACAGTAAGTTTATAATACATATAGTTCTTGTTGATACATGCATTTTGCATTACTAAATTACAAACTAACCCTTACATTTCTATTAGGGTTCATAAAGAAGAATTAAGTCTTTCAGATCCACATTTAGTTATTGATGACAGCTTGTTAAAGAAAACTCATTTGGAGACATTCATCGTTTGGTTACAAGCCAAGGTTTGAAAAAATCAATTTGTTTTGTCACTTCTATGGTAAATAACTACACATGCTAATTGAAAGTGATTAATTCTTGTTATTTGAATAATGTTCAGATTATATGTGAAGCTAGTGTAGAGGGGATTTTGTCGGATACTTTGAAGTTGCTTGTGAAAGGGCCTAGATTTTATGCAATGTCGCATACTGGTTTTATAATACATGAAAAACGCTTTCACACAGTAGATGCAAAGGTCTCCACGGCGGATTATGGTGTCCATATTGAAGCAGATTCTAGTTTGAATTATTATGGAGTTATAAGAGATATTTTGGTGTTAGACTTCTACACTTTCCGGTTGGCTATATTTCGGTGTGACTGGGCGAACTTTGTTAGTGGTGTTAAAAAGGAGGATGGGTTCACCTTAGTTAACCTTCATGATGGTTTAGATAAAAAGGATCCATTCATTTTAGCATCACATGCAAAACAAATGTTTTATTCTAGAGAAACTGAAAGTTCTAGTTGGTATGTGGTGCTGAAGGCTCCTCTAAGAGGCTTTCATGATTTGGAGGTTTTTGATGAGTCTAATTTTACATCATATGTTCCGCAAGATGTTTCAACACTTGACATAGATAACTGGGATAGTGATCAAAGTTGATATTGTTGTGTAATCTCTTGTAATCTTTTGTATACGTACATATATATGATGTATGTTGTGTTTTCTACTAATATATGAAAATGGTGTGTTTACTGCATGGGTTGCCTCTCATATATGATGAAATGTCTTTTATGGCGTTTTTCAAACGCCGTAGATGTGTATATTTGTAGTAGTGTGTTAGCTTAATTCGTCGGCTAAGATCTTAGCCGACGAGCCTTCGTCGGCTATAGTTTTGTCAGGAAATGGTCGTCGGCGATGACTTTAGCCGACGAAACTAGAAGACGTCGTCGGCTATTGTCCCAGACTTTAACCGAGGAATATATTAAAATGTTTCGTCGACCATAGTCTGAAACTTTAGCTGACGAAACATTTTAATATATTCGTCGGCTATAGTATGTAATAGAAAAATAACTAAAGCCGACGAAATATAGTCTGTTTCCTCGGCTGTAGAAGGGTTTAGCCGACGAAACATTCCATAATTCGTCGGCTAAACCTTATAAAAAAAATTAAAAATATTATAGCCGACGAATTATGGCGTATTTCGTCGGCTATAAGTCCATTCCAGTATAAAAAAAAAACCCGAAATTTCTAAATTACCATTCCAAGCAAGCTGCAAAATACACCAAAATAATTCCATATAACCAACAACAAGCACATAAAACTATATAATTCATCAACTACAAAATCTAGATCGTCTAAATTAATATTCGCTTCTGGGGGCTGCTGCGGAGGTTGCGGCGGTTGGGGTAGCGGTATAGCCGGAGGCATGGGCGGAGCCGGAAGTCCCTGACGCTGAGCAGCTGTAAAGTCTTGCATGTACTGGAACATCTGCCGCTGCTGGGCCTGCTGGATGGCATATATCTCGGCATTATAGGCTGCCTGCGCGACATTATAGGCAACCTGTGTAGCTTGTTATTCCCGTAGTCTCTGAACTTCCGACTCTACCTAAGTCGTCCTGGTGGTCGTGGTCCTGCTGCTGGTCGAGGCTACCTTTCGTTGAAATCCTAGAGTGGTCTTCAGGACCCCCTCACCCTTCTTTCCTAGACCCCGACAGCAGAAGTTGTTTGCTCGCGGTGGGAAGGTTGGGCCCATGATCCTCGCCCCAACCGTCGGATCCGAAGTGTCGATCCGGGATATGGCTTCGGACATCTCTTCCTCCTGCGTGTCCGGCCATGTCTCCCTCACTATAACACTCATCACCTCGTCACTAGCCTCCCTCACCTTCGCCTAATTAGATAGAAAAAAAATTATTAATTTACATTTTGACATATATATAAGCAGAATTAAAAATTTAAAAACATAAGATGACTTACAATATCCTCTTGGGAGTCAGGATATGCCTTCTCGTACGTATAGACGTACCGGTTGACTTCTAGATATTCTCTGGCCGCCTCGTCCATGAAGACAGCGAACGGCCTAGAACTGGCATGATGGTTCTTGTGTTGCGTTGCCGGTTCTGAGTGTTCGCCCGGGAAACGGCCTTGAAAGAAAAAAATAAACTATTAGTAAAATATTTAAAAACGCACGTATTTAATGACAAATTAACTAATTAATTTTTTTAAATACCTGTTTACGAGGGTTGTTGAATTCTGATGTCAGAAGCCAACGCCACTCGTACTCCCTGTACTGGAACTCAGCAGGGGTACCAGAACATGCGTTCTCGTGCGTAGTCCAGTGGGTCCACAACTCGTTCTTCCACTCCTTGTACCTACAGATACAACAAAAATATTAGAAATATTATTAATATCACATACAATTTTGTTTTTTCATTAACTTCCCAACGTACCTTCCCCATGCACAACGTCCGCCCAGCTGTTTTTCAGGTGCTCGGGAACGTCAAACCACACCTGCATTTAACCGTTTATTAGTTTAGTTTTTCGAGAAATCAACAATGTAATACATAATATTATTGAGGCATTTTGTAAACTCACCGACATTGCGTTGTGGACCATGTCCTTAACCTCCTGCGGGACCTCACCCCAGTCTAACCACAACATAAGGACTCTATCCCTAATGAGCGCTCCCACACGGCCGGAGTACGTCCTGGACTTCCCGCCCGATACTATGTGGCCATCCCCGTCAGTATCGATGACGATCCTCCCTGAGGTACTGACGGTCTTCTCGAGAGCCTTTCCTGTGACGGGGCCTCTCTTCTTCTTTGTCAGCTTCGCTCTGACGGTGCCTATCACATGATAAACCAATTGATTATTAAAATCGGAGACCCTTTATTATTAATTATAAGAAAACAAATCATTCATCTTTTATTACTTGAGGGCGATGCGGCGGACGCGACGGATTCTGTCTCTGTTGTCGATGATGATACCCTCGCAGAAATAAGAGGCGTATCAAAAGGCACGAACCGGTACGCCGCTGATGGAGCCACTAGCGGGGGCAGTGGATAAATCAGCGTCCCTGAGTCATCAACTGCAGGTAAGGCCGGTATCATCCGCGGAAGGAACAGATGAGGCGGCGGCATCTGTACCTTAGATGACCCACCATCCGAAACAGTAGGACTCGGAATGGGCACCCGGTGTATCTCAGGCATACGGGGTGCAGACACCTCTGTCTAGGTATGAGCCCACAGCCGCCTCGAGGAACGAGGGACACCCGGCTGCCTCGATGAAGGAGGCACCTCCAGCTGCCTCTGCGCTGTCTCCAGAAGGGCCGCATGTCTGACTGTCATGAGGCCCCGAAACAACGTTTGAGGGTTGCTAGAGGTTCCCTCAAACGATCCGGACCTTTGGCCCTTCGAACCCTTCGCCGATCTAAAATTACCGCTCATCCTGTTTAAAATATTAATTTGAATCAAGGCTGAGGCATGGGCGGATACACTCATTCAATGTTGCTCGTTAATTCAAGGTTGAGGCAACTTTGAAAAAGTAAACGAGTTCCATATTATCCTTCTCAAATCTAAGGCTCTAGATTATTTTGTCTTTATTCTATAAAAAATATTGTTGAAACCATTTTTTTTTTCATTATGTTCATGCTTAAATTTAAACACTTATATAATGTGAAATATATATATTTTTGAAATTATACTTGTTCAAAAATATGAATTCAATTAATCTCCTAAACAAAAATTAACAACAAAAATGTAACGTCTTTAGCCATCAAAATTCATGATCATAACAGTAAAATGAGAGATTATATGGTAACAAAAAGCAGAGATGAAAATCAATTCGAAATCAAAAGTAAAAAAGAAGAAAAACGCTAACCTTGGAGGCACACCGGAGCTGGAGAATTTGGGAGAGGGAGAGGGAGACCGGGAGAGGGAGAGGAGGCAGAGGAGGCAGCCGGGAGACCGGGAGAGGGAGAGGAGGCGGAGAAGGCAGCCGGGAGACCGGGAGAGGCAGAGGGCGACCGGGAGACCGGGAGAGGCAGAGGAGGCGGAGGAGGCAGACTGGGAGACCGGGAGACCAGGAGAGGGAGGCGAAGTAGGTGGATCAGAGTAGGCGGATCAGAGGAGGCTAGGGTTTTGAAACGCGTTGTGGAGGCTGTTGAGCGCTAAGTCTTCGTCTGTATACCGTGTAACTTTAGCCGACGAAATTTTTACTTCATCAGCTAATCTTTGAAATTCGTCGGCTAAACATTTGAAATTCGTCGGCTAACCTTTGCAATTCGTCAGCTAACCTTTGAAATTCGTCGGCTAACCTTTGCAATTCGTCGGCTACCTAACCTTTGAAATTCGTCGGCTTACGTTTGAAAATCGTCGGCTAAAGTACTTTTATACATTCGGCACCTTGTGATTGTGATGATCAAACTTGAGAAACGATAATCCTACCGTCAGATCTGACCATCATGATAAAATACATGTGTAGGAAAAAATTCAACTTGATCCGACAAGGTTAAAGGCTCGATCCGGACGGTCAATCCCGTAAGTCAAACCCCTAAACGCACGGAAAAGGTCATTGGACCGTCTAAATTACGTATTTTGCTTGGACCTTCAACTGAAAATAGTTTAAAACCGATGAGACCCAACAAGTCATATAAAAATTTTACAGAAAATAACCACCGAAGATAGGGCTACCCATAAAGATAAAGAATGGAAAATTACATTGACCGTAACTATCGGCACCGAGACTTTACCGGAGTATCATGATTTTTCAAACGTAGACGTATTTCACTATTCTGGCCATATCTTATTTCATGGCTTTTTTGCGTTTGAAGGTTCTACGTATAGTTGTTTTTGAAACGGAACATTTACTTAAACACTTGGTAAACAAGTTATACAACATTAGTAGGCATGTTGTGATTGTGATGATCAAACTTGAGAAACAAAATCCGACCGTCAGATCTGACCATCATGATAAAATACATGTATAGGAAAAAATTCAACTTGATCCGACAAGGTTAAGGGCTCGATCCGGACGGTCAATTCCGTAAGTCAAACAACTAAATGCACGGAAAAGGTCATTGGACCGTCAATCTCGTAAGTAAAACCCCTTAAATTACGTATTTTTCCCGGACCTTCAACTAAAAATAGTTTCAAACCGATGAGACGCAATAAGTCGTATAAAAATTTTAGGGTTTAGGGTTAAGCCGACGAAATATTAGGGTATTCGTCAGCCTAGGTTTTAGGGTTTAGCCAACGAAATATTACTGTATTCGTAGGCTAACCTCATCTTAGCCGATGAATTATGACTTATTTCGTCGGCTAAGATGATTTAAGCCGATAAATTATGGTATATTTCGTCGGCTAAGATGGTTTAAGCCGACGAATTATGATATATTTCGTCAGTTAAAGTATAAAAAATACATTAAAAAAACAGAAGGTTTAAACCATACTAACTTTCTGTTCATATATCCCCAAAATTCATATAAAATAACAGAAATATGAATTCAACATATGTAAACTATAAATGTAATACATTCTTTTTTATTACAAATTAATGTATTACGTCTTCTAAATTAAAACTAAGGCTCATAATCGAAATCATCCGATGAGTCTTCTTTGGTGTCAGAATTAATTTCTAGTAATCTATGCCTTTCCTCATCGCCAGAGTCTACGTCTGTTTCTTGATTTGGATTAACATCAATAAGCCTTGGCTTTTCATCACGAATTCGCACCGGACGACCCGCTTTAAAATTATTAAGGCGAACGGTAGAGGAGTTAGGAATACCTATTGCGTTGGGCTCTTGATACGCAACATCTTCTTCCTCGTCTTCGGCCTCTCCAAGTGTAGCCGCCCTGTAAATGTTTCGAGGGTGCACAAGGTTGACTACTTTCCACGCGTCACCCTTAGCAAGGTCATCAAGATAAAACACTTATTTTACCGATGTGGCAAAAACGAACGGGTCATCTTCGTAAGAACTTGTAGCAGTGTTCACCGATAATATTCCGTACTGATCGGTCTTCATGCTCTGCGGCCTAGTATCAAACCATCTACACTTGAAGAGGTGCACTGTCATGCCTTCACCGTAAACGAGTTCCACCACTGAATGGAGAACACCGTAATAGTCAACTCCATTCCGCCCACCATGCGCCATCACCCCAGAATTATGTGTTCTCCGTCTGCTGTCTCTCTGTTCACATATAAATTACACGCCATTCACCTTGTACATCAAATAAACTCTTGACATTATCGGCTTCATCGCTAGAAGTCTTAGTTCGTGCGACCAATTTGGGTGACCATCAAATTGAATATGGTTCATTTGAACCAACCATTCAACTATAAATATGGATAATTATGCAATAAACATAAATACGTACATAAATATTGAATTACGTACCTAGCCGCCAAAATAGTTTGCGAACTCCCTGTTGTGGTACTCGAGATCACCATTAATGTCTGGACAATATAAATGGATGTCTTTCCAGTATTCAACTTCTGGACAGTTAATCAATACCCACCAGTGGGCAATGACTAGCTCATTTGGTTGCAATTTGTAGGAGTCTGGCAAAATTCCATAAACTTCAACATCACTGGAGAGTATGGAAAGATTGAACTTCGGTATATCTACCGGCATGGTTTGCGGAGTTTCCTTCAACGCTCCTGAATACAACTTCATGTAGGTGACGCACTCGTGCGCAATATATGCTTCAGCTATACATCCTTCAGGTGCGGATTTATTAGCCACATAATCTTTGTAGTCTCCAAGTTGCCTATAAATCAAGTTGCAAAGTGTTATGATTATTGAACATGTATATATATTGAGGAATTCAGGTGTAAAAAACGTACCTTTCCATGGGATATATCCAAGTGTAGTGTACTGGACCGGTAAGCAACAATTGCTCGGGAAGATGGATCATCAGCTGAGGCATGATGTTAAAAAATTTGGAGGAAATATCCTCTCAAATTACACATGATATAAATGATGTCCTCTTGCATTTCCGGAGGTTAGATTTTTTCACTTCCCGTGTGCATAACTTCTGGAAGAATCTTGCCAACGCTACTAACGGCTCCACCACCTGACGGAGAAAGAACGGTCGAATGAAAATAGGGAAGAGACGTTGTAGCAGGATATGACAGTGATGACTCTTCAACCCGTACATCTTATTTTCCGGAAGTTCACACACCGGGCTATATTTCCTGCATAGCCTGAAGGATACTTCACACAACTCATCCACCTGAAAATTATGTTCTTCTGGTCAGGCTTCACGGTGTAAGGAGCTTGAGGCATTTTTTTCTTCCCTTCTTTCAACCATAAATGTCTTCTTAATTGCATTTTTTTTATATCAATGCGTGTCTTAGGATCGTCTTTCGTCTTCCCCTCCAAGTTCAGCACTGTGCCCACCACACTGTCACAAACATTCTTTTCTATGTGCATCACATCTAGGTAGTGCCTGATCAACAACTTACTCCAGTATGGGAGTTCCCAGAATATGCTCTTATGTGTCCAAAATTGTACCTGTCGGGTCTTTTAGGTATTGCCGCAATATTTGGATGATTGCTGAGCTACCTAAAATCGTACTCATTAAGCACTGCTAAAATTTGTTCCCCCGTCCATCTTCTGGGAGTCACACCGTGTTCTACGGTCTCATCAAATGCCTTGTCATCGAACCGCCATTCGTGATTATATGGAAGGAAAGCATAGTGACCCAATCTGCATATCTTGTTGCAATGACTGTTGCTCCCCTCATCGCTAAGGCACTCTGGACAAGCCTTGTATCCCCTAACAATGTTGCCCGACAACATCCCATGGGCAGGAAAATCACTGATGGTACCAACAACCATGACATACATCTGGAACATCTCGTGCATGTACTTGTCATAAGTGGGATGACCAACGTCCTACAAAAACTTAAGCTCTTCAATCAAATGTCTCAAATACACATCGAGACACTTCCCTGGATAACCGGGCCCCGGAATCAACAAACTCAACATATTGTATTCCTTCTTCATGCACATCCATGGAGGAAGGTTGTACGGTACCAAAATCACCGGCCATACACTGTTGAAGACTCATGTTGCCAAAAGGGTTGAACCTGTCGGATGAGAGCCCGAGCCTCACATTTCGGACCTCTGACGCAAAATGAGGAAACTCCCTGTCTATATGCTTCCAAGCCTCCCCGTCAGTAGGGTGTATAAGGGTATCTTCATCATGCAGTCCCTATCAGCGTGCCATCTCATAGCTTTGGCCGTGTGTGAAGACATGTACAACCGCTCCAGCCTATCCCTCAACGGAAATACCGAAGTACCTTCACGTGTTGGTTATACCTGTCAGTGTGACATACCGGACATGCGTCATGGCCACCAAGGTCATTCCCTTCTGGATCTTTACCCCAGAAGAGAACGTAGTCATATCTGCATGCATGAATCTTGATGTAGGAAAGCCCAAGATCTTTCAGGATACATCGGACCTTACGATGAGTGGTAGGAAGACGATGACCGTGGAGCAGCATCGAAGCAGTGTACTGTAGATAATTATCAACAGCTTTCACAGTCGATTTTGTCTTAACTTTAATCTTCATTACGTCCATCACACTTTTAAGAATGGTCTTCTGGCAACCAGGGTACACAGGGGTCTGTTGAAAAGCAAGCAGTTTATTGTACTTTTCAATACCAGTAGTGTTGACAGCTCTAGGGAAGGGCTGCCGGGTCAGGCATATACTGTCCTTGAGCGCATACACTGCTCTTATAAGGAAACATTTCGTTGATGAAGGCCGTTGTTGGATTGTTGGATGTACTGCCCGTCTCAGAAAATTGGTCATGATCATGCGGACCCCCTGATGATGTTTCACCGTAATATAACCAACATGTGTACTTCTCCCAAAACCCGTTACTCTTCAGGTGCTACCATACTTTGTCAATCGCAAATCGATACATATCGTTGCGACACTGACATTTCGTGCACGGGCAATAGAAAATTGTATTCCCGTTAGCATTAGCCAGCGTATATTCTAGAAAACTCATAACTCCTTTACCATATCTTTTGTCCCATTTTGGAAGCGAAATCCAACTCTTATCCATATCCTGAAAATATAACAAAATATATATGTATAACGCTAGCTAATTATTAATTAAATTTCATGCCATATATAAAAGTTCAATTTATTTAGTATACATAGACGGACGACAACGAATTAAGAACAAATTAATTACACACACACAAATATATATATATATATATATATATATATATATACACACTTAATAATTACATAACAATAGTATATAATATCTACATCATCATCAACAACTTCATACCATCAACACAATATTATAAATTAATTAACATATATATATAGATATATATATATACATCCAACGTACTCAAAATCAATCAACTCATAACAATATTATTATCAACATCATCACAAAATCATCATCAACTTATATATATCATCAACAACTTCATACCATATCAACACAATATTATAAATTAATTAACATATATATATATATATATATCTACTACTTATTAACAACAACTTCATATATATTATCAAATCATCAACCAAATCGATCAACACATATATATACATCCAACATACTCAATATCGATCAACTCAATCACACTCAAAATCGATCAACTTAAATAAAACTCAATTAATCAACATATATACATATACGTACCTGTATATAGCTCCACAAACTAATTATGGACAGATTGACAACACCCAAACTTTTTCTCCTGTTTTTTTTCCCAGATGAGCTGCTGCTATCTAGATCTGCAAATATAAAGCACTTTAGCCGACGATATTTTAATTTCGTCGGCTAAACTTTTAAATATTTCGTCGGCTATAGTCTGTGAACTTTAGCCGACGAAATAAATTCTTTAGCCGACGAAATTAAAATGGCTAAAGATTTTTTTGGCCGACGAAATCTCCCATTTTTTTTCCCAGATGAGCTGCTGCTGTCCAGATCTGCAAATATAAAGCACTTTAGACGACGATATTTTAATTTCGTCGGCTAAACTTTTAAATATTTCGTCGGCTATAGTCTGTGAACTTTAGCCGACGAAATTAAAATGTCGTCGGCTAAAGATTTTTTTGGCCGACGAAATCTCCCGTTTTTTTTTCCCAGATGAGTTGCTGCTGTCCAGATCTGTAAATATAAAGCACTTTAGCCGACGATATTTTAATTTCGTCGGCTAAACTTTTAAATATTTCGTCGGCTATAGTCTGTGAACTTTAGCCGACGAAATTAAAATGTCGTCAGCTAAAGATTTTTTTGGCCGACGAAAATTTAAATTAGCCAACGAAGGAAAATTTCGTCGGCTAACGTGGACTTTAGCCGACGAAAAAATAGTTCGTCGGCCTAGTTTTTTTATTGTCGTCGGCTAGAGCCTTTCTTCTGGTAGTGATTTATGGTTTTAATCTTAAGTAACATACTATGTTACATTGACACATCACCAATTAAAAAGATTATGTCATGTCGTTTTTAAGTAAAAATACAATCTTATCCTTCTAAATCTAATGGCTCTAGATTACTTTGTCTTTTTATTAAGGAATGTGAAATCCACACATCACAAATTAAAATCCACACATCCTTTTTTGGTTAACACATTCACAAAAAGACAAAATTTAAGTCACTAAAAGACAAAATCAAGTTACCAAAACAGGAAAAAGGATATGTAGATTTTAATTTAGGATATGTGGATTTCACAAACCTTTATTAATTAAGAGAAAAAAAAATTTGTCTTTCTTTTATAATTAAAAAATACATATTTCTAACATTTTCTTTCTCTTTTCCTTTTATCACTATCATGCTTAGATTTTTTGTTTTGAGGGAATGAATCGAATTCATTGATCAAAGATCATTACAATCAAAAGAAATCACCCTTCTCACAACACGAGAAGGATCAGTAGTAAAAACTAAATTAACAGGACCACTAATAGCTTCCTTTGCTAGAACATAAGCAACTCTATTTGCTGATCTTTTCACAAACCTGACTAGAGTCGTAATAGAAGACAAGCTTCCCCGCAAGTCTTCAACTAGGAAACCAAGTTCAGAGTCATCTAGGGAACCATTGGTTAGGGTCGAAATCAAAACCAGGCAATCTGTCTCAATGGTAAGAGGATGGAAATTATGCTAGATAGCTACCTGCACTCCTGTTAACAATGTCAATAATTCACCATGACGTGCAGAGTGTGCTGATATTACCCCTTGCATAAAGACTCCCAAACAACTACCAGTATGATCTAGAAAAACCCCTCCCAACTAGCCATACCAGATGCATTGTTATAGGCTACATCCACATTCAGTTTGATGTACCCCGGAGAAGGAGTGATCCATCTGTCCTGAGGTGATACATTACGGCTTCTGCTACTCACATTTACAGATTTAAACTCTGCCCACCAACCCAGAGTAAGAGGTACCACCTCAGTAGTCTGCTTTGCATTATTATAACTTACACGACCCACCCCAAATTTCATCCTGAACCCGGAGTAAATCATGCGGGAACCACCTCCAAGGAAAGATTTACCGTAAAATTCAATACAACCTCCCTTGAAAATGGACAACCATTCCAAACGAAAAACCTGCAAACACTCCTAAAGGTTCCAACTCTAACCTTATAGACTCCTGGAGCCTTCGTGCTCCCCACAAATCACAACATCTCCCAATATAGATTTACTAATCTAACAAAGATCCTATAAGACAACCACGTATTCAGAGCAACTCTATTTAAGAGGAAAGAAACTAGAAATAAATAGAAATGAGCGGAAGCTATACTATTGACTATGCCTCTTCTCCATGTACGCCCGACCTCAACTATGCAAACCTGCAGATTGGGCATTTTAAAACGAAGGGCCCAGGGGAAGACATTTAATAACGTTAGAGTGAGTGGACAAAAATAATTTAATAACAACATATTTATACATTCCTATTTTAATTTCATAGAAAATATACTGCATGCGGCAGCTCAAAAGTGTTCAACTCATAAACTGACAATTTCACGACTAACACTGGCTAGTCACCAACTCAAATAAAATGAAGCCTCTCAGGCTAAACTATATATAAACATATATTCGTATGTATTTACACTCGTCAGACTCCTTGTATGAATCCTAGAAACAATTTAGAAAAATAGAAATTCATACAAGGCTACAACGCTGGCGTCTAACGCTCACGTTGCGCCATAATGATATTTTTCCTCATTATGACCGAAAAGACGGTGTATATATATATATACGCGCATATCCCCTATATAAATTATTATATTTATATAGGGCTACGACGATTACGTCTAACGCTCACGTCGCACCATAATAGAATTTTACCTCAGTATGGTGGAAAAGCACGTATAGCTAGCTAGCATTTATTTATATACATACTATCCTCATAAACATCCAAAATATATATCCACCGAAAATCTCATTTTCGGGATCTCTCCAAAGAAGGAAAAATTGTCAAATAGCCGAGAAATCAATAAGTCTCATCAGAAGAAATAAATGATCAATAAAATCATTCATCGCATGCTTTTTAATTAAAAAAAAAGGTCCACTCACAAATTAGGCCTAAGCCTGATGACGCTCCGAGGCTTCTTCTGCTCGGTCCTCCTCACGTCCTGTTCCAAATATATAATTAATTTCCCACTAAAAATCCAATATTTATTCAAACTGACAAAATTAACCGAGAGCCATAACCACGCTCATCATTGCCTAATTTCGATATTCTTAAATCGGAGTGACCCAAACTTTAATACCATACTCGGCAGCCGTAAATACAACATTTTCCAGAAATTAACTTAAATCCTACGGCCGGATTTTACATTATTTAACCGCCAAAAATACCAAACTTCAGAAATTCACAAACCTATCCAAATCTCATCCAAAAATTCCATAATTCATATCAATATACTCCTCTTAATATTCCACATTTAAAACCTTAAAAATCTCCAAAACAACGGCGACGGCTCCGCCGGCAGCAACGGCCGAAAACCGATTCCGGCGACCTCCAAATCCTATGAAATTTTGACAGCATCTTCCTCTCAACCCCCTCTATAACTTCTCTAACTACCACAAACATCAATTCCAAGCCTAACTAGGTCAATCGAACGAAAACATCTTAAAATCTCTAGAATTTCAACTTCGAATTTCTCCTTACCAAGCTCAAGAGGGAGTGAGCCCTTTGGAGGGATTGCTACACGGGAGGAGGGTTACAAAACCGTACCAAGCTTGCCCGGATTGGTGGCCGGAGGAGGGAGTTCCGGCGACAGAGGGTTTTAGGCAGTCGAACCTTCCGGGCGGCAACTCTCCCTCACGACGGCGCTAGGGAAGCTCTCGTCGAGCTAGAATGGAAGCTGGGTTGGAGGCCGACCTTTTGGGACCGGAGTGGCGGCGAACGGTGGCCGGACGGTGACGAACGATGGCTGGACGGCGGCGGACGGGCGGCCGGAAAATTGGGCAGCGGGAAGGACTCGGGAGAAGGCTCGGGAGGGAGAGAGAGAAGAGAGAGAGAGAGAGAAGAAATGGGTTTTGGGCCTCACCCATCCGGCCCAACTCTTCTATATACAACCCAATTCTAAAAATTAACACCCCCAAAAATAATACCCTAATAAAAAATTACCTTTTACTAGCTAAAATTTACCATTTTTACCGTCATTACATTTTTCTCCGACGAATAATCCTCTAAAATTAACCGTCCCTCAAACCTCAAACCCCTCTAGGGACCAATTAAACTATAATCTCAATAACAGAGACGGTGAAATTCTCATTATAACCAAGCTAGTAAATAAGGTAAAAATTTAAAGGTCTGGATGTGACAATTCCAAACTTGATCTTTTCGATTCCTCCAAACTGACTAAATAATCATCATAAGAGTAGCAAAAGTAGTAGGAGAATTTTCCAATGAGGATACTAACCAGTCAAAGGCATTTGTACCGGCTAGCTGTATGGGGACATTAGCCAATTGAAGAAAAGCTTTGACATGAAGACAGTCTCTCAATGCATGGATGGGAGATTCTACCTCTTCCTCACAAAATGGGCACTGGATGTCAATATCAATATCTCTTTGA
The DNA here is from genome assembly GCA_010134655.1 of Fragaria nilgerrensis. NCBI lineage: Eukaryota > Viridiplantae > Streptophyta > Magnoliopsida > Rosales > Rosaceae > Fragaria > Fragaria nilgerrensis. The sequence continues at coordinate 590,057 of CM020978.1, read as the reverse complement.
CTGAGCCGACTTCGTGATGGGAGATTCTACATCTTCCTCACAAAATGGGCACTAGGTATCATACTTAGATTGAACATAACATATAGTGTGAAAATACATATATTTATGAGAATATACTTGTTTAAAAACTCGAATTCTTATGAAATATATATATACATATATAATTTGTCCAAGAAAAAACAATTTCGTCTAGGAATTTTTTTTTTTACATATATAATTCGTCCAAAATAAAGTATATATATATACGTAATCAAGAAATTCGATAGAGATTTTTCTTTTTCTTTTCTTTTTTATTTTAAAAATTCGATACAAAATATGGCTTATATATAGATGTCATAATTTTAAACTGTAAAAATAAAATATTAAATTGGAACTAATTAAATTTTGATTCACAAAGATAGATAGAAATTTTAATAAATTTACGAAACTGATTTATGGTATAAAAGCCTAATTTGGTATGATTATTAACTTGGTCATTATTATTAATAAATTGATTAAATTTGGTATATACGCATCCATATTAAAATGGTAAAAAAAAATATTTCATATTAGTATGTAGCATCTATTAATTATTAAGGTTAAAATTGTATTTTTACCAAAGAATGAAATGACATGATTTATTAAATTGATAATGTGTCTTTGTTACATGACATGCCACATAGAATTAAGGTCATAGATCTTAGGCCTTATTAAAGCCCTCTAGCACTACCCTTATGAGATCGATTTAGAAATTGATATAAGAATTTAGCTGTAGCAGTTATTGCTATGTGTAAGTATGTTATAAGTTTTAACAAATCATAAACTAACATGTGACATAAAAGAGGAGGGGAAATATAGGTTTTTCTTTAGCAATTTTGTTTAGCAATCTTTAAATTTAACAATCCTTTAAGTATATTGTTTGAGCTCCTATTCATCCTAAAAATTGTCAAATTTTATAAATTTTTTGAATTAACACTGCTCGAGATGCTCCATAGAATTACGTTGTGCTTGGATAAAATAATTTCAATTTTCATAGAAATTTCAAAATCATGGGAATTACAATTCCTTAAATTTAAATTCCATTAATTGAGAATTCCATTGTTTGGATTTCATGATGTAGAGTTTTAAGATGGCAAGAATTTGTATTTAGATCAACCTCAGTTAAGAGAATTGACAAATGACGCATATTTGTGAGGAATTCAAGTCGGGAATTTAAGCTTCCAAATTTCACGATTATTTTCCTTTGCAAATTGATAATTCAACGGGATAAAAATCCAAATGGGGAAACAGTCCTAAGAAATTGGGAATTTCTTACTTTTAATTATATTCCCGAGAATTCACCGCATCGATCCAAACACATCGTTAGAGTTTAGGTTGTTCTTTTCGTCCAAAACCCAAACCCAAGTAACTTTCTCAAAATAATAATAATAATAATAATAAATAACACACAGAGATAGATATATAGATGGCTAAAGGAATCAACGAGGACAATAACAAGCTAGGAGATGGTAAAGGATGGCCTGATGGAGTACTGTTATGTCGCATCCTCTATTCTCTACCGCCGGAAATATTTCAAATGGAAGATCGAGGAAGAGTAAACTTACCCAACGACTTTAGCCAAGGTATTTTACGACTTTGTCGATCGACCTACTTGTTACTTCGAAACCCTCCACACTCTTATTATCAAGACAAGGCTGTGAGCAAGAGTTGGTGCATATTTTAATTACTCGAGTAGATGCATTTGGCTGGAATGAGATTAGGGTTTGTTCAATTTCCTCTTCTGTAATTTAGGTCATAAATTCACAAACTTCGCTGGAGGATGTGTTGGCTTTTTGGATTTCACTTACAAATGTTGCTAATTATATATATATATGAAGATCATTGAGATGACATGCTCAAATGGGTCTGGCGATTGGGTTAGCTATCGGCAATTAGTTTTTGATCATGATCATGTACGTATTTGCCAAAATGCTGAATGAGTTCACTCACTGTACCACTCTCTATATAGCTAGGCATTGGTAGTGGATTTATAGCCCCATTTCTTCTTGGTACATGATTGTAGTGCTTAGTTCCATTTTGTGATTTTAGGTTTTAGAAAGGGTTTTTGTTAGGACCGAAGTCCATGAAGGGAAATTAAAAGGATAAATTGCAGAGAATTGAAAAAGGAAATAACTAAGATTCATTCATATTCATTGATCTTACAATGGAGGCTCATTGCCTTATATAGTTGTCTCTACAACCAACCCTAGAAACCCGTTTACAATATGACCTGACCCGAGCCCAATAAGTAGCCCATTCAGGTAAATCAACACACTAGCCCAAAGTGATATATAGGTATAGCACAATGGTCCTAATAGTTTACAATAATTTAGGCACTGTTGAAGGAGAAAAGATAACGAGAATAACAGTCTACTCATTCATTGATACAAATGCCTATTTATAGGCATTACATAGAGTCTCCTGAAGGATCTAGAAGTTCTATCAATTGTAATATATTCTATTAAGGAAACTGGATTAACCAATCATACGTGTATTAGGGCAAGACACATAACAGAAGGATGAAAATATAATTTCCTTAAACACTCCCCCTTGTGTTGCATCCCTAATACGATATAGTGCTTATGGTGTTGCCTCGGTAAAAACCTTGCCAAGTAAACAAAAACCTCGTGGGTAAAACAAAAGACTTGAACCAAGAGAAAAAGAGCACAACGCACCAACTACAATTGAAGATAACATGTGATGTACACTCCCCTTGATGTCTACACAACGACTCCCCCTGATTGGTAACTCAATCTCGAAGTACAGATAAACGGCGCAAGCCAATGCATTTCACATACTTCAAAAGAAGACTTGGGCAACGATTTAGTCATTAAATCCAGCCATATTATCCTTAGATCAGACTTGCTATACTTAGCATTACTTTGATCTTTAAGGAGAAGATTGCCTAACAACTCAAAATATAAGTTCGCGTTGAAAATCAGATTCACGCGTGGCATGACCTTCGTGTACTTAAACAGTCATAACGTCTTCGATACAATAGGTATGGATGAACCGTATAAAGTCTGGAAACTAGACACACGTAGTTTTCCAACCATATAAGGTCCATAACCTAGTTCATCTTGAGCTGATCACAAAGCTCTGTAGAATTTGATTGTTCTGCCAAAGTAAATTCTCGGACAGATCCGTCCTACTTTACGAAAATAGCCCTAACTCACTCAATATGATAGGTGTGATCAAATGGCTGGTGTCCCTAGAAAGTAGACACATAGACATTTCCAATGGTACTAATTTCACCATTTTCCAACGAGTGAGCTATCTTGTAGGTCCCGTGGAAGTTAACCTACAAAACTAGGCAGATTCTGATTTCGCATTTGATGTGTCTTTTTGTAGGGATGAATAAACCTGAACCTTTCATAGAAGGAATCACTGCCATTACATTGGTGGTGTATGGGCGCATTCGGCCACTACCTTGATATTCCTTTACACTCATCTAAGAGGGAGCAAAGCTGCTCGACCGCTAGGAAGAAAGTTGAAAGACTAAGGAGAACTTGGCCTTACAAGTTTATAGTGAATGAGATGTCGAGTTGAGCATATTGTTACAAGTACATGAATGTGCTACCGTACTTAGATGTAGGATTTCTCCTAAGACTTCTTCGTCATATGGACGAAACATGTCTTCTCAACACTTCGACCGATCAAGGGATACATATAGGCATAACTTCATCGTCCTTTAGATTGCCTTAAGCTGACAGATGAATAAGCATCATCAATAACGGTCCTCACTTTCGAGACCAAGTATTCCCAGGATCCTTTCATTCATAATTTTGGATCAGTGGCATCTCTTAGTTTAACAAGAGTTCATCATGATTCATCCAGAATTTACACGCAAATAGGCATAATTCTTCATATCCTTCCCTAATCAAGTAGATACTTAGCAAATACCATGCAAATGCGCTCCGTGGTCAGGAGCCACTTGATTTGGGTGAAAACCGATCTATTCAATATCTTTATCTACATCTCTTAGTTCCAACATAGATAAGTTATGACGTTGTGACCACAAGCTGCTTGTTCAGTTTTTCGGAAACTACCAAACTGACAAGGTAGTGGAGTGCAATGACATCCATTACGAGAGTATATCTCATCGTAGTCGATTCCAGTGCGTTTGTGAGAGACCTTGCGCCAGAAGGTGAGTCTAAACTCTTTTTCTCACTACGCTTTCTAACAAAGACATAACTGATAGAGTTTACACTTGGGGTGTCGGCGTCACCTAACCAAAGCACTATCTCTTTGTTTAAACTGGATCGCATCTTTCTATTTAGGCCAATCTACAACGTTGGTATTTTTTCAACGAAGTATGGTTCGATATCAAACTCATTAAACTACGTCATCATTTACACCGGTGTAATTTCTAAGTGTAGAGATCTCTATATGGATTGGTATTGACATTGAGGCGTCCCCCAATGATGACCATAATCCAGAAATAACAGACGAATGAGTATCATTGATCAAATGATCAAGTTGTGACAAACTCGCATTCTTCCTTGGCGAGTATTTATCGAACCAAGTGGCCTCCTCCTAAACCGTGGGAGCCACAACCTAGCGACACCATCTACCACATTTGTGGTTCACCATGTCACCATCTATGGGCGACGACATGTCCTCTTATCCGAACATCAACATGTCCTTATCCGGACATCAATCCTTGCAGGCATGTTTCCAGCATGTATATGTGACCTCGTCACTTTAGGAAACTTGATGAGACACAGTAGGGACAAACCACGACAATTCCAAGTCATTCTATTTAAACATTCTTGTTCTTATCTCCCCCTAACGACAGAAGACTGGCTCATCAAAGTGACATAAAAGAGATCGCATGTCAAGGTTTCTATATAAGCGGACTATAGTCGGAAGCTCATGTCTTATTCAAAGACAATATTCATCAAATAACCCATCATTGTGCGCTCACCACTGGATTATGGCTATTAGCCGACGGAACCGTTCTGTCGGTTAAGACATATATTTCGTCTGCAAAGATCTTAGCCGACAAAATTTTTGTCGGCTAAGCTTCGTCTGCTAAGACAATAGCCGACGGAATCATCCATTCCGTCGGCTAAGTGGAACTTAGTCGACGGAATAGTTCCGTCTGCCAAGATTTAATCGACGGAACTTAGTCGACGGAAATTACTTTTCCGTCAACTAAGTTTTTCTTAGCCGACGGAATATTCCGTCTCCTAAGATCTTAGTCGACGGAAGTAAAAATTAAAATTTTTTTTTTTTAGAATAACTGGCGGTTTTTTTTCGTTTTTTTAGGTCTTTTTGTTTTCCCTTCTCTTCCTCTTCTCCGGCAACCACGACAGTTATGTTTGCGTGTTCCCGAACAACTCCACTCCACCTTCGACGCTAAACTCGCCGGGATTCTATCGTCAAGGAACCGTACGTATGACGATCTATTGCCTTACTTATGCCGCGGAGAGTAACCATCCGAACATCAACCACCCCGCGAGGAGGAGGAGGAGGAGGAGGAGGAGGAGGTGCCGCCGAGAAGAGGAGGAGGAGGAGGTGCCGCCGAGAGGAGGAGGAGGAGGAGGAGTTGCCGCCGACAAGAGGAGGAGGAGGAGGCGGCGCTACTTGGAAGAGGAGGAGGTGCCGCGGCAAAGGATGAGGAGGAGGCACCGCGGTGGTGGGGGAGCAACCAGACGAGGGAGAGAGAGAGCAAGCAAACGAGCTAGGGAGAGAGAGATGAAGAGGATGAGGGAGAGAGAGCTGAAAGTTATAGAATGGAGCCGAAAAAAATTCAAACTTTTTGGCGGGATAACTGCCGCTTAAAATTTTTGAACTTAGTCGACGGAATATATTTTTTCGTCGCCTAAGTTCAAAATATTTAAGCGGCAGTTATCTTGCCAAAAATTTTAAATTTTTTTTTTTAAAAATTTGGTTCCGTTGACTAAGTAGATATTTCCGTCGGCTAAGATATAACCTAAGCGACGGAATAATTTTTCGTCGCCTAAGTTATCATAAAGAATCATTTATATTTATATATAAATGTTCCATCGGCTAGGTAAAAATTTCCATCGCCTAAGATCTTCTTAGCCGACGGAATATTTTTCCGTCAGCTAGGTAAAAACTTAGGCTACAGAAGGTTTTCCGTCGGCTAAGTAGATCTTAGGCGACTAAAATATTATTGTTCTGTCGGCTAAGTGATTTTTTCCACTAGTGGCTTGTGGAGGCGCAATTTGGCACATACAACATGTGAACGATATAGATTGCAGAATGTTAACTCAATCTGTTAACAAATATGCATACCGTTACAACTGTAACATAAAGATTTGAATGATGGTGGGTAAAGATGAATAAGTAAAACTATGACCCTGCTACAATCCGTAGTCGTTGGTCTTACAAGTCCAAAAAAACCGCTGGCCTCACCGCTGGGACCGGTCAAAAAGAAACCGGTTGAACCGATCGTCAGCATGACTAGACCTCTGTTTTACGCTTCCTTTAACGGTTCACTATTCTCCAAAGCTCCAAGTGCTACCAAATTTTGTAAGCAGGTAGACATGGGAGTTAGAATTCAGAAACCGCCAGCCTCATGACAGAACCGGCCGAAAAAATGCCAACCGGCAGTCGGAGTCGCTGGACATCCGTGAACACTTCTATTGAGCGGTTCACCACCTTCTACGTCTCTAAATGTCACCAAATTTTGTAAATAAGTAGGCTTGGATGTTAGGAATCCGTGTCCGCAAACAAAACCTTAAGAACCAGTCTAAAGGTTGGTGAACCGGTCGTTACAATGACTAGTCCGCAGGCTGAAAAACCGGAAATTCTAGGTTTTTTCAACTTTTCAATCATTGTTAAGGTTCCCCATAACATCTAATTGTTATGGCTTGAGTTAAACCATTGTGAACATCACCATAGCATTATTATGCCTCAAAGTGAACAATGAGAAGCTATCTAGACCAACATCTTATGTATCATTCTTGTATGATCACTCACAGACATTGTAATTAATGTCTTACTTAGTGAACAACGACTGAGCATCTTGTGTATGCTAGTCTCTTTATTTCATTGTCTTTAGCGTAGGAGAGTGTCGCTCCTAATCTTTGCTAAAGAATAGGCTTTACAAAACAAGTAACAAGCATGGCCAATGTGAGATCATAGGGGGTTCTTTTGCGTCATATTTACTTATGAAAGCATGAGTAGTGCCTCCATTGTATAGGAGGATAACACGAATGGCTTTAATGTCATCCATAGGCCGTGAGCATTGCTCATAGCTTCACCAAGTTGTATTTTGGTGATCTTTGATCTCAATGGTTACTTTGCTCAAAAGAAAGGATGTCCATGAGAGTCTTTACTCTTTAGTATATGGATCATCAAAACACGTCCAAAATTGTCTCGGACGATTTATGTTAAAGCCTACATGAGTCGATGTCTCCATTCTCATTATTGGTGACAATAACTGATTCAATTCACCGAATCTTAGTGACTCATGAATGTTGCGCATTCATTACAGTGATACATAAGAAATTCTCATCAATTCTCACAATGTGTTTACAGGTGATAAACGTTGGCATGAATATCATTAAGTCATAACACGGTTCGATTGCTTTCTTATGCATAAAGAGCACGTGTGACTTGAATCATAACGCCATTAGGCATTGAAACTTGAGCATTAATCCGCTCTTTGGTTATTTCTGATGATCTAGTCATCATAGTCACAACGGATTTATAAAGAACTAAATCCATGAATAGTTGTCTATTCCTTGCAATAAGCTAAGCACTCAATCTCTCTACAACACATTCGTATACAAGAATGTAGAGCCAACAGTCTTATATCAAAACATAAAAACTGAAATATGTTAACAATTTCGATGAAGATTGAAAAAAGGTATTGAAATCTTTTAGAGTGCATTATATGACGTGTAATACTACATAGATGGACGAAACAAGACTTAAAACATGCCAAAACTTGGCAAAATTGGTCGTGAGCACTATACAGGGCGGCGTCGCCGCCAACGGCCCACTGTTGGATCTTGTAGAGAAAGAAGAGGATTTTTCAACATCCAATTATGGATGACATTTAACGTAACGCAATTTTCTTTTTTGCAATTATGAATCCGCTCAAGAGTGTAAAAGACTACTCTTGTTTGTAATGTCTTTACAATTATATAAGTGTACATTGTGCCACACTTGACATTACAAATCCTCTTTTGATCCAAAACCGATGTGCATTACGCAACATCATGATATACCAAGTGTGCATTGCACCACACTTGGTTTAATTATGATGCCCAAGTATGCATTGCGTCATACTTGATGCGATTTCAGCCTTATAAACGCCACCTTATAGTAACTGGTGGTCTTTTGTAGTCCAATGTAGTGTCATGTTGTAATGCGATATATTGCATTAACATATAGCTTATGTAGATCGAACCATATGTGTCAGACAAAATCTGAATATATATGCCAACAATTATAACGAGGTATTGACCATGAATTTAATTCAAAATATAACGACTACGTAACTTTAGTCAAATATGTGAGGTGTATGCCTTCACAAAACTTGGAAAAATAAACAGATTTGTAGTCACTTAGACTAATAAACAGATTTGTAGTCATATGCTTCATATCTTCCACAATGTACCTTTTGCTTTTAAAATCTGTAACTGTGAGAATAATGTTCTCACCTTCTTCCATATAGTGAGTTTCTTGTGTTAAGAACTCCATATATTTCTTGTACATTGACCATATTATTGCTTTCTTTGCAATTAATGAACAGATGTAGAACCACATCAATAACAATATTTTTCTTTTATTTACTAGCCCTATCTTTTTATGACATATAGGGTTCGAGGCATTGCCTCTCCCTCTTTTTAGAACTCGTGACATGAAATTTGCCACTTTTTTATGTCAAATTCAAGACTCATGTTTCGGTCAAATATTTCAACAACAAGATGGAAGATTAACTATTATCGATATACGATAATTAATTCCAAGTATTGAATTTGGTCAAGACCATAGTTTATGGTAACTCAATTCGATGTAAACCGTGACAAATTCCGTCACAAATTGATGTAACCGTGACAATTTCAGTCACAAATCGATGTTAACCGCGACAATTTCCGTCGCAAATCGATGTTTGTCCCTTTATTAACCACGACAATATTTCGTCGTAATACTGTGACTTGTCAAACCGTCACATATTTCAACTTTGATATGAGGGGTCCCAATCCCTCAATATTGTCCCACGTTATAAAGAAAGGTGGGATGTAGAAGAAGGCTACGAAGCCCGGTTATGAAATTAAAATTCAAAAGCGGCAACTTTTATAAAAGCTTACGTGCTAGTTTGCCGTGTAAGAGAAGTTGCCTTTGTAATTTTCATGCTTACTTTCATGCTGCGAAGTAACTCTCGCAATTCCATCACGATCCGTCACGCGAAAAATTTCATGAAAAATAAAAATATATGGTTAGTCATATTCACCATATATATAAAAACAGTAAAACTAATTAAATAGTTATTACTGTAAATAAATTGTTTTTACTCGTTAGGTAAAAACTTTTTACCCGGAGGGGCAAATTTATCGTTTTGCCCCTCGTATATTCAGTTTTAGAGACGGTGTGGGTCGGATCTTCGAATCCGAGTTGGTGGCGAGCGCAGGTCGACGGGCCGGAGAACTAGGATGGCGGCGCCGGATTGGGATCGGAAGCACGGTTGTGAGTGAAGCACGACAACCCGGAGCTTGGCTTGCCTGACGAGGCGGAGCTATGAGGCGTCGGCGTGTGGGGATGACTGCGGCGACGCGTAAGGCTACCGGCATTGTGGCAAGACTAGGCTGGGGCTGAGTTGAGGCTGGCTGAGGGAGAGTCGGTGGAGCTCCGAGATCGAGGGGGTACGGCGGCTGTTGCAGGTCCAAAGCCGGTGAAGTGAAGTTGGGTGCCCAGATCGGATTTCTAGATGCCTAGAACATATTCCCGGTTCTGGGAATACCGGTATAGTGGATTCCGGGTAGAACTCAAGGCAAGGGCGCCGGTGGGTTGATCGGAAAAGGGAATAAGGCTAGGAAGAAAAGCCAGCAACGGAAAAATCTAGGTTTTTTTTTTTTTTTTTTTTTTTAGGGTTTGGTTATCAAGCTCGGTTAGAGCACAATGCTGATAACGTGTTGAAGGAGAAAAGATAACGAGAAAGAAATGCCTATTTATAAGCATTACATAGAGTCTCCCAAATGATCTAGAAGTTCTATCAACTGTAATCTATTCTAATAAGGAAACTGGATTAACCAATCCTACGTGTATTAGGGCAAGACACATAACAAAAGGACGGAAATATAATTTCTTTAAACAGGCACATTATTAATCTCCCACTCAATTGCAAGTTAAGGCAAAATGAAGTTCAAATCTGATGGGATCACTATGTTACTTATGGGAATTCTAGCCGTCATTTGGAGTCCTGGGACCATACACAGTTACACACACTGTGTGATGGAGTAGGTTCACACAATAAATCAATATGCAGCCACATATGTACACTTACCTTGCTACGGAATTCAAAACCATATATAATAATAGTAACAAGGCATGCTGCTCAGGATTGTCATTTTTCATTTTTGATTTGATCTATTGAAAACCCAACGATTGTCACATTTTGTGAGGAATGTGTGAAGGTATTCTGGGGAAAACAAGTGTAATACTGTAGATGTATCAAACACTATCTCTCATTCACTCATTCTCTAGTTCAAGGGCTTGAAACTGCAGTCTCAGGTATTGCAAGTTTTGGATTTCTTCATAAGATTAGTGCATCTGCTTATTGTTTATCTACCTGATCTATTATTCGTTGGCAACTGGTCTGCTTTCCCCTAGCCTGATGTTTAATTTCTTGTTTATTTACTCCAACTTAGCTGCAGGTTATGTCATAGCCTTTTCTTGGTCAATGTTAAACCAGCATATTGTTAAGATTCACCACTTAGATAAGACCTTACTAGGTACGTACTTACATGTATATGCAAGTTCGTCACGGATCTATGTTAATTTCTTGTATGGTCTGCTTTTGCTGGAACTTAGTTAGCTGAAGGCTATGTTATACCTCCTTGATTTCGTCACTTAGTGTGAATAGCAAAATGTTGAAATACATGATTAGACCCTTTGCTAGGTGCTAGTATTACTTCATGTACCCGCAAATTTCATCTTTGATGATCATGTTGATAATTTCTGCATAAGAGTTCAAGAAGCATTCTCTGGTTCTCTTTTGCTATTTGCAAGTTGGGTATGTGTATTTTTCTCTTGTGTAATTTACTCATTGATTTCATGGAAGATTGCTAGTTTGTTTGTATCTTCTTTTTTTTTCCTAAACAAATTGTCATTTACTTTAACATAGGGAAAGATGGTGAAGATACCCAGGAATGCTGTTGAGGAGAAAAAGCCTTGCTTCTTCCAGATTATTCTACCTGGCTACAGCACTGAGCATCTGGTAATCAATTTTCATGCACTTGGATAAATTATGTTGCTGTTCTGCAGCTGTTTGGTTTAGAATGTTATAAGGATCCTTCACTTCTCCATGAATTGCATTGTCTGAAATTGTGGTTTCTCCTTTATTTTTGTTGTGTCTTGAAGAGAATCCCACCAAGATTCCTCCGGAAGCACATTGTGAACAAACCGTCTAAAAGGGCCACATTGAAATTGAAGCAATCCTCACAGTTTTCATGGAATGTTGAAGTGAGAAAATGGGAGGAGATGTGTATTTGAAAGATGGATGGCAGGAGTTTCTGAGAGATGCCTGCTTGGGTGAAAAAGAGTTTTTAGTGTTCGTATATGATGGCAATATGCGTTTCAATGTAAAGGTTTTTGACAAGAATGGGTGTGAGAGAATGGAATTTCCTGAAATCAAAACACACCAAAATCCAAACTCAACTAGGAGTACTAAAAGGCCTCGTGTGAGACCAAGAAAATCTAGCCTCGCCAATACAGGTATGTTAGCATGTGATTGGATCACTTGGATGTTGCAATATACACTTTCACTACTAAATCTCATACAACTCATGATAATGTTCTTGATGTTAAACTATGTTTGTGAAGCTGATATGCTCAAAGAAGTTGGTGAAGAGGAAGTAGATTACAGTAACAATACAGAAAAATCTACCTCCAACAGTACTGAAATGCCTCATGGTAGACCAACAAAAACTACCAAGGAGAATACCAAGACGTACCAGTAGTCCAACAAAAACTACTTCTCAGAGCAGCAAGAGGTCTCCTGTTGGACCAACAAAAAAAACTTCTGAGAGTACTAAGAGGCCTCGTGGTAGACCAAGAAAATACCCTGTCACTCTTCAGGACTCAGGTAATTATATTAATCAGATGCTAATCATGCTATATGTACACTATTGGAATATCCATGTGTCTTTTGGTTCTCTCTGATTCTGTTTGTTTATTTTGAATGTGAAGCAGCAGGAAAGCACATTCTGAATTCTGGATTTGATGTACTCAAAGAGGTTAAGGAAGAGAAAGAAGATTCCCATGAATCTGGTGTTCTGTTCAAATCAAAATTGCAATACTTTACAAGAAAAATCCTCAAGCTAAGTCAAGTGGTAAACAAGCCAGCTCGCAACTACATTTGTTATTGAACTGAAGTCTTCTGAATGTTTATGTGAATTACTTTTCATCTCTGGTTGGTTCTTTGTTGATTCTGTGTTGCTTATGCAGTACGTGTGCAAAGCATTCTATGTGGAAAATCTTTCACCACCAAACTATGACTTCGTTTTCCTGAAAAATTCCGAGGGAACAAAATGGTACAAAGTGAAGCTTTCCTGTTACTGTGACCAGGCCTTCTTGACTAAAGGGTGGGGTGCTTTTGCAGTTGCTAACCAAGTCAAGGTGGGGAGTCTCTGCCAATTCCAGTTCTTAAGAGAAAACAAAATTGTTGTTCTTATATTGAACAACTGAAGCTATCAACCAACTGTAAGATCAGCTTGAGCTAACTTGTGATCGATCTCTAAGATCTTGTAGCCAAGACATATGGTACTCGCACTTATGGTAACTTACCATTTCGTATTGTATTTTTTATCACAGTATGTCTTATGTATGTATTTAGTACTGTTTGTGATTATCAAGCTTCCAATTCCTACAAGATTATATATGCTACACTGTTGTGATTGTTATGTTGTATAGATAAAAGTTAGTAAATTCTCTACTGTTCCTACAAGATGCATTGACATATGAATATGTGTTCTCTCTTCCTTACCTTAAGGATATAACTTACTCGGCATGTGTAGCGTAAACATATGAGGCTACGCTTTGTTCTTTTGCTTATTTTGGTAGAGCACTCTTATATTATTGAAATGGAATTGTTTTCGAGTCTGAGAAAGTTTACAGTCACAGACATAATTTCCACAGGACCACATAATAGTGTTTCCCATTGAACTATGAATATATGTTCTACAAAGATAAAGAAGAGACTGAGTTATGGAGTATCATCAAAGTGAAAGAGACAACATTACCATTTTTCTAAATTATCACTTCCCCAGAAAGGAAACTCTCACACTCATGTAAGCTAACGTGGGGTATTGTATTATTATCCTCTACCAATACCAACCTCCTTTAATAGGATGAACTTAAACTTGAGGCAGCTTGGTCTCTTTTTCTTAGATGCTGTTTTACAGTTTCACAAGCTGTTCTTGTTTGACCCCATCATTTTTCACTTGGATTGGGTAACAGTAACAGTAAACTGGTTTAGCATTTTAATTTTACTTGCTTTCTTTCATTTACTTTCCTTCCTTCAGTAGATGTGCTCTTCTGATTCTTGTTCTGCAAAATCATGTTCTGATCCTTCTGTATAAGTTTAATCATACACACACATTCACATGTATGTATGTATGTATGTATGTATGCGCTCAATTAATCCATATCATGACTTCCATAAAATCAGAGTTTAACCTAGAGCCATAAACAATAACAGTAATGTTGTAGTACATAGCTGTCATTGGACCCTTATCAGTAAATTTCTCTTTCCTTTATTTTCTTTGCTGCATTGAAATGTACCCATTGAAGTTGACATTGTTGAAAAATATGTGTTGAAAAATATATATGAGATATCAAGTTCATGGCCTTAAGCTCCGGCTTGACAAACTACAAAAACTAGTCATCTCAGTGCTTGTGATATTGTTATGTATTTGGTCTGCCCGGTTTTTCTAAGTGGTTTCTTCTTGATTGTTTTCATGTTCTTTGATCTCATAGTTGGTTCATGACATAGCTGGAGGATATGTTAACTTTTCGGATTTCATTACAAATGTTGCTAATAATGAAGACCATTGAAATGACATGATTTTGATGAAGATCATGTATTTGCTACAATGCTCATTATGTTCACTCACTATACAATTCCCAAATGACATGGTTATAAAATCACTACCCTCCAGGCCTCCATATAGGCTTCAGTGGGTAGTGATTTTATAACCATTTCTTCTTGGCAAATGATTGTAGTGGTTAGTTCCATTTTGTTATCTTACATTCAGAAAGGTTTTCAATAATTCAGGGCTTCAGGCACATTGTTGAAGTCGGATGGGATCACTATGTTACAAATCTCCACTCAATTTAAGGAAAAATGAAGTTGAAGTCAGATGGGATCACTATGTTACATAAGGCTATTCTAGCTGTCATTTGGAGCCTTGGGGCCATATACACTGTTATATTAGGTTCACACAATAAATCATTGTACCATTTATGTACAGTTACCTTTGCTGCTGAATTCAAAAACCATACATAATAATAGTAATGAAGCATGCTGTTCAAGACTGTCCTTTTTCTTTTTTGCTTTGCTTTATTGAAAACCCGATGACTGACATTTTGTGCAGTAATGGAAAGGTATGTGTAGATGTATTTTGAGAAAATCAAGTATATTAGTGCAGATGTATCAAACACTATCTAATTCTCTCAATTAGAAGTTCCAGGGCTTGAAGCTGCAGTCTCAGTTATTGTGAGTTTAAAATTTCTCCAAAATATAGTCTGCCTGATTTGTTGTTCCTTGGTTATTTTGGTTTTAAGTGGTTTGCTCTCTACTGGCCGGTGTTCGAGTTGTTCTTAATTTCCCCCAACCTTGCTGCAGCTTATGTTATAACTTATTCTTATTTGATGTTAGACCAGTAAATTGTTAAAATCCACTCACTTAGATAACACCCTAGCGAGGTACCTTAATTTTCATGTATATGCAAGTTCGGCACGGATCATGTTGATATGTTCTGCTTAGAATTCAACTCCATTAGCTGAAACAGTGTTCTCTTCATATTTGCTTTCCGAAGTATGTTGATTACCTTCTTTAGTCCATAATGCATGCATCCGAGTTTTTCCCCGGTTTCTGATTAGCCCTCAATCCGGATCTGGTTTTCAACTTCTTTCTTTCTTGTATGGCTGCCCTTTTTGTCCAATGTCTGATGCACAACATGTGGCTCTGCTGATGTTTTCCTTTCCTCTTGGTACTCATTTTGGTCCTTATGGACATCGAAATGAAACTGTTGAAACACGTCTCTGGTCATCCATATGTGTCTACCCGTTTTATGATCTCTTTGTTTTTTAATAATTGTTGTGTATCAAATCAATTATACAGATATGAACATATCAGATACTATCTACACCAATTCTGGAACTCCAGTAGCGCTGCAGGCTATGTTATGCCTCTTTCTTTACTTGTTTATTTAGTGTTAGAATAGCAAAATGTCGAAAGTTCAAGATGACACCCATAACTAGGTACTAGTACTGCATGTACACACCAATTTCATCTTTGATCAGGTTGATAATTTCTGACTAAAAATTCAAGAAGTTGTTCTCTTTTTCTATATGAAATTTAGATTTGTATAATTTTCTCTTGGGGTGTCAATTTTGTTCCTACATTTTCTCATAATCTAATCTAGCACTTCTTCGTGTAATTCTTGTATGATTCCTCTTGAGTTTGCTGTGCCACTACATATGGACATTAAAATGAAGCCATCAAGCAATATCAGCGTATTAATCTGATCCCTAATTAGCGTGTATGTGCTTAAGCCTGGGGTTATACCGGCCCTCTGTATCTAATTGCTTTCTTACCGTATAGTGTTTGCTCTGCAGAGACTCACTACTGATTTGACCAGGGAGTAAAATGGTGAAACCCAAGAATGGTATCAAGGAAAAAAGGCCTTCATTTTTCAAGGTTATTATTCCAGGCTACTCCACTCGACATTTGGTAATCAACTTTAACCACCTACCATGTCTTTTACTTCTTGATTGTGTTAAAGGTCAACTGCTGCTCTCTGTTACTGTTTAGTTCAGAATCGTTTCTGTGGGTTCCTTATGTTCTAAGCATGTTTAAATCTTCTATCAATTGCATATTCACAAAATCTTAGTACTGGTCATGACCTTGTTTTTGTTGTCTATTGAAGAGGATCCCACCACCGTTCTTGGAGCTTATAAGTAATGACCTATCTGGTGAAGCAACATTGAACTCCAACATTTGTTCAGAGTGGTCCTGGAATGTTGGAGTAACTAAAACAACACGAAGTGTGTATTTCAAGAATGGTTGGCAGGAGTTCCTAAAAGATAACTCTGTGGAAGATGGCGACTTTGTGGTATTCGAATATGAAGGAAACATGAATTTCAATGTACAGATTTTCGATAACAGTGGTTGTGAACGAGACTGTTTTCCTAACATCGGAACACCCAAAATATCCTCTTTTGCTGAGAAGAAAAGGCATCCTAGTACGCCGAGGAAATCAGATATTTGTTGTTCTAAGTGTCACCTCCCACTGAACTCTAGAAAAGACAGTTCAGGTAAGCGGAACATGGTTAGATGTTGCTATATACAGATACTGGCCTTGAAGCGATACATTTTTTTTCTTAACTTGTATGGAAGTTGCAGATAACATAGCTAAGCAAAGGCTTCCTGGTAGACCTAGAAAATCCCATATCAGTTGTTCTAAGCGGCGCCCTTGCCCATCGAACTTTAGCAAAGTCAGTGCAGGTAGTGCACCGCGATTAGCTCTCTAGATTACTACTGGATGGACATCAAATAACAATCTCAGATCTACTATGTCTTATCTGCAGAATCTTTCAAGTCCAACTATCCTCATGTCACATTAGCCATTAAAAAGACTTATTGTGTGGTAAGTTCATTTGACTTTATTGTCTTCCGTTTAGTATGAATTGGCCATTAAGTTGGTAAATGTATAATCGTCTTAAGTTGATGTACTGTTACTAAATTTTCCCCAAAATTAATTTGTTCCTATAATCTTCTTAGTATGCCATTTTCCCCCTAAGTTCATTGATTAGTGTTGCTTAACTACTTATTTCCCTCTCTTTTGACTCATGTATGCAGTACTCATTCCCCACATCCTTCTATAAGGAGCATCTTTCTCCAGGCAATTATGAAGTTGTATTCCTGAAAATTGCAGAAGGGAAAAAATGGTACAAAGTGAAGCTTGTAAGATCGATCGCAACGGCCTTCATGTCGAAAGGGTGGTCTAAGTTTGCACGTGCTAATCAAATCCAGGTCGGAAATGTTTGTGCTTTTGAAGTTGTGGAAGAAAACAAATTGGTGGTTCACATAATCCAGGATTGATAAATCTGAAGCTGTTAAGATCATCTTCAGCTTTTTAAACTATTGGCACTTGCTTATTGCCTTGCTACTATTGTGGCTCTTATGTAGCCTATTGCATTGGATTTCTTTGCACTTTAGTACCTGCACTGTTCTCTTCTTTCGGTGTTTGATGTTGCCATTCACTCATTCATCTACTTTGTACTATAACGTACTTTTTATCAATACATGTTTGTTGTGGCATAAATTGAAATGATTAATCTGCACTTTGTTGTTATATTCTGTAAATTGAAATGTCCATGCCTAATTCTTTCCCTTTATCCCTGAACATGTAGACCATCCAGCTTCGTAACTACAAGAAGTACAGTATGTGCATGAGTTGTCTAAGAGGACAACTTTGAAACTCATTAGATAGTTCATGGAATGTATAGACTATCTAGTATATGAAACAGAAACCGGTATCAGAAGCTGGTAGGAGTTTTCTGAACTTATCATTTTGTATATATATACTTGTAGGCTTTACTTACTAAAGAATGAAATTTACTCATACAAACTGGTGCACTTCTTTATTGCCTCCCAAAACTCATGCACATAAAGATATGAATCAAAACAGAAGAGCATATGACTAGTAAAAGCTTAAAATTCCTCATTCAAATCATAATCAAAATCCAACGAACTAATCACCAAACAAAACTACTAAAATGGATATAAAATCAACCAAAACGCCTCTCTATTTCTTGTTTCTTCTTTCTGTCTTACTGATGTGTGGAGTCAGCTACTAAAGGAGCAAGGTTCGATATCAAGAGGTATCCCAGCTGTAATCTCTCCCCAAGCGATGAGACACCGGGGCTTATGCTTCTCGACTCTTTGACTAATGGCCACTTTGTCACCTATGTTGGTGCAAACTGGAGATGTGATGAGTAGCAACTTCACCATACTAGTCCTCACAGCTACAACCCTTGCTTCTGTTGCCTTGGATCCAATATTTAACATCACGATGTCTTTCTTGCTTAACTTTGATACCCCTTTCTTCTCTGCCGATCCCTTTGTCATGTGGTAGTACAAGTTGTGCATACACATCAGGGAGTGAGCCAACATCACCAACAACTTGACCCACCTATTTATCGCCGCGAGTCAAAGCAGGATCTAAGGTTGTGCCAACCCCAATCAGACCTCCTGGCACAGCAAACTGTAACTCGTTTCCCTCAGCCAACAAGGAAACTATTCTAGAATACAATGGCGTGCACTTCAAGAAATTTCCTCTCTCATCTTTGACAACCAGACCAGGACGAACCTCAACCAATTGGTTCAGTTTCAAAACACCCCTAAGAAGGGTTCCACCAGCCACAGCACCTTTTATGTCATCAACCCCAAACCCGGGTTTGTTGACATCAAAAGAACGTATGATCCTCATATAAGGAGGGGAAACAAAGTCCCTCTCCGGAATGGGGATGTTCTTGACAATGTACTCGTTCACTACTTCGATATTGTACTTCAACTGAGCAACAATAGGAACAATTTTTGCATCTTCAGCTACCGTGCCACGAAACCACCTTCATCTTCTTTTGCTGCTCGATTGCCTTCTCTCTGACAACAAGGTCAACTTTGTTTTGAAGCACAATGTTGTGTCTAAGTGACATGATTTCAACAGCTTCCAGATGCTCCTTGGTTTGTTCTTGGGGAAACTGTTGGTCAGCAGCTACAACAAGTAACGCACCATCCATAACCCGGATCTGATAGGAGTCCGGAGAGCCGATCAACTCAGGGTCCAAAGATCTAAGGGGCCCAGAAAAAAAAAATCGCAGCTCTCTGACTCTCTCCATTTGTAAATACAGTTAAATAATGCAAGGAATAATCATTATGTCAGGCTTAGAGCTTTTCTTTTTTTACTGAGAGTAGGGCCTAAACAAGTATGTTATAATTATATATACGTATATAGAGGTACATATATAATATTATGAGTCAAAGAAACAAGAAAATAATGTTAAAAGTTTATACGATTTAAGAAAGTAAATTTCAAAAAGAAAAAAGAAGAGCTAGGAGCTCAAAATAAGTTTTATAATGTAAATAAAATTACTAAAATGTTAATCATAATCTAAATATTTTGGATATGTTGTTTTATATATAGTAAATTCTGAGTTTATAGATTTAGTTCTTGAAAATATTTATTAAAAAATTACTAAGATGCAAACTACGATTCAAGGGCCCAACATTAAGAGTTCGATCAGGTCTAAAAATCTCAGGTCCGGGCCTGTATAATGAACACACCATTAAGCATAGTAGCCATTAGTGCTTCGTGACCGGGGCAATCTACAAAGGATATATGCCTCTCCAGCCTCATCTGACTTCCACACCGGTCGCAGATAGGATTGTCTTCCTTTCCACTGCCATAAGACTTGTAGCAATCCGGCCGGGGGCAGCTATCACACTTGTAAATTTTGGCATTAGCATATCCTGTTTTTATGGTAGTGTTGCGCTCCATCTCCTGTTTGAAACGAACTGTCTGAACGGCTGAACCCCTGAAATTGCCTTGACCACCGTTGACTTGCCATGAGCCACATGACCAATTGTGCCGATGTTGATTGTGGCCTGACGGGATATAACTTCTGGCGAGAGTGGATCTAACCGAGTAATTAAGATCCAGTTTGCTCAGATCCTGAGCCATCAATCACTTATTATCATTCTTCTTCATCTTCGACATTGTTGCGGCAAGACCTTCCATGCAATTGTTGTGACAAGGCCTTCCCTGGTTTACTTCTTCTTCGAAATTTTTGTGACGAGTGTTGTGACAAGGTCTTGTTTGATCTTCTAGGTAACGTAATGAAAGCCACTGAGAGCTATGGGTGAAAAAAAAAATTTACACGAGCTTCATCATTTCTGATATACTGTACGTATTCTGATTTTGTAGGGATGGTTTTGGTTTTTCATTGTATATATGGCTGTTTATATATAGGCAACCTCAAAAACCTAAACAGAATCTATTTACGAGAACGACTACGCCCCCCCCCCCCCCCCCCCCCCCCTCTCCTTTTGTGCAACAAGGAACCCCCCTTAATACCTTGTACAACAAGAAAACAATCCAATTCTAAAAATTTACAGCTTCAAGTGGATTATTAGAATAAAGTCTCCCCTTTAAAAAAAGAAAATTACATAGTAACACCTAACCAAATTTACAAACACAAAAAACACACATTCAATAATTTTTATACAATTTAGGACATGAGCCCAAGGCCCAAAACCATGAATGCAGACCCTGACCCGGATTTTTATAACCAAATGACCAAAATGTCTAATTTTACATAAAAATTACAAAATTGACAGCAAAGTTTCTTCTTCTTCCTCCCATTCTCTCTCTCTTCAAGCACAAGAAGAGGCGCCATTTAACCGACGTCGCATTGACCGCCAAAGCTTGACGTCGACGGCCAAATACTTGACACCAACGACCAATCGAGCTGATCCCGATGCTTGACGACCGATCTCGTTACCCGACGACGACGACCCAACCCACCACCTCTGTCCTCCGCCGCAGATATTCCAAACTAATCCGCAAATCTAATATGCAAATCTTTGCCGTCGAAGTCGAACCCAAACCAATTTGTCTAAGATCTATAGGAAAGCTCCTTCAATTTTCTATTCCAAAATTTATCAGATCTGATATTGACATTCACTTTCTTTCTCTCTTTATTAAGGAGGTTTGGTACTGAAAGGTTTGAATATGGATGGAGTATTTGTTGTTGGTAGTAGCAGCAATATAAACAAAGTAGCAGTAGCAGACTAGTAGTTCAGTTTCGTGGAGTTAAGTTTCTTTCTATGTTTACAAGGCTAGATCAGTAACAGATTATGTGTTCAGTTTCGTGGTCATTATGTGTTGTGGAACCCTCGTAACTTTCAACAATAGCAGTGCGCTAGCATTAGAGTTGGCAGTAACAGCACACAAGCAATCAAAGTCGACAACAGCAACGCACCAACATCAGAGAATTACCGAAAAATATTGCAATAGCGTTGGCAGTAGCACTTTTCTAGTCAGTAGCACATTCCTACTCAGCAGTAGCACATTTCTCTTGGACAGTAGCAGTATAATATATAATGAAAGGTATTATGGTAAAATACATAGTGACAGATGAAATGTGGACATTAATTTGTCCTGATTTGTTAATTGTTGTCCTTAAATGTGTAAAATATTGTGTGTAGGATGTATTTGTAAACTGAAATTAATAACTAATATGTAGTTTGTTATTAAAAAAATTAAATTTCATAAGCTTTAAAATGTACAGAGTGAATTTTACATATTTTTAGTACGCAAAAATATGTACTAAATATATATACGGAGTGAATATTTAATTCACTATTTTAGAGAGGAATTTTAAAGACAGTTTCACTATTACCAAACCAACATAAAAGAGAGAAATGTTGCTCAACTAAAACAAGGAAAACCGGATGAACTTACATATAGAATTTTCGTATATCAAATTATGTATTGCGACCCTGCTTATAAACTTAGAGAATCTGCTAGATAAGTGCATAACTGCATATACATATATGAGAGAAAACCTGCATGTTAATCCATTACACGAAATGAACACAGAGTAATAGCCAATCAAAACAATTGACTACACTTGAGTATGAATCTGGTAGACATTCCCAATGGCACCAAATTTCAGTGATACACATTGCAGAATACTTTTGTAAGGAAAAATGCTCACTAACCCTAATTTTAGAGATTTTTTTCCCATCAACAAAATAAGATTTCAATATTCCCATCAACCCTATAGAGTCATAGGATCTATTCCCACTAACAAAATATGGACCACTATTACATATTTTGTATGACAATAATACCCCCGTGAGATCTGTTACGCCCCTCACTCTTTCATATTTGAATTTCGATGAGAGAGAAACTTCGGCTTGAGCTCGAAGCTCTGGTTCTAGTGCGATAGGTGGACGAAGCGCTAGGCTCGAAACTCTAATTCTTGGCGATAAGTAGACGAAGCTCTGGTTTTGGTTCGCTGGTTTCGAAGCTCTGATTCTTGACGATAGGTAGACGAAGCTCTTGTTTTGGTTCCGGTTCGATTCCAAGCTCTAATCTCAATTTATGTTGCGAAGGATCTCGTATTGAGCAATATGCCTCGGTTCGTTTCTGTAATCTTCTTGATTCCTTTTCGTTTTGATTTGCATTTGAACTTGATTTTGATGTACTGTTGATTTTTGCTGCTCTCGATTTATATGTTATTTGTGTTCTTAATTTGTGCTAGTATAAATGAATTTTAGTTCTGTTTTGAATTTGTTTGAGTTCTGTGTTGTGTGAATTCAGTTCTGACCTTGCATCGAAACTCCTCGTTGCTCATGCGATCTTTTGGGAAAAGAGATTCTGCAAATTTCTTCTCATCAGACTTGA
Source organism: Fragaria nilgerrensis (assembly GCA_010134655.1). Taxonomy (NCBI): domain Eukaryota; kingdom Viridiplantae; phylum Streptophyta; class Magnoliopsida; order Rosales; family Rosaceae; genus Fragaria; species Fragaria nilgerrensis. The sequence goes on along the minus strand of CM020978.1, from coordinate 567,141 downwards.
TAAGAAGGACCTCATACTAGGGTCAGTAGATCCCTACTAGGGTCAGTAGGTCCCTACTGGGGTCAGTATGACCCCCTACTAGGGTCAGTATGCCCCTGTTTGGGGTCAATAGATCCCTACTGGCGTCAATAGGTCCCTACTGGGGTCAGTATGCCCCTATTTGGTGCAGTATGCGACTCATTTGTAATGTTATTTTGTTTGTTTTTTTACAGAAATGTGGATGGTTCTTTGGCTGTTAGGTGTCGTTATTCTGGAAAAGGTTTCATGTTCTCTATTCATCAACGTATGAACTATGCTTACTTGTTCGAGTATATTTGTGAAAGGTTTCGGTTGTCTGCAACTGATGTTATTGAGCTTCATTATTCACTTCCTGGTTGTCCTCTCTCTTTCCTGCATAATGACAATGATTTTCAGATGATGTTTATTGGTGCTAAGATATACAATTTGGATTGTGTTGAAATTATTATGGAGAAGAATAGTGAAGGTTGCAGCAAGAGAACTTCTGTTTCATGTGAAGATAGCTGCTCTGAAGTTTTGGATAAAGATGATTATTTGGCTGAGGCATATAGGTCTGAGGTGTCGAAGCCTTACTTATCAAGAGAGTGAGGTAGTTATATCCAATGTGAAGGGCAGAAGTTTCGTGGTGGTGCCTCCGAATTTCGAGATAAGCTGCCCAAATATGCAATTGAAGTTGGCTTCACCTTTGTCTACACTGAAATGATTGGTATAGAATTCATGCAGTATGCAGCAACATGGGAACTGAAAATTGTGAATGGCATGTTGCTGGTTATTCCGAATATGTAGATGGATGTTTTTATATTGATTCTTTGAACAACGTACACACTTGCAAAAGCGTTCTTCACCAGAAAAAACATGTTCGATTGGGGTCTAAAGTTGTCAAGACTTGCATTCAAGAGGATATTAGCTACAATATGTCATTGAAGCCAAGGGATATCCAGATAAAGATGCAGTCTGCTTACGGTTTTGAGATATCATACAAGGTTGCTTGGAAAGCAAAGCAAAGTGCTAGGGATATGATTTATGGATCTGAGGCTGAATCTTTTAACATGATATCCTGGTTTAGGGAAGTTGTTTTAGCGAGTAACCCCGGTTCTGTTTTTGTCTTGGAAGCGCATCCTGATACCAACCAATTCCAGAGGCTTTTTATTGCCTACGCATGTTGTATTGAAGGTTTTAAGTTTGTCTACCTGTAGTATATGTCGATGACACTTTTGGCAAGAGTCTTTACAAGGGGACCATCCTTTGTGCAACTGGAAGAACTGGAAATAAAGGTAAACTTTTATCTTCCAACTTTCTTTTTCTTGGTTATGTGCTCCTTTTTTTGTGTTTGTCTTGAAAGTGTGGAGTGGCACGCTCCCGTTAGCGGTGCAGCGGCACGCTGCAATCACCTATTACCCCCAGTATGCTGACTTTTTCCTCTTTGTTTTTTGTTTTTTTTTTCCTCCCAGGTTGCTTTCCTTTGGCCATGTGTGTATGTGATTCTGAGAGTGAAGATAATTGGTGTTTTTTCTTGAGGCACTTGAAGGATTTGCTGGAATCCCAAGGTAGAGTTGTTACATTTATGAGTGATCGCGGTAACGGATTACTCGGTTCTTTCAATAAGGTACTTCCTGGTCATCCTCACTTGTTCTGTTACATTCATTTGTCGGCTAATTTGATTAATATATATGGTGGAGTGAGTGCTACTGTGAAAAATGTTGTGAAGAATAAGTTTTTTGAGTTAGCATATGCATCTTCCCCTGCGCAATACCGTTTGCATTTAAGAAAGCTTAGAGAAATTGGTGATGCAAAAATTATAGATGATTTTCTGAAGGATATGCCTCTTGAAAATTGGTGCCGTGCATTTTTCCCTGGATCACGTTATGGGATTATAGCTAATAGCATGGCTGAATCTTTTAATGCCTGGTTTGCTGAAGAGCGTGAGATGCCGGCATATGGTATGCTTGATCAGACTAGGATAAAGTTGATGAATCAAATGGGTGAGAGGAGGGATGAAGCTCAGCTCTGGACCACACCACTTACTCCTAAAATGCAGGATCGTTTGAAAGAATGTATGGATGTTGCTTCACAGTTTAATGTGGTTTACTCGACCACAAATATCTATGAAGTTTGAGGGAAGTATTCTCATGTTGTTGACCTTGGTATTTGTTCTTGCACGTGTAGAAAATGGGAGATTGAATGTTTTCCTTGCTCTCATGCTCTTGCTGCAATTCAAGCTGCCTCAAAGGATGTTTATGCATTTGTAGATCCGCACTACTTTGCTGACTACTGCAAGAAGTGCTATGATGTTCCACTTTTTCCTATTTGTAATGCTGATACGGGTTCTGCTGAATCTGCTAATGAGGAGTTTATACATCCTCCCCATATGAAGAGGCCCCCTGGAAGGCCGAAGAAAAAGAGGTTCAAGTCAAGTGGAGAGACTCTTAAGAAGCTCATTCGTTGTGGCCGGTGTCAAAAATTGGGCAATCATAACAAGGCGACCTGCACTGAACCTCTTTGATTCTATTATGGAATTATATAACTTTTATACTTTTTCTAGTTGGTGATTCATTGATTTATTGAATCTGTAACAGAGTTTCTGTGTTGCTGGTTTGAATATATGTCTATTTTTCATGTTTTCATTGCTTGTGTATGGCATTTTTTTTTCATTTCTTTTTGCAGTAGCTTGTTTATCACTGTGTTGTGGAAGGATCCATAGGATGTCATACTGACCCCAGTAGGACCTCCTGCTGACCCCAGTAGGACCTACTGCTGACCCCAGTAGGAGGTCATACTGACCCCAGTAGGACCTCCTACTGACCCCAGTAGGACCTGTTAATGAATATGGACCCAGTAGGTGGTCATACTGACCCCCAGTAGTGCTCCTACTGACCCCAGTAGGACCTCCTATTGACCCCAGTAGGCGGTCCTACTGACCCAAGTTAGTACCAGCTATAAGAGACAAGGGTCATACTGACCCCAGTATGACCTCCTACTAACCACAGTAGGACCTCCTACTGACCCCAGTAGGACCTGTTAATGAATATGGACCCAGTAGGCGGTCATACTGACCCTAGTAGGACCTGTTAATGAAACCTGAATTTTTGACTTGTTTATCATGCTAAATAACTGAAAATGAAGAGAAATGGGAAAATACATTTCACATATAAAAGGGGACAAAGAATCTCCCAAAGTCACATTTCATTTCATTGTTCATTACATTTCATTGTCTCTAACATATATAACATCACATTTCATTTCTTGACAACATTTGTATTCTGGCCTTCATTAGCTTCTCAAGAATAACTTTCCTCATTCCATCAGCATCGACTTTGTTTGGCTTTTCTCCCAAGGCCAACTTTTGCATGAAATGGAGCACAGAAGGCCCACAGTCCGCCCTGCAAATCATTCATTTTATGTTAGGGACAATGAAACGAAACCTACGATAGTGAATCAATGACAAAGTTTTGAGAATGGACTTACGATAGTGAATTTTGTTGAGGACAGTCAAAGTCTTCCTCCAGCTTGTATTCTTTAATAGCTTTGAAGTTGTCAAACACCCATCTTCTTACCATTTTCTCCCTGTCATTCATCGGAAGGATTCTATCATCCAAATCCCCTTGATTTGTCTCGCCAACACTCTTATATCTGTAATTCTCAATATCTGTTTCTTGGTGTCTTCTGGATAATGTTTGTTTGACAATTCTACTTCTTGAAGAAACTTCATGAGATGTTTCACCTATTCAATGCAACATACAATTATTCATGTGTTCTTTTTCAAGAAATTATGAAACCTTAAAGGCTTTCTATAATTTTTCTGATACGATCACTTACCACATATCCAGCCTTCTTATGGTATTTTTCCTCCTCATCCCTTTCATTCTCTAGAGGTTGCAAAGAGTTCATGTGCACAATCCTCTTTTCCTCATTATCAATCACAAGCAATGTGTAGTGGTGGTTTGTGCAATGGTGGATTGGGATAAGAACCTTGTTGTAGTCAAATACATACCACAAAGGTTCAATTAAGCACAACTTTATTTGGTTCTTGTAATCCATGCTTCCTCTTTCCTCTTCATGTTTAATCGCATAAAACTGTGCATGCAAACGATATTAAAACCCCTATACCACCCCCAATATACTAAGTGCATGTTATATTAAACCTATATTTAAAGTTACCGATGCTTTAATCTCCAGGAACGCTGCAATATGTATGTTTGCATTTTCAAGTTCCATTTGCAAAATCTCTGTGTACGCTTTGATTACCTGCAATTATTCAATTTGATTTTCAGTTAATCTTTCTTTCATATAATTCTTACAGTAGGAGGTCCTACTGGGGTCAGTAGGAGGTCCTACTGGTCCCAGTAGGAGGTCCTAATTCTTACAGTAGGAGGTCCTACTGGGGTCAGTAGGAGGTCCTACTGGGGTCAGTATGACCGCCTACTGGGGTCAGTATGAGGTCCTACTGGATTCAGTATGACCGCCTACTAGGGTCAGTAGGAGGTTGTCAAGCCCCCTACTGACCCCAATAGACCCGCAATTCTTTCATATAATTCTTACAGAGTTTATGAAAAAGAGGCAAACTCACAGAATCACTCATGTAGTTTTCTTCCATAAGATCAATAATGTCTGTTCCTTGTACCACTACTGGCTTTGTTTGAGAAGCCCAGAATGTGTCCCTGAATGAACAGAAACATTAGTTACTTAACTATAATGTCATATTTGATACATGAAAATGCAAACATTCAATTTGTTCACTTACGCATCATCATCCATTGTATCAAGGAAAGCCTTGTAGTAGTTTTGAACCTCCGTCTTTAGTGTGGTCCAAGTGTCCTTTTCAAAGTTCACTACTACTTTTTTTATCACTTGTTTCTTCTTTTCCGGCTCTTTCTTGTTGTTTTTCCGAGGCAGAGGTTGTTTTGGAGCCTTTTTTCTTTTATTGGGCATCGCCACGTCCTTCACTTCCTTTGGAGTGTTGTACTCGAAGTCGTCATCCTTGGCTTACGTTCCTCTCGATAGAATGCATTGGAACAAGCTTCTTCATTTTTTCTACCGGCTTTATTGGAGCATTAGTTTCAGCCGATTTCTGTATCATTTCCACAAGATAATCCAGCACTTCTCCTTCATCCTTCTCCTTTTCTCTTGGGGTTTCAGGAATATTCTCAGTGAAGTTTACGCAGACATCTTCTTCTTCTTCTTCTCTACATTCAACTTCATGTGCCTTGGCAACCTGTAAAGTTAAATCCTCTATATACTTCTTCTGCCTTTTGTTCTCATCCTCCAACTTGCTTATTTCCAACGTCTGCTGAAGTATCTTTGCATTTGCTTCTTCAATTGCAATCGAGGACATCTTTGCATTCTCCTGAAGCTTTCGATTTTGGTTGTGGAGTTCAATGATTAGAACAATGAGATCCTTTTCGGCCACATCTTCTGTAGCTATATCTTTTAGGCTATCTGTTGTTGCTCTAGGAACTTTTTCTTGTGGTTTCTCCTGGCTTTTTTGGGGAACCTGCGTCCACAGCAATTTAGTAACCAAAACTATAAAATAAGCTAGGTACAATATAGGAGGTCCTATTGGGGTCAGTAGGAGGTTGTCAAGCCCCCTACTGACCCCAATAGACATTTAAAAAGGGAACTTACCCAATCCCCGAAAGTGAGAGGTAGCACGTCCTCGGAATCCGATACACCTCTGTTACTTTCTTCATTCCATGGTCCCTTTGTTATGAATTCCTGTCACATGTCCTCAGAAAAGTTAGATAAGTATACACACAATTATTAACTTTTCTTCTTTTTTTGAAGTTTTTGTCTTTGCTTACCACTGCGATGTCTGGATTGTCTTTCAAGCTATCAGTTGTGAATAGCTCTCTTATCGACCACCTAAGAAAGGTTGGTGTCGATCTCTCCTTTCCAGTAATCTTGTGCTTCACCTGGGTTTTCTCCAGAAACCAGTACTGTATTGAAATAAAGAAATGCACTTTCCGTAAGTAAATGTATATAATAGACATGAAATATAAACAGAAAACTAACAAATGAACCCTATATGAGACCAAAAAAAAACTTACATAAATCAGTATCAAGCATCCACTGAGAACTTTTGGCTTTTTCTTCTTATGCCTCATAAGTCCATCGAGTAGAAATTCAAGGATCATTTTTGGCCAGTTGTACTGGTTGATTCTTTCAATGTCCTCGCAAGCATTTATGAGGTCCCAGGTGATGGATACTGTTGATTTGCTAAAAAAACATGTTGTAAACAGAACCATAATTATGAGGGCAGCAATGATTCTTGCATCACCCTTTTCCTCCTTATCCACATCAGCTTCCAACCTTTTAAGCAATATTTGTTTGTCTACTGTGTCCTTGATCATTTTCACATCAAAAATCGCTGAAGGCTTCCGTTTATCCTTGTCCATATTTCTTCCCACATTGTTTATCACTTCTCTTGAATTTGGCAGCCCAAATATCCTCTCTATGTCTTCCACCATGATCTCCATCTCTTTATCCCCAAAAAAGAATTTCTTCTTCTCAACATCATAGTATTGAAGGATGATTTCGAGGTCACACTCATGCTTGGAAAAATGATTTTCTTGCACTTTAGAGTGATAGATCGGCGATATCATCGGCCAAAATGAAGTTCTCCATAGCACATCTCATACTTCAACTTTCGCTTTCGGCTTCACCATCTTAACTATTTGCTGAAAATTGACAAGCGAGCATTTTTGTTGTATTGTTGGTATAACTCCACTCCCTGACTTCTCCTTCTTCTCAGACTTCTTTTGCACATTCTTCTTCTGCTTCTTTGACCTCGTTTCTACTACTTCACTTCTTCTTCATTCTCAGAATAAGAGGAGGATTGTCTTCTTCACTTTGTCTTCATACTGAGGAGGAGGATTATTAAATTAGTATCGAATAAAGCAATGAAATACATAAAGGAAATATGTTTTCTACTTCCTCAAACAGAGGTGTTGTTGCCCAAATACAGTGTTCAACTGACCCCAGTAGGTGCTCTTACTGACCCCAGTAGGTGCTCCTACTGACCCCCTTAGGGACCTATACTTGCATAATCCAGTTCCCAGAAGGCACAAAAACAAACTTAGAGCATCAAAAACAAACTCAGAATTTGGTTCAAATCAAGAACCCTATATCCCCAAATTGAACAAGTCATACTGCTCTCAGTAGAAGGTTCTATTGCCCCTAATATGGTTCTCTGCCCCCAATAGGAGTCATATTGACCCCAATATGCTCCTCTTCTCTCTACTGCCCAATATGGGACCTATAGTAGAACCCTAAACTTGAAACGAAATCCTTAGATTTTACAGATTTCAACAAATGCAATTGTCATTCTTCTCAATTTAGACCATAAACAAGTATAAAACAAATGAGTTATACAGAGATTGAATCAAATTTTGAATGAGATTAAAGCTGGTATAGAATGGAAGATTACCTGGCGGAGCACGACGGAGTACACGGCTAGTGGGAGAGGATCTGAGCAAGAGGGCGCGAATATGAGTGTGTGTGTGTGAGAGAGAGAGAGAGGTCGAGGCGAATCTGAGAGAGGAGAGACAGATTGAGGCGAATTGAGAAACTGATAGAGAGAGAAAGGACGCGAGAGGACGCGCGTTTGTTAGGTTTTCAAGGATATTATCGTCTTTTTCTTCGTTTAGTTGGCTAGTGGGAATTTTGAGATTTTATTTTGTTATTGAGAAGAAAATTCTTAAAATTAGAGCTAGTGGGTATTGTCCCTATTAATAATAAACATAGGGAGGAGCGATAATACTCCAATCTAACGGGAGACCCAACCCGTTTTTCAAAAAAAAAGAACACCAATAATTTCTTAAATAAAATAGATATATTCCCCCCCAAAAAAGAAAAATGTATTTGTAAAAGAAAAAAAAACAGAAAAAGGAAATGGGAGAAGGAAAAGAAGAAAGTACAGAAGTTTTAATGATGACATAATTGAGTGTGTCAATTGTTGTTAGGAACCCGACCCGTACGAAATGGACCGAGTCAGGTGATGGAAATGGACCCTGCTTCGACTGCTTCAACTACTAGGTCAAGTACTCTACTCTCAGGAGTCCAACTGTGTAACTTGTTCTTTCAAAAACAAAACCAAGAGGGTTTGACTCTCAAGTGTTGAGGCTCTCCCCTTCAGATCTGATTCACCCTCCTCTTCCTTCCCTTCCTCACCCTAATTTCTACTCAATTTCAATGCTTTGCTTCTAATCCCCAAAATTCTCTTGGCCCTTGAAAACCCCCAAAATCAAGAACCCTCAAAAGAGATAGTGAAATGAAGCGCCCTTATTTTGAGAAGCTGATTCTCTCTTCTACTCTCCAAGCCAAACAGCTGGTACCCTCTTTCTCTCCTTTTCTCACTCTCTATTTTTCTCTTTTGTGTTGTTGTTAATTGTATGCTGATTATGGTTTTGATATTTTAGCTTCTTTTGATTAGTGAGGGAATTGGGGAGAGAAACCCAGATGGGAACTTAGAGGAATTTCTTATCTTGTTGCAATTTTTCAAGAACCCATCAAGGAAAGACCCTTAAAGATTCCAGCGTTTTTCATTTTCTTGTTGGATAAAACTTAAAGGTTGAAGCTTTGGTGTTCTTGTTTGCTAAGATTAGGTAAAAAAAAGTGTTATAATTGGGGTATCAAACTTGTATAATTGTTGTCTTTCAGCTATATGTTTGGCTGCAGTGACAGTCTGTTGAATTATGAGTTTAATAGTTTTGAAAGCTCAGTGCAAGTAGTTGTGTCTAGGACTGAAAACATGAAATTACTGGCACCTAGAAATTGAAGATTGATGGTTTGGGTAGATAGGAACTCTAATCAAGGTAGGAGGATTTTGGGCATAAAATTGTTAACCAGAACTGGTGTTTTTCTAAACGTGACATTGAAACCATATTTGGGGTTTTCCAAGAATATTTGTTAAGCTTCTAAATAAAAGCCTCTCTCTCAATATATGGATCCTTAATAAATAAATAAAACTGTGTATAATCTATATGCTCACTGCCATGTTTGGTGGCAGCGATCTTACTCTATTTCTTTTCAATGGATTGTGATTGTTTAAAAGCATTTCTAAACGTGAACAGCTGAACATTCTGCTACTTTTCATGTCAGTCATGTCTCTCAGAAATTTCCTGGTTTACTTCCTCAATCCTAAGGAAAGTAGTGTAGTTCCATTAAAAAAAAAAAAAAAAAAAAAAAAACTTTGTTTCTTTATAACTGTCCAAGTCTTTTGCTGTGTACATACACTTACGGATTTATCATGAGTTGAATTGTTTGGACACATATAGTTCCTAGGAATATATATATATATATATATATATATATATATATAATTACATTTTGCAACTTTCTTTATCAAATAAGTTGTTGCATATTCTATGATAAAAATTGTAAAATTATGACTCCTCCCTACAAAATCATGATTACATAATGGGAGGATGACTTTGAAAATTCAAACTAAATTTTTCTTCTTTTTTTTAAGAAAAAAAAACAATAGTTGTTGATTTTATTTCTTGTAAAATAAAAAACTTAAAAATGCATTTTTAAGTGTTTAGATAAGTAAACCTTTGATTTTAACGGCTTCTAACGGTAAAATTTTATCACAATTTGGTATATATATATTGATCCGGTGGTCCCCTTACCCCTCTTTGTATGAGTGTTCATGAATTTGTCTGTGTGGTTCATAACCGATAAAATCAACTGTATTGCTCAGAATAGTTCTAATTACTTTTGCAATGCTTGTTGGCGATATATCTG